>KN042417.1:3994205-4034375 GCA_000739165.1 Podila verticillata NRRL 6337 | reverse complement strand
TTTGGTCCTTTTTTTTCACTCACAGCTCTCTTACTCGCTCTCTCTTTCTCTCTCTCTCTCTCTCTAATCGACCAACCCCCCCGTAATTTGCTTCTTTTCCTTCTTTTTGTGTTCTTGTGTGCCTGTGTTCTCTTTCCTTTCTTCACATTCATTGGCCATTCTCTCATTCCCTCTCTCTCATTCACTCACATTTCACTTCGTTTCCTTTCTCAATGTGTGCCAAGGTCCCTACATAACATAAACGAAACAAAGTACTCCTCCTCTCTTTCCTTTCCTCCCCTTCCTTCCCGTCTTTGTGCCACCAATAGCAAACCATAAAATGTCCTCTGGCACCTCCTCCACCATGCCTCCCAAACGCATCGCCGACTACTTCTTCATGGTCGGTCTGCCCGACGACTCGCCACTCTTCCCCACTCCCACTCCCACAACAGACACCATACATGATACACAGACGAGCAGCAGCAACAACAACACGTTACTTGTGGGAACAGCAGAAGGAGGACGAGGATTGGAAGGGAATCTGTCGAGCAATGGCCTCTATATCCCTGGCTCAGTCGGATCTGTCCTCGTATCACCCCCAGAGCACAGGGCACTGCCCTCATCCCATCTGTCCCACGATAACACAGCCCCAATGACGATCAAAGACTCCTCCTCCTCTTCCACACAGAACCCCATCTTCACTTTCACAACGACAACAACAACAACAACAGCAAACGATACAACAATGACATCCAACACATGCACCTTCGACAAGATGCTGCCATCTGCACCAAGTGCTCCTACAGCATCGCTGCTGTCCGACGCCATATACTCTCCCAACAGAACCCGATCCAAGTCCATGGCCCACTTCCACCCACCCCCCGGCCTTGAGCGACTTGACACTGACGAAGGGGTACTCCAGCAAGGTAAGAGAAGAGCCTTATGTTTTCGACCCAACGACACCTTTTTTGCACAATGATTGACTAGCCATGCGAGTATGCAACCTAACTTCATTTTTGGTATGGTTTTCCCTTCCCTTCCGTCCCTTCCTTCCCTTCCCTTCTCTCCCCTTGCTTTCCTCCTCTTTTCCAATCTTCCACATTGTGGCATCACCATGGGGCGGGGTTGGTGTGTTTGTTTGCCTTGTTTTCTTTTTCCTATTCCTGTGTCTGTCTTCTGCATGCAACGTTAAAAAACGTTGCCCGTCGCCGTCGTCATTTTTTTTTTTGTGAACCCCAATGGTTTATTTTTAATTTCTCTCAGCATCGACCGAATCCTTTCGGAAAGTACGCCCCCCACGGCGGATGAGTACCGCTTCTCTCATGGGCCCACCTCGGCGGGCAGTGACAATGAGCAACATCGGCAACCCTGGAGTCACGCTGCAGCACAAGCCCAGTTACCGCCATGTCTCCAACGGGACACTGTTCAAGTGTGTACAAGAGGGCTTGGAGTTGGAGCTGGGCAAGTCAACGATCGAAGAGGCAGAGGCAGAGGCAGAGGAAGATACGACCAGTCATCTCAAAGTGGCGCAGGGAGCAGGTAAAGAATAAATGTGAGGTAGTAATGATAATGGCATGGTTGACTGATATCAAGTGCTCTTATCCTTTGCCTACACAAATCGCACGACTAGACGATCTCAGACAGGAAACGTTTCTCACTTCCAGCAACAACGAAAAGTCGGCACTCTCGATCAACGACGTCAGGAGCATGGCGTTTGGAAAGAACGTGTCCATGATCCGGAGTCGGTCCAAGGCAGTAGCAGCGAGTGCTGAAGCGACCCAAATCTCACAGCAAGGAGAAACGATCATGGAGAAAGATCAGATCCATCCAGGCGACAGAGTTTTTACACCACTCGTCACTTGCAGATACCCACAGAGTGACTGGAATGATGCAGAGACCTTCCCAGCCTTCTTGCCGATGGTAAATGAGCAACTACTCTCATAAGCGTCTTTTTAGTGGGGTTCATATATTGACTAAAAACAAACAAAAATGCTCACCCTGGACTATAACTTTCCTGTTTTCTTACTGCGAAATGATATTAGTTTTGTTTCCCGGCAGAGCTTTCGTTCAAGTTGTCGGACGAAAAGCCGCAAACCACGTATCATTCCTTTGTTATGACGCAAGAGACTGGCAACCGATCATACGCCATGTGCGTCACCATGTACGAGCGACTGGCGCCAGGGATGCACCATCAGTTCGAAAAGATATGCCAGCGTTGGACTCGTAGTCACATGGTATGAGTTTATTTTTTATGGTTTCTCCTGCTTCACTTATGCAGCCTGCTTACTGGATACACTTACACTTCGTCTTTCTTTTTATTTTGTCCCGCGACACACAAGTCCGAGAGCGAAATTGAATACGCCAAAGCCATCAAGACAAAGATTGCCAAGGAAAAGACGTTGCTTCGACAACTGCAGGAACAACTGCGGGAATACAAGACTCTAGGAAAACGGCAGAATCAGGCGCATCTTAGGCGAGAGATTGTTGACTCGGAGGAAAAACTATCGCTGCTGGAGGACCAAATGAAGCCATGGCAAGGATTGTTTGTCGAGATTGAGGATGTGTGGATTCCACGATGCATCGGTCTTGTCAGTGCGATCCCGTATCATTACCTCTTGCGGGATTGGCTGCTGGCAGTGGTGGTGGCCTGCTCTGGAGGTGTCGACTATCCTGGAATGAACCAGACCTCTTTACGTCTGGAAAGGTAATGTCGTGGAGTTCCGCATTCGTTCATCGATCACAGTCATGGCGTTACTAACATGATGCTATACTACACTGTTGTAGCTACGTGAAGAACCTCATCCACGAAGTGAGCCTGCCACCATTCGGAAAATTGGAGGTTGGGATCACTGTCAACAATCGACTCATTTACGCCTCACGACCTGCTCTCAACAGTGTGCCCATCGTGAAAAATGTAGGATAATGAGGATATCAGATCATTTCACAAAGTGCCCGGAAAACTTGGCCAGTTATTTAACGGCGAATTGTACTTTGCTCTAGTTCTCGCTCTTCCCATTGTTCCGTTGTCTGTCAGCTGAAGATATTGTGACAATTATCGAGGTAACTTTTTTTTGGTGGCAAAGACCGTTCACGCCAACTTGGTTACTATGCTCATACTTGTATATGCTTACTCTACTAGGTGATCCTCTCTGAAGGCAGAGTGATTTTCTTGTCCTCCTACCTGGGCATGTTGACTCTGGCCAGCGAGAGTTTCTTGTACCTACTCTTCCCTCTGTACTGGCAAGGTGTCTACATCCCGATTCTCCCATCGGCGCTGATGACCTGTCTCCAAGCGCCTGTTCCGTACATTATTGGTGTGGAGAGACGGAGCTGTGACCCAGACTTTCCGCCTGAGGATGTAAGATACTGGCTCATAGGTGGCGGAGGCAAACTTTAGACTCGATCAACATCTAACTTCGACATAATTGAATTTAGGCCTGTGTCGTGGACCTTGATAAGGGAGTCATCGATGTTCAGCTAGCGCCAGTTCCATTACCTCCTCGCCAACGCAAGAAGCTTGTACAGTCACTGGAGCAATATGCGCCAACCTCGGCGATCCGGCGATCTGCAGCCACCAAAAACCCGTCGCTGGGACCCCCCGCCTACGTGAAAGAGGCTTTCCCACATTCGCGACTGACGCTGTTCTGCGGCGTTTCGCGTGCACCGCGGTGGGGAAAGAAAATAGAGTCAACAAGACAGCTCCCAGCCGTTCCTGTGACATCTATATCCCAGTCACCGAGTTTGCTTTCAACCAGTATTGGTCAAGCGAACGCGATGACTGCTTCACAGCTTCAGAACAAGCCTGCTGCAGCTATGCCATCGGGTTCTGTAGGAGGAGACCAACGCGAAGCGACGCTCATTGGACCTCTGATTGAAGCAAGGTCTGGTGCTGTGTCAGAAGGGTCGTTATCGATGGAGCCGGACTCGAGGCCCATACTTCCGATGATACGCTCTGCGACGGAGCCATTCCCGGAGAAACAACTGGACGTCGAACCAAAGGATCAGCCTAGACCCTCAGGCGAGGTAAGCGGGCAAAACATACGATAGTTTTTTTTTTTGCGCTCATTTAGCCACGGATGGTTATTGACACCTTTTCTTCTTGCTTGGCTGATACACTAGTCGACCGCCATGTCTGATGTCGGACAAGAGGCATCTCCACTGTCACATAATGTAAGTTCATTCACAAGTTTACTCTCTATATGGAGAGGAAACTGCGGACACATTCTCACATCGAACTTGCGTAAAATTCAAATGCCTTGGTGTAGAGCACTTCGGATTCCTTCAAGGCTGCCTCACGCAAGGTGCTTTCCCCACCGCGAGCAAGGACCACCCTTTTTGACATCTCGAAAAAGGAGAACGGCACCACTCAACAACAACCTCAACAAACTCAACAGCAGCCAACAAATGGCGGTAGTGGAGGAGGAGGAAGTGTTGTCCAACCAAGCATCAATCGCAGTAACAGTAGCCAGAACACGTATATCAACACCGCGACGGGATTTGAAGGCCCAGGACTCAGCCACCGAGCCTCGTTCACTTCGATCGACTCGTCCAACTCGAGCGTGTTTTCGAAATCACAGATGACCAACGGATCCAAGGCTGGCTCACCCATCTCGACCATGACCTCCAACACCATGAACAGTGTCAACGGACCCTATCCAACGAGCACCACCACCTCTTCCGGTGGCCATATGTTGGGAGAGGCGACTCTTTCAGGAATCGAGCCCGAGCTCTTGGCGGCTCATACGGTCGAAGGACATGTGCTCTCATCCGTGTCGAGACCTGTGCCCATGTCGTTGCTGAATTGCCGCTGCGGCATCTGTACACGTGGATTGGCGTCCCATAACGAGGTCTACCGGTGTGAAGGATGCTCGCTCTTTGTGCATGCTGGATGCATGGACGAGTTACTATACCCATGTGTGCCTCGTGGATTTGACGAATCGGGTGTGTGCTGGAGTGTATTGCAGATGTGGGCAGGGCTGATGAAGGGCTACCGCTCCGGGATCATTGCTGGAGCAGCGTTGCAGCAACAGCAGTTGCTTCAGCAGCAACAGCAGCATCAGGTACAACACCAACACCAAAACCAACAACAACAACAACAACAACAACAACAACAACAACAACAACAACAGCAGCAGCAGCAGCAGCAGCAGCATGCTAGCCCAAGGAGTTATGGTCATTCGAAGCAGCTTTCGAGCAGTGGCAGTGAAGGAGAGATTTCTGGACGGGACCGACTGTCGTGGGCGAGTTTCCAGCGATGGACGGGGCGGAATAGTACGAGTGGTGCCATTGCCAATGGCGTCACGACCACCACCGCAACGACGACCACCAAAGGGGCGAACTCGTTTTCGCCACCGAACCGAGCGTCCACGACGATAGAGTCGTCGCATCATCACCACCACCAGCATCGGCAGCAGTCGGCACAGCCACTGACAAGGACGAGGAACGGCACGGATAGTAGCACTCACAGCGACACGGTCAGTTTCCATCGCGACGTGTTTATGAAGACTGTTGACAAGGATGCCAGGGTAAGCCTTTATGCCTGCTGTGTCGCGCTCTTTAATAATAACTGTTTTTATATTGTGCTAATTGAGCCATTCCTCTTCCAATTGACATGTATAAAGCCTTTCATGTCGGCGTTCACAGAGTCACAGGCGTTTGTGCAGTTTGTCCAGGACCGTGTGGATCGCTCGCCAGGAGACCCCGAGATTATGTTCTTTGACGAGGTGATCAAGGCCAAGATCAACCGATCTCGGTTCCGACTCGGGAAGGAGGAGACCAAGTTCTTGGATGTAAGATTTATGTCGAACGTTCTCTAAACTTTTGATGAGAGACTGTGAATTGTGTTGCTCATCTATTTTGTTTCCTTCATTAACATTTGCTAGGATCCCAGCTATGGTGTCCAAGGCACGGTCAAGGCCGTTCCTCCATCTGGCGATGTCCAGATTGTTGGTAAGATTTATTTTTCCAATGTTGGTTTTATTGCCTCTTGCAATCGTTCTTGCAGTTTCCTTTCCTAACTTTCCTTTTTTTTTTTTTTTTTTTTTTTTTTTTTTGGTCCGATTATCTAGACACAGCTGAGCGACGGTTCCCAATAGAACTCGATCCCGCCTACCTCTAGACAATTTCTCATTGTTCGTCCATGTCCACGATCATTACGTAAATATATTTTGCATACTCCGAGGCAGTGTGTGTTGATCACTAATTGCCGACAAAGTTCTCTTTTTGTGTGTATGTTTTTGTGCGAAGGTCTTTGGTTTGTTTATTATTTACATGAAGAATCTCGAGAAGCAGTTGGCGGTCTTGGCGGTGGAGGGTTCCAACTGGTTCAGGACCCATTGCAGTACGACCATGGAGTTGACCATGGTCACTGTATATGGAGCAAAAAAAAAAGAAGAGAAAAAAAGTCAGATTTTTGGGCAGGGAGGATATTTTGATTGAGATCAAAACAATTAGTAAAAAAAAAAGTAAAAAAAGTCTTACAGTGCTCGTTGAAAGAGATGCCGCACATGTCTTGGAGGAGCGCGTTGGTGGCCCCGGGCGAGGTCTGCCATGCCGTGCTGTAGGGAGTCACGACCTCGTCGTACCTGGTCGCAATGTTGGAGTGGATCACACCAGGGATGGTGTCGCCTCCAAGGTTCAGCTTTGCAATGAATGGTGAGGAGTTGACTTTAAGCCACAAAAAAAAAAAAAAAAGCAAAATGTCAGCATTGAGGAAACGGCTTCCTTGTGCAAATTCACTTGCTCAGTAACAAACCAAAAAATTCTTACCCATCTGGTAAAACGAAGGCGCAATCGCGTCCGAGATGGTCTGGACAGGGTTGAACAACCCGACAGCCTTGCCAAAGGTCACAAGCCCCGAGAGTGTGGTTCCGTGGGTAATGGGCGCAATGCCGACCATGCGGTTGACCTTGCCGGCTCCGTCCAGGTATTTCATCCAGTACCGTCCCAAGATGCCGCCCTGTGAATGACCTTGATTTTGGAAGGAGAGGTTATGCAGACATTTTGAAATGTGTCAGTTTCTCAGGCACACATATTTTTTGATGGCCTCTTCTGAAAATATGACGGGGCTGAGGCAAATTCAAATCCCTTATTACATACCCACGTAGTCCACCTGGGTCGCGTTCATGCGGGCCATCACATTGTCGACAAATGTAGCGAGTTCTTGGGCAGACTGCTCGATCGGGGCCAGGCCGCCAAAGATGGGGATGTTATTGTAACGGCCGTAGCTGTAATTGAGAGAGGAGGAGAGGGAATCAGGGGGATGCCCGTTAGATCTCGATCAAAAATTTAAAGGTATCCTCAAGCAAAAAAAAAAAAAACTGAGGGGTGTTCTTACGTGAGGGCAAAGACACAGTATCCACGCTTACGCAGTGTGGGAGTGAACGACCACCAGGATTCGGCAGTAAGCAAGGTGGCATGGACAAGGATCAAGGGGCGAGGGTGGGCAGCGGTCAGCTTGCAGTTGAAGTCGTTAACACCGGTGAGGCCACGCTTGTGCAGGCCGGTGACGTGGTTTGGCAGGGCGGCGGCGAAGCGGGCTTCATCTGGAGGCAGCACAGGGGCAGCAGCAACAGGGCTCGAGAGGGTGATCAGGAAGCATACAAGCAGGGCAAGGAGAGTCTTGAAAGTGATGGATGAACTCATGGTGAATATAAATAAGGATGGGTATCTCTACGGGGATAATGAGATGTGAATGCTGTGGAACCACAATGAACAGGGTGTGTGTATATACAAATGGAGAGGTATCTGTGAATGTAGTATGCGGATCGCTTTCAGAATATCAAGAAAAACGGAAGGATCAACGACAAGAACAGCCAACAAAGGATGAAGCTATGTACAAAGGGAGGGAGGAATCTTCTGGATAGAAGGATAGAAGGATGGGGTGAGAGGAGGAGCGTTGGCCGACGAGACTTTTCCAGGCACGGAACAAGGTGTTGGAGAGAAAGAAACAAAGATGGACAAGGAAAAGAAGAAAAAAAAACAAGAAAGCAATCGAGAGCTGGCGATGTATTTAAGCACTCTTACAAACCATGTACCCTTGCGCGGATAAAGTGGAGGAGGAAGAATAGAGCATACACACTAATTGTATGTGGAGCATTCCTCCTCCAAGATGGGCGCGGAGAAGGTGCCGCTTGAGCAATGGGCGTGTGGAGTACAAAATACTCGGACGATGGTGGAGAAATAACACTTAAAAATCATCTCGGCCCATTGCGATTGTATGCCGATACAATATGCAGGCACGAGGAGTACCCTACTGAATGGATGATGATGGCTAGAGTATCCACAAGACATAGTGGTCGACAAGACAAGCAGGCGAGCAAAAGGAGGAGATGTGCGAGAGACATGCGATGTGATGCGAATCGGAGTCGAGTCCATGTCCAAAGGACTAAAAGTGGGGCAACAGGGTCGAAAGTATGTTATGTACTTTCACAGGCACATGTTTACGAGTGGAGAGAGACAGAGACAAGGGGAGAAGTAGAAGAAGAGTGAGTGAGTGAGTGAGTACTTTGTTGAGAGCACCATTCCTCCCCATCATCGTACCACATCAACAACAACGACATCACTCTACACTCTACACTTTACACTCTACACTCTACAAGAACAGAGATACATGTGCGGGCAAAACAAAGGAAAAGAAGGCAGGGATGGGATGGGGGCATGCAACCATGGAAGCAAGAGAAACAGGGTCTCCTTCTGGGAACACAATCCGACTTCAAAAAAAGAAGATAGCAGTGCAAAAAAAAAAAAAAAAAAAAGGTTCGCAGGGTGTAGAGTGATGAAGAAAAGGGCATCATTAGCCCTGTCGAGGATGTTGGTGGCAATCGATCGTTGTTCGTTGGGAGTGCGGGCACCTGCGATCGAAAGCGATATATTGCCACATGAAAATGAAAATAAATGAAAGTATAAACAAATACGAGAAAAAAAGGGGGTGGTGGGCTTGACCACGCCAACAAACAATACTCGCAGTAACTACGATGGCGATTGGGCGAGGAAGGGAATCATTTGCCACAGAGGGAAAGACACAGAGCAGTGGGAGAGGGGAAAGGGAAGGAGACCATTGCATCGAGGCATGGCGAAGGGGGCAAAATAATAAGTGCAGTGGAGCCCGCTGTTGATATTCACACAGTCTATCACACCAATGGCGCAGAGCTGACTCGACCTGTGGGCAGTATCGATGGTGATGGTGACGAATACTCTCATGATCCACCCTGGCTAGTATCTTCTTTCGTAATGTATTCGATTTGCAAAACACCGCTCATAGTCGCAAGCACATGAGACTAGCTTGCTCTCCACTTGCTCGAAACAACAAAGAATTGAGGAAAGAGAAAGAAAATCGGACGATCAAATGCATCTCCCCACAGTCCATTCCTCCATGGTTGAGGGAAGGGTTGGCGTGAGTGATGGCAAAAGGCAACAGCAAAAACGAAAACAAACAAGCAGGATCCATAACACACAACAGCAAAAATTGACTCGGAGGTGGTACTCCTGCAATGGTACCAAGATCCAATTATGCTCTCCACATCATTTCAGTGTCTATCATTGTCCATCCGCTCCATGCAGCTGTCCAGGGGGGACTATTATATCCAAGGAATGAGCTTAAGCATCCACGTACTTCTGCCACCGTACTCCAGCCTACATATCGGATTGCAAATCGAAGACCCTCAATAATATCATACGACCCTTCGCTCTCCAAATTCCGCATTGCTCAAGCTGCATCTGATCCCTGAGAATGGCTACTATTCTTATAGTTTTCGGTATGGTATTCCGCGCCCACGTTTACGCCCTTGCCCATGGCCCATCGGACAGATATTCTGGTTTCTCGCGGAGTCTGCCGTGGGAAGCTTCACAGAAAAGCTGGGCTGGGCGCAAATTCTATATACCTCTATGCTGCATGTATCCATGCAGCAAAGTAGAGAAAGGAACATATCACGGAGCAAGAAGAGTACTCCTCGCTTATCTTTCTGGAGGTGTCCGTTCTTGGCTAATGCTAGTATGCTAGTATTTGGCCGTTTTTTAACATGCAGGGGGGCTGTTGTGCAGAGTAGGGGGTTGTTTAGACCGGGGTTTCTAGATTGGCGTCAAGCACGCATCGACCTTCCAAAACAAAAACAAAAAAAGTCGGTTTTCACGCGGTTGGTGTTTTGTTTTCTTCCTATTTCCAACAACAAACAACCGTGCCTTGCAGCAATAACCGTGCGTCCAACGACAGACATTAAGGAATGGCCAAGCACAAGTCTTTTAGTGCCATTTCATCAAGTCGTGCATATTTGCACGCGGTCGATCATTATCGTTCATCCTCAATATCGAGGCGCCATGCTAACAATATTCTTGTTTTCACGAGTGGGTGCACAGAGCTAGTTTCATGGTCTGGTGCGTCTGGTGCAATAATTCTTGTCCAGATTGGCAGAATGGTGCTAGTGGAGACAGAGATACTTTTGTAAATAGGGAGGCCCTTTGGTATGCCACGATGCCGGCGAATAATCTCGCGCGTGCAAAATACTATGCAACAAAAGGAAAACTAATTTGATATTCACAGGTATTTTGGACTCATGACAAAATACTCATGTCTTTCATGATTAAAGGACACAGTTAGGCCAGTGTAACTATATCAACCATTTTAGTGTGGAATGGAGGAACCATGATGCCCATCAAAATAATGAACGAATTGAACAAATGTCGTTAACACGCGATACCACATTATCTCTGGAGTCCTCGCTCAAGGCCACCATTTGTTGAAAATGGGAAAAGCAATTGGTCAGTTTGCATAATGCATGCAGGAGAACAATAAAAAAAAGACGCGCTTTGGACAGAGTTAAGAGGGTTGTGCTTCTTTCTCCACCTTTGTTCTCCACTTTTCCATGGTTCCTTCTCTCTCCACTTTGTTTTGGTTTGTTTTGTGGAGACATTTTCAACATCCGACCAGTTCAGAAAAACGGCAACGTGTTTGGCATTGAAAAGGCGGTTGTCGGCTGTGGATTGCGAATGTGGACGCATATGCAGGGGGTGTGATATAAATTCATGCAGCTGTGTATGTATGCACAAACACAACAAACACACGTTCTCTGTTTTCCTACTATCATTGTTCCACTCCATTTCACCACCGTCCTTGATTTTTTATCTCGTTCTTCAACAGCAACTTCCATCCTTCTCACCTTCTGACATGCCACTCACTCACCCAAGCATACCTCCCCATCCTTGGTTTGTTCATCTTCACGTGGAGAACAAAACGAATATCTATCCTCTCGTTCACCAAAATCATGTGCTGCGCCCAATATTTTAGCGCGCCCAAAGCGCCAAGAGGGAAAGTGGAGGGCATGGACCTCTAGGCGAGTCGAGAAAGTCGTGTCAGCAAAGAGGGATCGAAAGGGCAATCGCTATCTGGAAAGCTTTATTTCATTTCGCGATGTGGAAAACGAGCAACGAACGCGACAGAACGCAAATATGGTGATTTGAATAAGAAATACAGAGAATACGTTGTGCCGTTCAGCAGGAGCAAAAGTTGTTACGTTCACCGAGGCCTGTGGCTACTCCAATCGATTACTGGGATGGTTCTCCTTGCTTCAGTCGTACGCCTCGGAGCCCGCCAACAAGCCAACAAACCTCGACAGCTTGGGCCAGTTTGCCACCATCCGTGTGCCCAAGATTCAGAATCCTGACGTGGAGAATTATCCGAGTCGCTCGAACAGTCGTTCCTCAGCTTCGATAAGCTGTAAATGATCCATCTTCCCGGGGAAACTCAAGTTGATAGCGAGTATCTCGATTATAGTCTTGCATGACCAAAGATGGAGAGCTTAAGAAAGCGGATCCCAGTTGATGAAATCTGTCACGGGAATACGAAAGGGTGGAGACCAGTCGCGCTCTTCTTCCTCCATCGCCATAGGCTTGCGGAGCTTTGGGCATGACTTAAGGATGCTCATAATACCGGTGCCATATTCGGCATAGACAACAGAGAGCTCCTTGAGGGTCGAGGTATGCTGCCGCAAATCATCATGGATTTGTGATCCAACGCCAACATCGGCGCCAAATCTAACCACCTTCCAGGCCTTGGCACCAGCTGTGAGGATGGATTTGATCTCATCATCGTCGCCATTATTCTCATCCTCATCCTCATCCTGGTCTGTATAGCAGTTGCAGCAGAATTCTACCAAGTCCAGACATGGCATGCTATTCTGCACAAGCTTGACGACGGCCTCGACCACCTCTATGGAAAGTTCTCCGAGTGCAAATTCCTACACGTGATCGCACGCACAGCACAGTCATGACCAATCCTTGCCCCTGTCGAGATCAACGACCTTGAGCTGCTTGCGTCGTGCTATAAACTCGGGATCGGGGATGGAAGTCGATGCTCCCCCGCGGTTGCTTTCCTGGACAGAGTGAAACCGAAGAGTTGAGAGGCTCAGTAGAACACAGACGAATGGATGACGTTGTGACACCCGCTTGAACTTCGAGAACGAAAGGAGGGTCCCTTGCATAAAAGCCGCCAGAGATGGAGAGAACGTTGACTCTTGGCAGGATGTCCAAGACGAGACTGAACAGTGCGTCGGATTTGAAATATTCTGTGCTCATCTTAAGGTGGAACAGAGTGTTCGGGCAACACTTGATGAGGTGTCATGCAAGATCCGTGGCTGATAGACCAGAGTCCTTCGGCTCCAGACCTCTCAACAGTTCCGCGAATCCTTCCACCTGGCGGACGCCTTGTCCATATCTGGCGAGGGAAAGGGGTTCGTTCTTCTCCAGTGGCTCTGAAGGACGACGAACATTCCTGGAGGATCGAGTTGAAAGCACTTTTCTCGATGGCGGTTGTTGCTCTTAGATACTTTTCTGCTCCTGCTGGTGTTTTTCCTAAAGGTGGTTCTCGCCTCGAGCCGACGGGACGCGGACCAGAGATCGTTCGTCATCTCCTTGGGGATGAACCACCAAACGAACAGCGCAGCCACCTTGCTCCACTTCTTGTTGGCTCTTGCACACCGATACTCCAGCTGGATCACGGCGTGGTTTCCTTGAGCCACCCTGTATGTCTCCGAGCCCCCCGCTTAAACCAACGAGACGTGACAGATTGGGTCATTGCACCCTACCCATTCCACGTGCCTCACCTCTGTAACCCTGAGTCCACGTTGAGGATGTTGAGTTCTTGGAGTTCTCCAGCTAACCCAACTCGTCCATTCTATAATCGAGGTAAAGGCAATAACATGTTCATTCTTCTCCTCAAGGTTGCAAACTCCGTGATTGAAAACGAAGAAAAAACAAAAGCACTGGCGCGATCAAAGAAGAGCAACGCGTTCAAGGTCGTAGACACGCGTAAATGAGAAGCAAGCTGAAAAAAAGAAAGGCGTGTCACAAAGAAAACTTACCATTCAACACACGGCGAGATGAGCGATGAGCGACCTTTTTTTTTTTAAGTGCATAGTTATTCATTCGTGCTAACATTCATTCTTCAGAGTAGCAGATGTCAACTGGCGACTAAATACCCAATTGGAGTATTGGTTTAAAACGCGAGGAACGCGAACTCGGCAGGGCGTAAAGTCATGATGTCCATGATGCCCGTGAGTTTTTCTATTTTTTTTTTTTTTTTGGCCGAGAATGTTGTTTCAATTTCATATTCTGTTCTGATTGTGTGTTACAGGCGCCTTGGTCCAACAAGTGCGTGTACTCTTTGTGGGGATGGTTGATCCGGTTTGGGCGTAGGTATCTTTGGGCGTGTATTGTTGGTCCCATGGCCGTAATCCTTGTCCGTCCTATTTTTGTATCAGCGATTTCACCATCAGGCTCCCGTCATCCTGCAGTATATACTTGGCTTTCCTAAGTCCCTTATGCCATAGTGCATGTAATATTCCCCGGGTATCACTGCAAAGGCTGAGAATCAAGCAAAAATCAAGAATGGCCTTGTATGCGACTGTCTAAAACACCGTCCTTTACCCCAACTGTTAGCCAGATGCTGTTGTTCTGTTCATTTCCATGTCCAATATCGGCGAAACGTCATTCCCCTGTCATCCCTCCACTCTTTCATTTTCTTTCGTACATACTGTGTTGGTTGAGATGACTTTGAAAATAATAAAACATCATCGATCCCATCACATTCCGTGAACAAATAAACCATCTCTCTGCGAGACGTACTTTTTCACTTGCATTTTTTGTCTTGCATTCCAAGAAATGAAGAAATAAGAATATCTCTTTGGGATGTGAGAGACTATCTTTCCTTGCCTTGTGACTATCTTCCACTCACTCCTGTATACACGCATGCCAAGGCCAAAAGTAAAGTCTCGACTCGTACCTTTCCATACAAATTTTCTATTGCGGCATGTATGAACTGTGAACTGTGTCCAATGAGATCCATGTTTTTCTTCTGGTGGGGTTTGCACTCGTTCCATGAAGGCGGAAGAGGACTTAGTTTCGCCCGACAGACGCATTCAACAGCAAGGTCCAGTCCGGAGACGTACTGAACCTTTGACCTTCAGCCCAACTCTATTTCCACTCTTCTCACTCTTCTTATTCTATGAAGGATTGAGCGTTGTGTTCTTGGAATGTCGAGTTATCAGACTCTTGTGCATTCATTGTCGTCTCGACTTTGCGTGTGAAATTGCGATTGCATCCCCACACGAAACTACATATATTAATGGTTTACCTGGTAACTTGGATACTTCATCTCCCTCCTTTCCCATCCCCCTCTCAAGAACTACGCGAAAAAACTCCCCCGAAAGAAGCACGTGAACAATCTCCTTCACAGAAAGACAGCAGAACCACCGAGCAAACCTGCTCTCGTCCAGACCAGACCAGACCAGACCAGACTCTTGTATGGCTACATTATTAGACTTTGCGCATATACCTGAGGAGGAGCGATGATGATTCACAACTGACTAGTGTTCATTTTTTATTCTAAAAAACCAATAGCACAAGAATGCGTCAGACTTTGTTTTACTTCCTTGCACATGTTGGCATGACAGTGGCCAGTCATGACATTTGTGTCTTCATGGACAATTCCAGCCCTTTCAGTTACCATATGGCTGTTACTCTGAACGTCATCGGCAATCCCCTCATTATGGATCAATGGGGAGAACATAGCTCCCAAGCCAGCATTCACACTTTCAAGAATGACAGGAGAAGAGTTGACGTGGCCCCGGGTACGCTTAAAGGTTGGAGTGCCGCCTTCGATGGAGTTGACTGGGGTGGTTTTGTCTGGCATCGGGATGAGGTAATTGGATATTTTAAACGACTCAAGTGGGGCTGTTACCCTACAACGAACAAAAATTATTGCAATGTTGCTGCTGCTATAGCCATGTTCAACAAATGTGTGGAAAAGCACTGGGACAAATCTTGGACGAAAATATATACTAGGAGTTACCAGAAATGACACACCTAAGACACACCTAATTCTGGAACTGTTTTTTTTATGGCCGCCTTTTTTTTTAGCAATAAAAGATAACACATATGATTCTGGCCAGAGGGATAACATTTATTTATTATTAAGGGATTCGTCATTCTTACAACTCAAATGAGTCGCAAACTAGTGTGCTCGAATCTAACTTGTGTACCCACAAGACAGATATGCGACATCTTGTACAGTGCCATTGCGCCCTTGTCTGTGACATGGTTATACCACAAGTCCAAAGTCGTCAGAGTCGAGTTCATCTGGATGCCTTGAGATAGTGCCTGAGCTCCATTGTCTCCGATCGAGTTGTTTTGTAAATACAAAGTAGTCAGAGTGGAATTCCTCTTCAGTGCATCAGCCAGTGCATGCGCTCCAATGTCCCCGATTGAGTTGCCCCACAAATCCAAAGTGGTCAGAGATGAGTTCGTTCTGAGTGCCTGAGATAATGCTAGAGCTCCGTTGTCACCAATCGAGTTATCCTGCAAGTATAAAGTGGTCAGAGTCGCATTGGTCTTGATTGCCTCAGCCAGCGCCTGAGCTCCGATCTCTCCGATCGAGTTGCACCACAAGTCCAGAGTAGTAAGAGTTGAGTTTATCTTGAGAGCACCAGCCAGTGCTTGGGCTCCATTATCTCCAGTTGAGTTGTTCTTCAGGTCCAAAGTGGTCAGAGTCGAGTTCATCTTGAGCATGCCAGCCAGCGCTTGAACTCCACTGCCATCGATCAAGTTGCCAGCCAAGTACAAAGATGTCAGAGTCGAGTTCGTCCTGAGTGCCTCGCCCAGTGCCTGAATTCTATTGTCTTCAATCAAGTTGCATGTCAAGTCTAAAGTGGCGAGAGTAGACTTGTTCGTAAGTGCCTCTGAAAACGCCTCGACTGTTTTGGGCTGGATCAAATTCTCCTCCAAGGCCAAAGTGATCAGAGTCGAGTTGGACTTGAGTGCCTCAGAAAATGCCAGAAGTCCTTTGTACCAAATCGAGTTGCTCTGCAAGTTCAAAGTGGCCAGAGTCGAGTTGATCTTGAGTGCCTCTCCCAGTGCCTGAGCTCCGTTGTCTCCGATCGAGTTGCTGTACAAGTCCAAAGTGGCCAGAGTTGAGTTGATCTTGAGTGCCTCTCCCAGTGCCTGAGCTCCGCTGTCTCCAATCGAGTTTCTCAACAAGTTCAAAGTAGCCAGTGTCGAGTTGGTCTTGAGTGCCTCTCCCAATGCTTGAGCTCCGTTGTCTCCGATCGAGTTTCTAGCCAACTCCAAAGTGGTCAGAGTTGAGATGGTCTTGAGTGCCTCTCCCAGTGCCCGAGCTCCGTTTTCTCCAATCGAGTTTTCAGACAAGCTCAAAGTGGCCAGAGTTGAGTTGGCCTTGAGTGCCTCTCCCAGTGCCTGAGCTCCGTTGTCTCCGATCGAGTTTTCAGACAAGTTCAATGTGGCCAGAGTCGAGTTGGTCTTGAGTGCCTCTCCCAGTGCTTGAGCTCCGTTGTCTCCGATCGAGTTTCTAGCCAACTTCAAAGTGGCCAGAGTTGAGTTGGTCTTGAGTGCCTCTCCCAGTGCCTGAGCTCCGTTGTCTCCGATCGAGTTGTTCCGCATATCCAAAGTGGCCAGAGTTGAGTTGGTCTTGAGTGCCTCTCCCAGTGCCTGAGCTCCGTTGTCTCCGATCGAGTTAAATGTCAAGTTCAAATTGGCCAGTGTAGAGTTGCTCTTGAGTGCCTCTCCCAGTGCCTGAGCTCCATTGTCTCCGGTCGAGTTACATGTCAAGTTCAAATTGGCCAGTGTAGAGTTGCTCTTGAGTGCTTCTCCCAGTGCCTGAGCTCCGTTTTCTCCAATCGAGTTTTCAGACAAGTTCAAAGTGGCCAGAGTTGAGTTGGTCT
This sequence comes from Podila verticillata NRRL 6337, assembly GCA_000739165.1. Classification (NCBI taxonomy): domain Eukaryota; kingdom Fungi; phylum Mortierellomycota; class Mortierellomycetes; order Mortierellales; family Mortierellaceae; genus Podila; species Podila verticillata. Next base: position 4,017,171 of record KN042417.1, on the reverse strand, counting down.
TGAGTGCCTCTCCCAGTGCCTGAGCTCCGTGTTCTCCGATCGAGCTGTTCCGCATATTCAAAGTGGCCAGAGTTGAGTTGGTCTTGAGTGCCTCTCCCAGTGCTTGAGCTCCGTTGTCTCCGATCGAGTTGCTAGCCAACGCCAAAGTGGCCAGTGTAGAGTTGCTCTTGAGTGCCTCTCCCAGTGCCTGAGCTCCGTTGTCTCCAATCGAGTTAAATGTCAAGTTCAAATTGGCCAGTGTAGAGTTGCTCTTGAGTGCTTCTCCCAGTGCCTGAGCTCCGTTTTCTCCAATCGAGTTTTCAGACAAGTTCAAAGTGGCCAGAGTTGAGTTGGTCTTGAGTGCCTCTCCCAGTGCCTGAGCTCCGTGTTCTCCGATCGAGTTGTTCCGCATATCCAAAGTGGCCAGAGTTGAGTTGGTCTTGAGTGCCTCTCCCAGTGCCTGACCTCCGTTGTCCCCGATCTCGCAGCTCTGTAAGTCCAAAGTGGTCAGATTCGGGATGGTTTTGAGTGCCTTGAGTGCCTCAGCCAGTGCCCCAGATCCTTTGGTTGTGATCATGTGCGATGTAGCAGACATGGTGCCACCAGCGATAGAGTCTGAATAATAAAATCGATAGGTTTAGGAGCCAAGAAGAAATGAGTGAAAGTCATAAAAGACTGAAATCATTGAAGAGCGGGAATTGTGAAATTCGAAGTTCATTCCACTCCATGATTTTTGATGCAGGATTGGGCGAAGAGTAATGAATAACTTTTTAAGTTTCAAGATTCTGACTCTGGATAGGGCGAAGCACACAATACAACTCTTTATTTGATCGAGGTATTGTATGCAGTAGAGTAGCCTTGTTGCTACGATCTGCTGAGACTAAGCCAATTGTTCTATAGATTTGTTCATAATAATAACATCGCTCTTTTTTTTTATATCTCTCGCGGTCTTAAGGGGTGTAAATAAATATCTTCAACATTTTATTTATTTCCAGTCATGTTTTCTCTCTAACTGGCTTGTGGCAGTGAAGCGTTCATAGCGACGTTACTTTTTGATTCTTCGATGTCAGTTCTTCCTATCAAACTGAAGCAGAATCCAGTAAGCGGTTTAATATATTGTTCACTTTAGCAAGGGATTTGTTTTGATTGTAAGGGCAACGTCCAGATGCCGATGCGGAGGTAAGTTCAACTGACGTCCATCCGTTCTTTGTTCAGCATTCTCATCTTAATTGTTCGGTTCACTTTTCTTGGTTATGAACAAGTATCTTCCAGCAACCAGACTCTAGAGTTGAAACCATCCACTTGAAGGGAGATCACGGATGGCCGCCTAGAAGCTCATAAGAAAAATACCTGTAAGAAGATCAAGGATAATGTCTGCATGAATAGTGGCATAAATCGACAGGTTTGAAGCACTTAGATTATTTACAGTAGCCTAGGATGAGCCTCTCGCTTGTCCCAACGCGGACCAACCTGCTCGACTGTCTTTTAGTCAAAGCGGTGACAGTTACCACAGCCAATATCAGTCGTTGTGGAAAGGCAAATGTTTCAACAGAAAAAAAAGGAGGCGACGATGGTCAACATGAACTACCTATTTCTGTTTGTTTTGTCATTTTTGAGAGTGCAATGTATGGAGGGTGTGAGTTTCGAGCGAGAGGAAAAGCCCAATGTCCATGGCGAGAGCTTTTCTCGAAATGCACATTCATTTTCTCGTCTGCAGAACTGTTAATTCTCAAAAGGCGTTCAAAGTAGAGGGGAGCTGGGGTAAATCAGTTTTTGTGCCTACCAATTCTTTTTTTTTTTTTTTTTTTTTTTTTATGGGGCTCGTGGGTGGACCTGGATTTGTGTGAGGAGCATATGTTTAAGTACCGAAGGGAGCAGAAGAAACAAGCTAGAAAATCGGGAGACATTCTAACTCTATGGATGCATGGATCGAAAAAGCATTATTATGAGAGCCGTGAAGCCTAGAGAGACTAGGGCCCATAAATCGACTAACTGAATGAGTGGCTGCAAGCGCCGGGGTCGGGTTGTTTGATTTTCGACTTTTGTTTTTATTGGATTGTTGGGGGGTGTGGCTGATTATTTTCGGGCTGAAGGGCAAAACCATTACGCGTCCCACCTTTTAAAAAGTTGAAAGCCCTGTTTTCCGTTTTCCTTTTTTTCGTCCCTTTCTTTCTCTCTTCGTTTCTTTCTGCTTTGTTGCATTCGGCATCGTATTTTAACCTCTCGACTCAACCAGACTACTCTGTTCTTATCACCAATTGAGTACCCCCACCCTCCCAACAAGATGGATCTCCCTCCTTCGTACTCGACCCTCACCGCCCCGTACATGGAGGTCGCCCGCGTCTGTGTCATCACTCTTAACGAGAACGACAAGATCCGCCTGATCGCCACCCCGCCCGAGCTCGTCCAGGCCGTCCGCCAGGTGATCCACATCGGTTGGGCAAGGTCCAGCGCGACCAGGACTATGCCGACGCGCACGAATTCAAGCTCGAGGGGTATCCCTGGCAGGGGGACGGGAAAGAATCCGTGATGTGCCGCCGGTTGCTGACGCACATCATGCGCAACATGGCCGCGTATGGGTGGAGCCTGATCCAGGCTGTGGACATGTCCAAAAAGCAGATGGACAAGGACTCGTTCTTCTTTGAGCTGAGGCCCGTCGTGGATTTCAAGGCAGACTTGTTTGCGATCTCGTTCAACAAGTCGGACGGGATCCGGGTTGTTGATGCTCCGCAGGTTGTGCTAGCGGTGCGCCAGGCCATTGTGGCACAGTGGAAGGAAGGGTACAGTCGAAGTGGCCCTTCTGAGTGGTATGCGTCCATTTGAGTAATATTTCCAAATTCTAATGTTGCTGTTGAATTTTTTTCTTTCTCCTGCAATATAGAATACAGCATGAAAAAGAGTACGAGGGTTCGATCGAGTTCAAGCTGTTGGGCAATCCTTTCTATTCGGATCGGCACGGCGCTGTGTATGCGCGCATGCTGATGGCTCAGCTCCTGGCCAACCTGCGATTCCAGGGCTACAAGCTGTACTGCTCGGCGGATGTCAGTTTTGGTGTGGATGGCATGGATCTCGACAGCTGGATCTTCGCCGTGTTGGGCCAGCTTGGCCGTGAATTACTAGAACCTTTCCTACATGAAGTAGTGCTTTTTTCTAGATATCTTGGGGGGGGGGGGGGTGTTTTTTTTTTAAAAAAAATTTGACCAAAGTTCGATCGCCATTACTGCCTGTTGGCGTCTCTTGCTATGATGTGGGTTGTGTTCGCGCAACTAAAAGGTAAATAGTATGTAAATACATATGTCTTTTCTTCACTTCAGAATCCAGGTTCGTTTTAGCTCTGTGGAGGACTCTGTGCATGGCAAGAAAAGCTCTCTGGCTCACCCTACTTTTAAAAAAAAAACTCTGTGACCTCACACAGCGCACCGTCTTTGCCTCCATCACTTTGCCACCATTATCTCCATCAATCACCGTTGCCACCACTCCCACAGCCCTACCTTAAATCCCTTGTATTCACTCTTGCTTTTCTTATCATTGCACTGCTTTCTCCATTTTCATTTTTAGGACACACGCTCTTTTTCATCAACCTTCGCCTTTGCCATTACTCTCGTTCCTTTCCTCCTCATCACTCACCACTCCTACTCCCTACCCCTATTGCCACTCTGACGCCGTATTCGCCGGTGCCATCCCTCCCACAACTCATCATTGCTTGCACTGCTTGTCATCATCATGCATTTTCATCACACTCTTTCGTCACCACTCCCGCACCCGTCTACATGCCCAGCGGTTCGAAGTAAGTTTACATTTTGGAACATGAGTAGGAAGGACATGATGGCTCCTTGAACATGCCTCTCATAACGACGGGCTTACAGTGTTCATTGAGTTGACCGTGTTGCGCCGACAGCATAAGTTCTATGCAACCCTTGGGGAGTTCGCTATTTGTTAGAGCTTTACTTGTGGTGTCGACCTACATCGCCATAGTCATCACTGTACCCTACCTCTGGTCATGCTTAGCAGAGATTGATCAGAGGTTTTTCTGCTCATGTGTTGACGAGGGAAGTGCTGATGGCTCCTTGGACATGCCTCTCATGACGACGGGCTTACAGTGTTCATTGAGTTGACCGTGTTGCGCCGACAGCATAAGTTCTATGCAACCCTTGGGGAGTTCGCTATTTGTTAGAGCTTTACTTGTGGTGTCGACCTACATCGCCATAGTCATCACTGTACCCTACCTCTGGTCATGCTTAGCAGAGATTGATCAGAGGTTTTTCTGCTCATGTGTTGACGAGGGAAGTGCTGATGGCTCCTTGGACATGCCTCTCATGACGACGGGCTTACAGTGTTCATTGAGTTGACCGTGTTGCGCCGACAGCATAAGTTCTATGCAACCCTTGGGGAGTTCGCTATTTGTTAGAGCTTTACTTGTGGTGTCGACCTACATCGCCATAGTCATCACTGTACCCTACCTCTGGTCATGCTTAGCAGAGATTGATCAGAGGTTTTTCTGCTCATGTGTTGACGAGGGAAGTGCTGATGGCTCCTTGGACATGCCTCTCATGACGACGGGCTTACAGTGTTCATTGAGTTGACCGTGTTGCGCCGACAGCATAAGTTCTATGCAACCCTTGGGGAGTTCGCTATTTGTTAGAGCTTTACTTGTGGTGTCGACCTACATCGCCATAGTCATCACTGTACCCTACTTCTGGTCATGCTTAGCAGAGATTGATCAAAGGTTTCTTTCGAGAATCGTTAATATTTCGTTTGAATTTTGAATTTTCCTCGTTGCCTTCACTCTTTTTTATGTGTTTATTTCATCCTCTAGTATATCTACCTGGAAATCCGAGTTGTCAAGGCTACCATTTCCATCGTACTTCGGAAAAATTGGGCGTCCTAGCGATATTCGTTTCATAGACTTTTTACAGACTTCCGCAACCTCCACTTCGTGTAAAAGGGACCTTCACCATTCGTGGATAACAGATATTTTGCCCGAATTAACAAAAAGTGAGTGCCAGGTACTTCGCGAAACTGGAACCAACTTGACGAGAAGCTGGCCGATAGACAAGCAGGCAGGGGAGGTGACACGTTTCTGGCAAAAGATAGAGGAAAAGGAGGCCAAAGATCGACACCTCCAACTGCCCATGGCAAAGAGGGAAAACCGGAGCTGGGTCAGCACGGCTCATCCTGGCAGCCAGATATTGTTGGATGCACTGCAGGTGGCAAGGAGATATACTTTGGCGAGCTCAAGGGCATCCATGCAACAAAGCAAGATGTGAATGTGGACATCTTACGGCTGACGATCTTTGCCAAGGATGCCCTGGACCACCTACGTTGCTTCCTGGCAGAGGATCCTCCTCTGTTAACCTTCAAGACCAAGGGAAGGGCAGTGGTGTTTTTCCTCGCAGCCAAGCAAGGAAACGCAATTGTCCATACCCGCATGTCATCAGTCGAGCTTCCTTCAAAACTCAGCGAATTAAACCTCAACCAGGAGTTTTTTTTTCGCCCATTTTAAGTCCAGACACTTCTTGGGGTACCTTAAGAACAAGCGTGAACAAAGACTACAGGATCACCACCCATTCCCCACCCTTGGTACCCCTGACCGTCTTTATACCATGAGGTCCCCTTCCAAAGTAGCTAGGAGTCATTGAGTCCATTTTCATCTGCTGAGGTAGATATAGCATTGTACATGCTTACACGCTGAATTTGGCACAGGTGATGTATGACTGGCGAAAATCTCCCAATAAACCACTACAGTGCTTATGTTCTTGACACGCGCTAATAGGCTGAAGATATGATCTGGCACTGGCTGAGGCACCCAAGACCAACTCGAGTCTGAACGCATTGTACTTGCAGAACAACTTGATCAGAGATAACGGAGCTCGAGCGCTGGCTGAGGCACTCATGACTAACTTGACTCTGTGTAACAGGACAAGCATTGCCGCTCCACATCAAACAAGAGTAGGCCACTCTCGCCCACATTGTCCGCTGCACAACAACGAACTGCACTCTATTCTCCCTCCCAAAAGACAAATTGTCAATGTTTAAGAAAACGAATTTTACGAGGAGGAATATAGGAATGAACACAAGTCAACAACTCGTTGCATTACCTCACGCGGAGTCTTTGCATTGAAATCGAGGTGATCTAAATCACCCATTGACTATGTTATACGCGGCAGTTAGCCGCATGCCATCATTCCATGATTGCACGCCTTCTGGCAACAACAAATCATGCGAAGGTATATAGTATATTGAGATTCGCTCTATCTACAAAACAGCCGCTAGGCTGTGTCTATGTGAATTAACAAAAAGGGAACAAAAGACTGTACAACGACCCTATCTCTTAAAGACGTGCCTGGATGGTCTCGCCCTTCTTGCCGAGAGGGTTGGTGAAAGGCTTGATGTACTTCTCATAACCTTCCACAACCTCGCTCTGGTTGATAGGTTCGCGCGTTGCCATCTCGGTGTAAGCCTCGTACACCTTACCGTCATACCGACCCAGGGCCGAGTTCAGGTAGTAGTCAGGGAACGCAAAGGCATCGACGAAACCCACAGCGTTGGGTCGGATCTTGTGCTCCATCACATCCATGATCGCCTGGCCCATCATCGAGATCTGCTTGGCATCCAAGTAGCCCGAGGTCAAGAACTCACCGGGCTGCTTGTGGATCATGTGCAGGGCAAACAGGTCCGACAGGTCGGTCAAGGCAGCCTTGGCAGTCTCGGACAGCACAGGGACGGCGACACCCTCGGGCTGAGTCATCTCACCACGGATACCCAGGATAAAGTTTTGGACCAGGATCAACTGGCAGTGGGCTACTGAGGCGTTGTAGATTTCGACCAGCATCGAGTTCCAGGTGCGCTTCTGGACATCGAGGGCGTGCACAATCTCAGAGACCATGTGGGCAGCGCGGTGACCGTAGGCGGCAAGCTGGATCTCGGGGTTGTGGAACTGAGAGGCCGAGGTGACGGGACACTTGAGGTTGGGGTTGTCGAGGTAAGTGTTGAGGTAGGCGAGAGTGGGGTTGGTGATGGCGCTGGCGCTGAACTTGCCCGAGGCGCGCTTGGCGACCAAGTCGCGGAAGGACTTGAACAGGTAGCGACCGGTCTGCTGGGTGATCATGTAGTTGTCTCCCTCCCAAGTGACGTTAGGAGCTAATGATAAGGTAAAACCAAAACATCAGTCAATTAACTGTCCGTGCGATAACTGAACATTGAACAGCCACAATACGAAAGATATGAAAATCGCCTTACCATAATCCTGCAACATCAAAGGAAGGCCAGAGAAGGACGAGAAACCGTGTCCACCGCAGGCGCGGCGGCACTCCTCGATGGCAGCAGCGGCCATGGTGGTACACAGGGACTTGAGACCCGAGGACGAGGCGTGGACATCAGCCAACAGAGAAAAGTTACCCGAGGCCATGTTCTTCATGTTGAGGTAGTACAGACGCATCATCTCCTTGGAAGTGAAGTGGCAAGCATAGGCGGAAGCAATAATGGGGAAGAGGCGGTACTGCTGCATCGAGTAGTCAAGAACGGGAGTCTCGATCACCTGGTTACCCATCTTCTTGGGAGAGTCCTTGTCGACGAACTGGCGACGGATGGCCGAGTAGCGGGTGGCGATGGTGGCGGCCTTAGCGAGACCGATGCGGGCGTAGCCGACCAAAGAAGCGCGGATCAAGACCATGGTGCCATAAGAGAGCTTGGAGTTGGGAGGCTTGACGTACTCGCCCGATCCGGGCTTGATGGAAGAGTACTTGGCAAGCAGCGAAATGCGAGGGCAGCGGTAGTGATCGAACCACATGCATCCGTTGTCGGTGGTGTTGTAACTATTGGACGATGACAAAAGCGAGGGACGGGTTAACAAATGCCGAAGAAAACAACTGCTTAAAGTGTGATTTCGTGTCCATGTGGCACATGGCCGGTCGAGTGAAGCGGTATGTGATAAATGAGATGATTCGCTGTTTGGCTGTTGCCTCACAATCTGCTGTCCTTGCCACGTTTTGTGCGTTTGTGTCCATTATCAGATGACGAGACAGACAACGGATTCACAGACAACATAGCCGAGCCGCTCTCATCTCGTCATATCAAATAAAAGTGAAATCTCCCATCCACGCCCCATTCGAGCAGAGACTCACAGTCGGAAAAAAAGGTTCTCTCTTTGTCTCGACAAATAAAATATAAAATGTGATCGGTCCATGGAGAAAACAGATCGAAACCTCAAATACACATGCCAGAGATAAAGATCGAGAAAGACTTACCCAAACTTGGGACCAATGTCTCCAGCCATCACACCCTTGAGCAAAGTGTGGTCCTCCATGCTGCGAATAGGAACTACGAACGCATGAGGACCATAGTCCTTGCCAGCAGTGATCAGTCTTGCCATCACAACAGCGTGGTTGGCAGCCTTGCCGAGTCCTCCGATCCACCACTTGGATGCAGTCAAGAAGGGAGTGTGGATCTCAAACTCGTCCGTCTCGGGAATGTAGGTGGCAGTGGTCTCAATGCCCTGAACGTTCGATCCGTGGCCCAACTCGGTCTGGGCATAGCATCCAATGATCTCGTATCTCAAAGCAGGCTTCAAGAACTTCTCGATCTGCTCCTCAGTTCCCTGGGAGGCCAGAGTGGGCATGAACATACCGCGGTGGAGACCAAAGGGGCCAGGCTCGTCGATCAAGATATCGGCCTGCATGAACTCTTCGGGGTTCCACTTTTGCTCCTGGGAGAGCTTGACCAGAGCATAGTCCTTGCGCAAGGCACCGGCAATACGCTCGGTGCGGCCGAGGAAGTAGCGGTTAGACTTGTCAAAGGCGGGCTCGTTCTCGATCAGGGTAAGCATCTTTTCCTGGCGCTCGAGGTACTCTTCGCCGTAGAGGTAGTTGGACAGGTCGTGGACGCTGAAGGTGGTGCGGGCGCGCTCGTGGGCGAGCAAGTCGGAGCCCTGGGGCTCGGATGGGGGGAGGTCAGGGAAGCGAAGGGCGGACATTATGGAAGGAAGGTGGTGTGTGTGTGTGTGTGTGAGTGTGGAGAGAGAGAGAGGAGAAAGTGATGTAATCGATGTCAGGCACAGGCTGCAGGATGATGTTATTCAGGAACACAAAAGACGGTGACACAGAGAGATAGAGAGAGAGGGGAGGGAGAACGAATGAATGTGATTAAGAGGGAGAGAGCGAGTGAGGATGGAGAAATGTGGATTAAATGAGAAATGGGAGAAATGGATTAAGATCGGTGTTTCCTTTTTATACAAAGCGGACACCAAAGGTGGAGAGAGAGAAGAGGCGGAGCGAGACAAGCTGAAGAATAGAGTCCGGGGACAAGGACATCATTGCACGTTGCTTGACAAATGAACAGCCTTTCCGAGGAGGAGGGCAGGGAGACGGCCGAAGGCAGAGCGGATGGCCAGACACCAGCGCAGATCGACCACCACCTTTTCATATGTCAACTCTCTCTCGTCTCCGTCTCTCACCCACTCTAATTTTTTGATTTCGATCAAATTGCAGCGAAGGGCAGTCAAATAAAAATTGGCTTTTGAGACCGGCAAGTTTTTTCTCCGGAAGGGAATGGCAGGAAAGGCGAGCGAGTTGGCAAATAGGCTGCGATCCCTGTCCTGCTGCACCTCCGAAGTCAGGAACAGCCTTTTCTTATTTCCCCAACTTCCGTGGATGGAAGTCAACGTGAATGGTCGAGCTACTGTTCCCTACTCCCTCCATGCCAATCGCCCATCCGCACATTTGCAGCCTCGACACTGCCTACGTGCGTGCAAATATTTGCAAGATCGTTGTTTGCAATGACCATACGTTTTGAGCACGTTTCCCCGCTTTGTTTGTGAACCGTGAAGACGCCCCATTATAGAAAACAATCCCACTACTTTCTTGCGGTTACAAACATCATTGGATCAAAGTCTGTCGCTCCCATCATGGTCAAAATGCATCGGGATAAAGTGAAGAAATTGAGATCGCCCAAAAGTGGTTGAGTCTTTGTTTCTTTCTATAGCTGTCTAAACGATTGGAATATGTACATGGTGTCTCCCAAGAGAGACATCGATTAATTAGAGGATAAGTAGGTGTACAAAAAAAATAGCAGATTAAAAAAACTAATATCCTTCGGGAAGCGCCATCGACTTCTTTTTGGATTCGCTGGCCTGCAGGGACTCGCGCAGGTCCACGGGAAGAGCCTCGATCAGCAACCGGATTTGATCCCGCAGTTGCTCCTTCTGCTTGACGGTGGCTTTGATAATGCTCGCTTCGGGTGCAAACCGCCGCCGTTGCCGCTCAGGGCTCGATTCGCGCGATCCCATGTTCGAGGCTCTTGCTTCCCGATGCTCCGCCCATCCTGCATTTAACGATGAAGAGGATGAAGACCGGGATGGTGTTGCTGCCCTTGATGATGTTGAACTGAACGAAGACGCTGTAGAGAACTGGCCGTCATTGATCTGAGGACGAGGGATGGGTTTTGGTCCCAACTGATTTGGACTGGCCGAGGGAGCTGATGTCAGGGGGGATGGTTTTATCTTGTAGCCATAGCCATTAACGTCAGGCGGTGGGGTCATTGTCCTTGTCTCGGCATCACTGCCACTGCCGTTGCCATATTCCCGCAGAGAGGGATCGGATCCGGTGTATCCAGAGGTATAAGATCCTTCCCGAGACAATCCTGGACGTGTCTTGGATTTAGGTTTCGCAAATAGTTCGCCTTTGAAACTGCCAAGCTCCTCTCGCATCCGCACGAGCAAGTCAATCAGTTCAACTTCATTCCTGCCCTTGACCCATCCTGCAACATCACCCAGACTCAAGATCTCGAGATACCGGCGTCGGAGCTCGTTCTGGGCAGCGATTGTCCTCAGTCGCAACCATGTCGCAAAGTTGCCGCACTTCAAAAAGTCTTTGTAGAACGTTTGGCATGCCTCCGAGTTCGACTTGAAGGCCGAAGTTTTGAACGAGATCGCTGGTGGGTTTTTGGAGAGGTATTTGAGAAAGGTCTGCTGTTTGAAGGGTGCAATGTGTGGGAATTGTGACGTCGATGACAGCGAACTGTTAAGATAGATCAAAGAAAGAGCGTTAGCACTGGCATATAAATCTACAAAAGGAAACAGCGGACTCAACAAAATACATACATGTCATTGGGAACCAGGGTGGCAAAGTATCGGTTGAGTGGCACCAAAAACCTTTCGGTCAGTGTTGAAAAGTGCTTGCGGAGAATGTTGTCCAGCAGATATCCTGAAGATGATCGGTTGGCAGTAGCTTCTGCCAGCATGCACAGAAGGTTGGTATCCTTTGCAATCACGCCTTTCCGCTTGCTGACGAGACCCTGTAAAACAGATAGAAAGCTATTAAGTATCTCCGTTTAGACCACATCGTCCTTCGCAACTGATTGTCGAGAAAACAAACCTGAACAAAATCCAAAGAGCTTCTGCCGTCCCTGGATCCGTTGCTGGCAGACTTTCCAATGGTGCCATCGTTCAACAGCTTGTTGTTGGGTCTTCTGTTGATTGGCTTACCAATCTTGATGATATGTGGCCAATGCTCCAGTGTCTTGACAAAGAAAGGGTTGGTGACGCCCAGAACGATGCTGCTGGGTGGCGACGATTTGTTGCAGAACGATTTGAAATCCGTGTCCTGGATTGTGAAATAAGGTCGATAGTCTCCACAGTATGGGATCTACGGTCATAAGCAAATCAAGTGGAAATGTCAGTTTAGAGGTTGGAATACATATTTTGATCCATGTCCAACACGAACTTACTGGGTTGATCAAATCGACTAGTGATGCCACAGACTCGCTACAGACCTCAGGCGATGTTCCGATGAGCATAAGTGGTTCGGCCAGTGTCATCAGCTCCCAACAAAGCCACAGATCTGGCACCAAGTCCTGAAAGTGCTTGTACAGGCCACCATTCATGGGCACAGATGATAAGATGTGAGTATCCGGTTGAAAGGTGGCAATGTCGAATGGTGCTGTTTCCAGAAGTTGTGGCTGGTGGGGCTTTGCTATCTGAACTTGGTAGAGAGTGCCCATGAAGGGCAGCTCCATCATTCCCTCTGTCACTGGTGGTCTCCAGCTGGCGATGTTGTGAAAGGCAGTTTCGAGCATGGGCTTGCCCACTTCAAAGTAGGCAGGTCCCAGGACCGAAACCAGCTTGGAGAAGAGACCGATGAAGGGATGTTGCGACAGCAGGACGACTGACTTTTGAAAGTATCCTCTGCGGATGGAGGGATCCTGTTTTTGGCGAAAGAAAACATATCCATAAAGAAATCCAGCGTCTGTTGTAGGTCCAGTGGCGGCTCTTCCTGCAGTGGTGGATCGGATGCGGAAATTGAACACTGTGTCGCCCACGTCGAACGTGTTTGAGTCTGGGAAGGATGAGAAGCAGCTAATTATATGAAGGAGATCAAAGAGCGTCAGTGTATATTTAATTATGCATCGTTGTGGGTCCAAATATTTGATGAACCAAAGTACCCTTGCACGGATACCAACCATGTCTCCCACTCACACCTCCATTTGTTATCTCGTCATTGTTGACGGTCGTTGGCTCTCTTTCTCGCCTCGTAACAAGCAACAGGGTAAAAATAAGGTTGTGTTGTTCTTTGACCCGCGTCAACAAGCAGCCAATGCACCAACTCATCATCACACATCCATCCCCCTCTTCGTTTTCTTGGCAGCAATGCTTGGACCCTCATTTTAACGGCTCTGAGCTTGGACTATTTTCTTTTCTTTTCTTCTCTTGTTTCGGTCATGTTTGTCCAATCAATTAGTCACCACCTCCCTCCTGTCAATAATCTGTGCACACAAAGAGACACAACAACAAAAAAAGACTATGCCCGCGTTTCTTCAACCTACATGTTCTTGCGTTCTTCCGGAGTGAAGTCCGAAGGAGGGTAGACGGACTCGATGGCTATTTTTTTTTTCATCGTTTGCCAAGCATGAACAGAGGAAAGAAGAAGAAACACTTGATGTTAGTCGCCATGAATACAAAAACTTGCTTTGTGTTGCTATTTGTGTGTAGGTCATCTGCCATATTTGTCCTGATTTGTGTCCGAGTTGAGTTCACCAAAGAAAGAAAGAAAGACAGAGAGAACAAAGAAACTCAAAAGGAGAGAGAGCAAGGAGAGTATGGCATGATGAGGAGGGTTGATTATGGCCTGACTGCCGACCAGGTGAGAGATACATGGCAATTAATGCAAGTCTCTCGTTCCAGCCTAGCAGCAACACATTCACACACACACCTATTCAACACACGCCATTCGTCCAATACTCCATCACGAAACAAGCACTCGAAACAACTCCGGTCGACCTGACTGACTTTTTTTGGTTTTTGATGATCCAATCGCAGTTAAACGTAGTCAGGGTTCCTCGTTCTTCATGTTCCCCATGTTCCTGGTGTTCCTGAGAGTACTGGATTACATGAATAGATGTCATCATCCAACTGGAATGAAATAATATAATAAAGTCGTCCGGGAATGGGTTTCCGTGTCCAAACAGCTTCCATGACGAATATCGCTGAGCCATACATTCCAATATAGCCCGTCCTGTATTGTCCTTGATATTCTCAATTTCCGTTCAACATATGGTCAGTCTTGTTGGTCGAGTGGGTGTTGTGTTGCCTGTTTTCTTTTTGACGTGGCCTTGGTCCAAGTGTATCTCCATCGTTTGTAGCTCATTGACACATATCGCATAAAAGCAAAAGAAAGCTGATAGAGTGAACTAAAGCAAAACCACACCGACACTCCTGCAGTTTGGATAGCTTTGGCCCTTCATCCGACTACTTGCCTTGGCCCTTTTCAAGATCAAAGTTGACCACGCAGAAGCACACCATCCACTGGCGAAGTTGGTCAATGGCAAGCATGTCCATGATATCCCAGCTGCTCGGCCGCCGATCGTGTGTCTCGCCCAGCTCAAACTGTTCATCGAACACGTCGATCGGAGGTCTCCTTGAAGGAGACGTCGTTGTCCCTGCTGTTCCCTTTGCTCCTTTTTCTCCTTTTGCTCCTGTGGTTGACCCGTTCACGGGCGAAGACGAAGGAGACAAGGGGCCTGGTGTTTTCTGTGGAGGGTTCGGAAGAGAAGGAGACGAGGAGCCAAGACCTGGCGAGGTTGGAGTGGAGAAGGAGTGAGGTGCAGGAGAGGTACCCCGGCTTGGGCGTGTCTTGGAGATTATGTTGGAGTTGGTGCGGCGCAGGGAGGCGGCACCAAAGAGAGCAGGCAGAGACTCGGTGCTGATCGACTGCATGTTGTAGGGCTGGGAGAGATGCTTGGAGGACTTTGGGGATGCCATCAAAGAGTCTTGCTTGTCGCTCCTGACCAAACCATCCGTTGAGGCCATGATGAGATGAGTAATGGTTTGGAGGAAGACGGAGTTGGAGGGATGTGGGAAAAGAAGAAGAGGAGGAACAGAGTAATGGTCGTCGAGGGTGCTAATAGGACATGCGCAAAATATAAAACAGCCAAGAATGTGACGAAAGGGAAAAAAGTGGAGAAATAAAGGTAAGTGGTGGTGCAAGTGAGCAAATAGGACAAGGGTCGTGAGACGTGAGCTGATTATGAAAAGGATGGATGGATGGATGGATGGATGGATGGATGAGGAAAGAGAAGAAGGAAGAGAAGGAAGACAGAGTATGATGTGAAGAGATGAATGGAAGTGTGGAATGACAATGAGGAAAAAAGAGAAAAGGGTTTCAAACCAATATTACTCTTTTCTTTGCTTTTGGATCGGACAAACGGCCCATTGGCAAAGGGATACTCCTGAACATATGACATGACATGTTGGTCTTGCATCCTGCTGCTTCCTCACTTGCTCACTCCACTCTGCACTCCACTCTGCACTCCACTCTGCACTGCAGGTATCACTGCCAGATGCATTGTTATTGCTGTTGTTGTTGTTTCTGTTGCTTGATGCACTGTGATGCTTTGATATGGTGGTGGTTATGAAGAACAACAACCATGACGAGAATAGATCACGGACAAAAGGGGGGTTCCAGCGAGTGACTGTGCGGTTTGCTTGCCAAGGGCATCTTCATCTTTCTCACCGAAAGTCAGCGTCTGAAGGATGTGAACACGCGGGAGAAGTGTGTGTTCGTGACAAGAAAAGGGAAAGGTTTCTTGCTAGCACTAGTGCACATCTCACTCGGATGAGAAACAGCCTATCCGTCCTGGCACCCGATTCCAAACGGTCCAAAAGGGATCACAAATAAACATCGTCCAGCTAGCTGCCTCTTGGCCTCTCTGCCTCCGCAAAAAAGCAAAGTGCAGTGGATGACGCACCTGGAAGAACGGGGGACGTGAAGTCGTGAACACCAATCAGCAAATCAACCAATCGTAAGCTAAAAAAAGCTTATCTGACAAACGCGTCCATTAAGCGCGAGAGTCTCCCCAGAGTCAAACCTGAGGCACGACACCCCACACATTTCCACATTTCATTCTATTCTTCTCCCACCTCAAGATCTTCATTTGGCGTATCCTTTGGCCCATGCAGGGTGCAAAGCACAATAACAGCCACTGCTCTAAAACAAAAATGTGGAGGCTGTGGTCTGAAAGTGTAAAACGAGCTATAGTACATCTTTTTTTTCTCCAAGACAAAAACGTAAGATGGACAATTATCCAAAGACCAAGGTATGAAGGTATGAAAGGATCGTCGTTCCTTGACCCTTGAAGCGCAATAAATGATATTGTCGACAAATGAAAGAACAAATTCAATGAAACATGTCCTCGGTTTGCATGGCAGCGAAATGACGGTATAAAAAAGACGAAGTAGAATATTTGCTTCTTCAAGACTTCTTCTCATCTCCCTAAGATTTTCCACATCTTCCAACATTCCCTTCTACCACAACCACAACCACCACAACCACAATCTGCGTATAGCATGTCCCACATTACTACTCTCGACTCTACCCTCTGGCTCTCGAGCCCCGTCATCCTCGATCCGACCACTCCGTTCCTGCATCACATTCCCGTCCTCAAATCCCTGGCCGCCCGCATCAACACACTTTGGACTCAATGTCAATCTCAAGCCCACCGCAACATCGAGAACAATCCGAATCAGCAACAAATTGACGAGCACTCGACCCAGGACTTGCTGGCCGTGAGCATGATCCTGGCTCTGCGCTTCTGCCGCGTCGTGCTCTTGCAGCTGCCGACCCACCCACGGTACCAGAAACGAATCCACGCTGCCGTCCTACGACCACTGGTTCAGGAGGCATCCAAGTTCATGGTGCGAGTGGAGCAATACAAGGCGGACGGAGGGTTGTCTTACCTAAGTGCTTCACAAGGGCCTGCTGGGAGTGTTGAGGAACCATGTGAAACAGAGTTGTTGCCAGTCGTGTCGCCATCGAACTTGACCCCTGTTGAGACGAATGTTGGACTTGAAGTCGAACCCATCCATCAACCTGATACAACTAATACCAACACAGAAAGACAGTCGCAAGAGGCATCCTTGGCACCATTGCCCACTGTCACAGCTTCGCCGTCTTCTGTGATACCTGGAAGAGCACCGACTGCGCATCGAAACATTGCGACCCAAATTGGGATATTACCACACTCCATCTCCATTCCGCCTTCAGAGACACAAAAAGAGGAGAGCCCTTCACAGTCATTCTCAACCCCCTTGTCAAAGAACATCGACAACCAAGCCACCCTGGAGAAGGATATCATGCTGAGTCTTGCGTCTTTGGGGTTCTCATCGACACATAGCGATCTACAAGGTGGTTCAAGTGCATCGACCCCCAACAAAGACGTGTCTCCGCCAAAGACTCTTTCAATTGCAGATACACCTGAGCCACAAACATCCTTTAATCCTTCTTCCTTGTCAACAATGTCTTCCACTCCTATCCGGCCTTTCCACCTCAGGGGCGCCTTCGAACGCCAAAAGAGCATCCGTCGCGAGTTCGAAGCCTCTCAAACTCTCATCACGTCCTCCACGGCCATCATCGAATCATCCATTCGTGAGGCGAACCGACAACTCGAACGAATCCGCCGGCCATCTGGCTCTACTAAGACCTCTCCCTCTCCTGTATCATCACCCTCCCCCACATCAGTCAGGTCCATCTCAAATGATCTGGACGATTTGTCACGCAGGATTGCCGAGCGCGAGCACAGGATCGCGATGCAAGTCGAGCGGGACATTGCTCGTGAGATGGTCATGGCCGGTCGCTCAGGTGTCTGGCCCAAGGCGAGGAACGAGTCATATGTGGAGCAACACGCGCCCTTGGGGAGCATAGGATATACGCCCCGGGTATCTACTGAACCTGTTGACACGATTGTGAGGAGGTCTTACACTGCTGCAACAGCAGCCAGACTATCTGTGCCTAAAAACGAGCCCGCCCGGTCAGCAAGCACCACGACAATGACGACGAGGCATAAAATGAACTTTGCCGAGTCTGCAAGCGCATCCAGTGTTCGGTCGAAAATTAGTCTGTACAACTCGACGCCACCTACCCCGGCCCCCTCGTGGCCAAAGATGCCAAAGACGCCGATTCGTTCTGAAGTGAGCCTTTTAACGCCTGCTAAACCTACACCTAAAGTCGGCAGACCCTGCAGGGAGCCAGTTTCAGCTCCGGACACGGTCCCGATCAGGAAATCACCCTCGGAACACAAAGCGACCGGCAACGCCGTTTCCTCCTCATCCTCCTCCTCCTCCTCCACGGGGAGCACACGTCATTTGACCAGGCAGAGCTCTAAATACAACGTCCTTTCTCGTATCAGCCACTTTGAACAGATGAACCCCGATCCTCCTCGACGCTCTTATTCAGCCTCAACTCCACCTTCGGTTCGGCCTCACCCCGTATCGTTCTATGCCTCGTTAGGTTCTATGCCCAATATCTCCACTTTTACCACACCAAGGTTCACGACGGCTCCTATTCCTGTATCCTCCATGTCGCGACCACTCCCGACACCACCTGTACGTGCCCGCGCCGATCACCAAAAGCGCCACTCGTCCTACTTGGACGACTCATTCAGGACCCTTAACAACGTAAAAGGCGACACAGATAGTATGATGAGCGACAACATTTACGAAGACGACGGTCTCGAGACCGTCGAGCTGGAGCGCATACCGACTCAGAGCTCGGTCGCTTCTTCGTCCCAGTACCTGCGCCAGCGCCGCCAGAGTATGGTAGTGCCGTCGACCATGGAAAGGCGGGAGGTGCCTCACAAGGTGAGCAAGGATGAAGACCAAGGCAACGAGAGCGACGGGTTCTTGCAGTACCTAGACGTGCCCGAGCAGGTCGATCCGGAGGAGTGGATCAAGAACAACAGGGCCTCATCTATGTCTGAGTTCTCGACCACCAGCTCCGTCAAGAGTGTCACAGAGGCAAGCGAAGACGAAGACGAAGCCAACGGCAACAGATCAGTCTGTGATCCACCCAAGCGCAACTCTAACGTGCTGTCCACTCGATCGATGGCCTCTGGATCCACCAGCTCCATCAGGGGCGGTCACGAAGACGTAATGACCCTGGCACCTCCATCACCCGCGTTTAGGACATTTGCTTCGACCGAGAGCCGCGCACCAGTGACTGGGACAGACCATCATATCGTCACAGGCTATAAGCGAGCAACAGGATCGATGTCCAAGACACCCTGGTTCACACCTACCACTGCGCGAGCGCCTACGAGCCGAGGGTTCTCCAAGCTGAACTCGCACGCGTCGCTCTTAAGCACTTCGACCCGGTCGTTGCAGCGTTTCGACGACGAAGAAGGAGAGGAAGAAAAGAGAGCTCGAGATGGCGCTCTGGCGAGTTTGTACATGCCCATGTCGCCTGCATCGATCCGTGCCCGGCACACGTCAGACACTGTGCGCAGCTCGAGCACTGCTTCGCTGAATGTCAAGGACGCCGAGGACCTCCTTGTTCGACGACACCGACGATAAAAAAAATAAAAAAAAAAGAATCGAGAGACGACGATAATGACACAATTTTCATTTTTGTTGTTTTTTTATTAGTAGTATTTTTCAATACAAACACTCGCTCTGCCTGTTGTTCATAAAAACAAGTGTTTTTTTTTGTGCCATGTATGATCGGTTCGTGCAAAAAATCGTTCTCCACCCTTGGTGTGCTTTTCGTTGGCGTTTCTGTTTCAATGCAAAAAATGAGAGAGTATATGGGCAGGGAGGGAAATTGAAAGAGTTTCGTGTCTTCGTAGATCTCGCAAGAAAAAAATGAAAAGATGAGAAAAATAAAAGTATATCTACAAGATGAGTGAAGTCAACGTGAAAAGAAAAAAGTCGGTGCATTTTTTTTTTAGTTGGAGACCAATCCGGCTTTGTGCCAGAGGACATAGGCGCCAAGGCCGACCAACATGAAGCCACCAGACAGGAATATCGTTGGGGGCTGTCGAGGAGAAAATGAGGGAATAAAGGAGGGGCGGTTAGTATTGAGCCCTTTGCATGACAGAATGGGATTAGACAAACAAGCTCTTAATTTACCTGTTGCGGGTGGCTTGGGTTCTTCTTGGCCATAGGGAAAACGAACTGTGACCACGAGAACTCGTACTTAGACACGGATTCATCCTGCGATGATGATGAAGAGCTGGTCGATTTCTTTGTCGTGATCGAGGCTGTGGATGGGCTGGTGGGCGAGGTGGGCGTGAGCGACGAGAGATCCTCGGATGTGTTCTTCTCCCTCTGCGCCTCGAGTTCCTGAGTAGTGCGCGACAATTCAGCGTTGGTATCTTCCAGTTTTTTGTGCAACTCAGCCTTTTCGCTCTTAAGCTCCTGAACCAGCTTGACTTGGTCCCGTGCTGTCTCCTGTAGGCTCTGGACCTGGGTCTTCAACGTGGCGATTTCGCTCTCCAGAGCGACGGTAGATGTGGTTTGGATCTCTTGCTTCGAGAGCACCTCGGCGATCTGTGCCAGTTCCTGCTGGTGCTTGAGACTCATGACGTCTTGAGCCATGGCAGTCTCGCGTGTGATTTGCTCCAGGGTGGTCTTGTGAGCCTCCTCCAGTCGCGCCAGGGCTGCTTCTTGCTCTTTGCGGAGGGTTTCTACAGCCTGCTGGTGCTCGTTGATCAGCTTGTTCATGCCGTCCTTGGCAGAATCGCGTTCGGCCTTGGTCTTGTTCAAATCTGCGGTTGTCTGTGCAAACTTGGCCCGGAGGATCTCATCCTCGGCCACCAGGGGCTCCAACAGCTGTGTCTTTTGAACGTATGCTGCCAACTCTGCCTTTGTCTCTTTGAGAGTTGTTGTCAGTTGGAGGACCTGGGCGGAATGAGCCTGGTGGTGAAAAGAAAAGAAAAAAACTATGATTAGACAATGACGACACAAATCGATTTATAGCACATGAACTCCTCTTTACCTGTTGAGTCTCTTCCAACTTCTTTTCGTGTTCAGCTGCAGATGCCGCCAATGCGGTCGCTACCTGAGCGGATGCATCGACGTGGGTATTATCTGTCTTTGATTTTGAATCCTTTCCTGTGACGACAAAGGCTTTCTCCAATTCGCCGAGTCCTTGTTTCAATGCACCCAGGTCTCCGTTTGTTTCCTGGGAGCGGGTGAGTTCGTTCTGAAGTCGAGAGATGATGAGGTCAATGTTGGCGCTAAGGCCGGATCCAGAGTTGGAGCCCGAGTTGCTCTTGAATGAGTTGGAGCCTGAACCCGATGGTGAACCAGACTTGAGCTTGGCGTGAGCTCTATTTCCAAGATGAGAATGAACACATTGGTGATTAGCAAGATCCCAACACGTCGACCGTTTTCACAACACTACAAGACATACTCTTGTGGTGATCCTCCTGGGGTTGGGTATGACATTCTGGAGATGTAAATCTTGCAGGCAACCTTCTCGTGGAGCACTAATAATAATAACATAGTGAATGAGGAGTTAGTGCACATGCAAGTGGGGTGTCCAGAAAATAGCAGTAGCAACGTAATGAATAAAGGGTCCCTGGTGACCTATGGGGATCTATAATTGTGACGAGAGGTGACTTACATGCGCCGTTTTCGTCGAGGATATCGATACCAAACTCAAGGTTATCGCCCTGGTTCAGGATAAACGGCTCGCTCTCGACATTCTCGGGACAGAGTCGCTTTCCGTTCAGGAAGGTGCCGTTGCTTGACTTGAGATCACGGATAAAGACCTGTTACACACGAATTGAAAAAGATATCCATGCGAATGAAATGATTTTGGTTATCAGCATGTCCTCTTTTTTTTTGTTGTGGTTTGTTTGTTGACCTCGTGCTCCACACGCATAAATTGGTCTCGGCAATCTTTCTTTGCATCATTCCGACCAAGAGCACAGAAAGCAAAAAAAAATAAGGGGACATGACATCCTCGTACAGGAGATGAGAGATGAAGTGGAATACACGGTTCTTGTGTTGTGTGCGTATTTGTGCATGGGGTGAGGTGAAGTTGTTGTAGGGAGTGTGAAAAAGAAAGATACCAGTGGAGAGGGGCATACCTTGCCATTCTCGGACCAGACTTCGGCATGGACGCGACTAAGGACCTTGGAGTCAAAGTAGCCATTGGAAGGGATGGGTGCGGTGGTGACGCCTGTTTGGCGGCCAATTTTGACCTTGGTGTGCTCGGGCAGGTCGAGGGACTTGAGAGCAAAAGTGTCGTTCAATGGCTCGAGAACCAGGATAGGGTTGGAGGAGGCGCGTCCGTTGGTGCTTGTGTGTTGTGACATGTCAGCTGTTGGGTTAGTTGATGAGGTAGGTCCGTTCATGTGGTTCGAGGCGTTGTTCTTGTAGGTCTGGTCCAGGGACGAGGACGAAGACGAAGCTGAGAGTGTGGGTGAGGGCAGTGCCAGAGAAGAAGAAGAGGCAGTGGAGTGGGTGGAGAGTGCAGGGGCTGCCGAGGAGGAGGTGGTGGCCTGTCGCTTTGGAAGGAGGATTCCCGAGGAGGTTTGGAGGAGGTTGTGGACGGGCTGAGTGATTGTCGATGTCGAGCTCACAGATGGGGCTGGCAATGAAGGAGAGAGCGAGAGAGAGAGAAGGAAGAGAAAGGTGAGCCAATTGGTGTTATGATGAATGAATGAGCAATGAAGAAGCAAATAGAAAGGGAAGGAAATGACAAGGAAGCAAAGGAAGCAAAAAAAGAACGAGAGACGGTGTGCAATGAACGAATAAATGGACAGAGAGTTAATGTGAAGCAGAACAAGGAGAGCATACACAGGCATAAAATATATTTAAGCACCAAACAGTCTCTTTGGTAACAGAACCCATTACGATCACATCCCCTCCCCCACGGAGAATGAAATTTCTTTTTGTGGCGGCAGAGTTGGGTTTTGGCAGACAGACAGACACAGACGCAGACAACACACACACACACACAGAGAAAAAGAGAGATTACACAATCCTCTGAAGAGATTTAACAGCAATGAAAGAAAAAAAAATGGCGGGCTCATCCATAACTGTGTGTATTGGGTATGAACGAGACTGGGACCATATGGAGACAGCGCCTAGACTGTGGACAATGGACTACGAGGGTACTTGGTAGCCTTTGGGCACCGAGATGATGGGCATGAGAGACAGGTGGACTGAAGCGATGATATGTGTGACATAAAAAGCGCCGATAGCATACATTCTCTTTGGCGTGGAGAAGGGAGGGAAAAAAGCGCTCTCAGTCCTCCTCCTTAGTCACTCTTTGGCCCTCCCCTTGAACATGAGGAAAGAGGGGGGGGGGGGAAATGGAGAGTGGAGTGGAGGAAAGGAAAGCGAGAGAGCATCGAGAACAGAAAGAACAGAGAGAGCAAAGACGAAGGAACGATCAAGGGAAACATGCAAGCCAGGCAAGAAGGAAAGAAAGTACAAACAAACGGCCCTTTGCATTTTGCATTTCTGCATTCTTTTAGTCCCGCTCTTGTGACTTACTTCGAGACTTGTTACGGATGGGAAACGATGGGAAATACGAGGTCGAGGGAGAGGGACCAGACGAGACAGGGTTAAAGAATCCTCCTGAAGAGGTTGGGGAGGGTGAAGAGGACGACGGTCCACTCTTGGGGCTAGTACTCTTAGGACTGGTGCTCTTGGGACTGGTGCTCTTGGGGCTAGTGCTCGTTGTTGAGGACAAGACCGAGGTAGAGGACA
>KN042417.1:3944391-3992436 GCA_000739165.1 Podila verticillata NRRL 6337 | reverse complement strand
ATCACCTTCCTCTCAGTGAGGGTGTGGGTGGTGTGCGTTTCTCACTTTACTCCTCCAACTGCTCTCTTCCTCTTTGAGGTGTCGCTTTGTTTCAGCACTAACTTTCTTCCTTTTTTTTTATTTTATTTTACACTCTCCCATACTCATTCACTCTCGCCCTCACTCACTCTCTCTCACTCTCTTATTCAACTCTTTCTCTTTGCTTCATTCATTTCATCGCTTTGTTCTTCATTAATCCACCTACTTCCTCATCATCACCCTCCATCCATCCATCCAGTTTACATTCATACATACCTCGTGCACACAAATCTCCCTCATACTCTTTTTCTCTCTACACACTCTCTCTTTCACAGCATCACCTCTCTGGACATGGAAGTGTCTTGTCACTGACATCCAGCCGTCCCTTCATTCTCTATTACCCTTCATCAACCCTTGCTCCATTCCCTCCACCCCATCCATCTCTCACATCTATCATTAATATCTTCATAGTTAAGCAAACACACTCTTCAGCACATTCATCACACTATGGTGTCAAGGGCCATGCGCCAGATCATCCTCATGGGCATGATCTGCTTTGGGACCATTGGCATGTTCAACGCAATGTCAAGTATTGGCAACGCTGGAAAACACTCGCCCACATCCCAGAACCTAGCCATCACCTCATCTTCCATCGCCTACATCATTGGATTCCTCGTCGCTGGTGGGACTCACAACATGCTCGGCCCAAGAATCTGTGTCGCATTCGGTGGATTTACTTTTTTCCTCTACGCCGGATCCATGCTCCTCGCCGGTGACGACGAAAACTCACCCTACCCTCCCCTCGCCGGCGTACTCCTAGGCCTTGGTGCCGGCTGTCTCTGGGTCACCCAAGGCGCCATGATGATGTCCTATCCAACAGAAGACAGCAAAGGCAAATACATAGCCGTCTTCTGGGCCATCTTCAACCTCGGCGCCGTCCTCGGCTCCGTCCTGCCTCTCATAATCAACCGCAAGCTCGATGATCCAGACGATGTCTCACCAGTCACCTATTACGTCTACATGGCCATCATGGCCCTCGCCACCTGCCTCTCCATCTTTCTCTCCCGCCCCTCCACCATCGTCAGAGACAACGGCGAACCCGTCATTGTCGCCAAGTTTGCAGGCATCAAGGCCGAGTGTATCGCCATCCTATCCGTCTTTTGCGACTGGCGCATGTTGCTTCTGATTCCCGCCTTCTTCTTCTCCAACTTTTCCTACACCTACCAGTTCAACGACTTTAACGGATTCAACTTTAACATCAGGACTCGCGCACTCAACTCTGCCCTCTTCTGGATCGCACAGATCATTGGCGCACTGGTCATCGGCTATCTGCTGGACAGAATCCCCATGAAGAGACCCAAGAGAGCCATGTTGGGGCTACTGGTCATTGCGCTGCTGTTCATGGCTACCTGGATCGCCGCCCTGATGGTTCAGCTCGAGCACAACTGGGAGCGTAAGCTTCCACCCAAGGATAAACTCATCGACTTTGAGCACGGTGGCAACTATACGGGTCTGGTGGCCATCTACAGCATGTTTGGCTTTTGCGACGCCGCCTTTGCTGTCTACTGTTACTGGCTCATGGGTGCCCTCTCCAACAAGCACGACGAACTCTCTCGCTATGCTGGCTTCTTCAAATCCATTCAGTCTCTGGGATCTGCAGTGGCGGCTCCACTGGATCTGGCCCAGACACCTTTTCTCGCCTACCTCATCACCAACTGGATCCTCTGTGCACTCTCGATTGCCGCCATGTTTCTTGTTTGCAGGACCATCACAGACACTACTCCTGATCCAGACAACTACCAGGACGACGATGAGGACAGCATGGAGGATGGCGACTCTTACTATGACGAATCTGTTGAAGGACAGGCCGAGCATTCAATACGTCAACACTCCAACTCATTTGAAGGCGACACCATTTGTGCCACGAGCGATGGCAGCAAAGCGGGGTCTCGGTCCAGTGGTCAGCGGTCAGGATGCTGGAGGTCAAATAGTCGGACGTCGGATATTCAGGAAGAGTACCTTGCCGACGAGCATCACCTTCGCCAACAGCAGCAACCCAATACCCACAAGACGATGGGCGACCGGTTATCTCCAGGGGACCGGATATCATTCAATTCAAGTACGTCAGCAGCATCAGCAGGAACCGATACCACCGTCCCTTCCAGAACATACCAGCCACATCACCACCATACTCCTCAAGATCGGGATACCTACAGACTCTCGGGAGGTGGAGCAACAGGACCTCCTATGTCTGAAATTTACCACGTACCAACTCTGGGCAGCGCTTACTTTATGGATTATCCAATTTCGTCGCTTGCACCAGCGTCTCCATCCCAGAGCTATTCACACTTGTACCCAACATCGCCTTCAATAGCGGGATCATCGTCGTCATCATCGCCGTCATTCTCGAACCAGCCATACCAGTACACACCGGGAGCTTTGCACCCAAGTGGATCATCACAGCCTTCAACGGACTCGCCTACGTTTATCGTCTCCGACGACGCTGCGCCGCTAATGCCACTCTATGCATACCATCCAGCGTTCGCGTATCTGCACTCGCAAGATGGCCAGGCTAGTGTACTAGGGAATGGGGGCACAGAGGAATATGGAGGAGGCTTGAACATCAACAGCCTTCCAGGGAACACGAACCTTCTCCTTCCTGACCCACACCCCGAGATGCAGCGCACCAGCAGCGCGGGATCCACGCGGTACGACGATGACCAGGACATGGATTCGATCGACACACACTCCATATCGTCCATGTCCTCGGGGCATGACTCAATTCCGGAGATGGGCGAGATGTCACCGACGAGCGATGGTAACAACCATCAACCTTAGAGAGTTTATTTTTATTTCTATTATCTATTATTCCCACTTCTTATTTCCACAAAAAAGTGTATTCTTCCTCCCCACCTTGTACCATAATAAAACATCACTACTTTCATTGTTTTTCATTTTAACAAATAAGAGCGCAAGAGCTCCTGTGGTAAAAAGTATATTTTGAGTAGAAAAAAAAAAAAAAAAAAAAAAGGAACCTCTGCATTTCTTCCTCAAACACTCTTCAATCCAGACTTTTGCCGGAACTCGTCATAGAACCGAATCATCTCTGGCGTGATCCGCCGAGTCATGCCCGCCAGTGCCTGGTCGAAATGTCTCTTGGACACACACTCAATCTCGAGACTCTCTTCCATGGCCTTCATGGCCGCCTCCTGGCATAGGGCCACGACCTCTGCGCCCGAGCACCCCTCAGTCCGCAGGGCCAGATCGGCCACGTCCACATCGGGACCACAGGCCATCTTCTTGGTATTGATCTGCAGCCGCAGGATCTCGGTACGCGAGGGCAGATCCGGCGGGGAAACGTACAAGATCCGGTCAATACGGCCTGGGCGCATCAGGGCCGGGTCCATGATGTCGGGCCGATTGGTGGCGGCCACGACGGTCACGTTGACGAGAGGCTCGATTCCGTCGAGTTCGTTCAAGAGCTGAGACAAGACACGATCTGCAACGGACGAACCGCCGTCGTCGCCTCCTCCACGCTTGACTGTGAGGGCATCGATTTCGTCCTAATATCAGATCGGACGTTGTAAAACGACAAACAGGGAAGGGAAAGGAGAAAGGGAGAGAGCGTGTGGAAAAATAGGGTTGAGTTAGCCTGGACCAACCACACACAGGGAAGGAGCTTTTTTGTGTTTGTATTTTGACTTTTTTGTCCATCTGCCCAGATTTTCCCCTTCTCAGCTCACGCTCAAAACTCCCAAAACCAAGATCTCCCAGAAAATGCGCAAAATCATACAAAACATTAAATTTCCACGGAAAAACTTACGAAAAATACAATCGATGGTGAGGCTGCTCTTGCTTTCCTGAACACCTCTCGGACGGCCTTCTCAGATTCACCGACCCACTTGCTGAACAGCTATGACGCAGGCACGAAATTGCACCCCAGAGGGATCAGCGGATCAAAAAGAAAGGGGAGGGGGAAAAAAGGATAAATGACCATCAGCACACGCTGTTTTGCATAAAAGACAGCTTCATGGTATACCATCTTTTTGGTGTTTTACCTCTGGACCCTTGACTGCAATGAAATTAAGCCCCGCTTGTGTTGCAAGAGCCTTGGCCATGAGTGTTTTACTGCACCCTGGTGGTCCATACAGCAGAATGCCCTTGGGGGGTCGGATACCCATGCGGATAAACGCCTCTGGGTGCTGTCATAGGACAGAAATTTCCGTTAGAAGGGTGAGTGTGGGTAAAATAACCCCCCTCCAGAAAAACACCTCACATGCTCAATGACGAAAACCAAAAAAAACGATACGTACTTGCAGAGGCCACTCAACCGACTCCTTCAGCTTTTGCTTAATCTCTGCTTGCCCTCCAATATCCGACCACAACACCTTGGGCACCTCGATCATCACTTCGCGCATCGCACTGGGCTTCACATCCGTCATGGCCAGTTTCATATCCTGTGCTGACACCAACAGTTCTTGCCCTTCCTCCTCTGTGCTATCATCTCTCTTTCCAGAAACAGTCATGGCCTTGAATTGACCCTGAAGTATTGATGCAGCGTCTCCTTCTCCACTGTGTGCAAAGAACGGATGGCGCTTCCCCATGACTCGGTTAATCGTCTTAAGTCCAGCCTCGCGGCACACAGCAGCCAGATCTGCACCGACGTACCCATGCGATATTGAGGCTAAATGGTCAACCTGTGCGGGTGTCAAAGTGTTGGGTATCTTTTTCAAAAGTGCGGTTAAAATCTCGAATCGTGCTCTAGAGTCCGGGATGCCTATCAAAAGTATCAGAAAAGGACCATCCATGGGCCGAAAAAAAATTGAGTCAGCCAAATGCTGAGAGCGTTATAAAATAAAGGAGCGTAACTCGACCGAACTCGCAACATACCGATTTCGATCTCACGGTCGAAACGGCCAGGTCGACGCAGAGCCTCGTCAAGGGCATTTGGACGGTTGGTGGCTCCCATGACAACGATCCTGGGTCCTGTAGGTCCTGTTGCTCCTGAGGTGGGCACTTTCTTTTCAGACACACCGTCCATCAATGTCAACAATGTGGCCACCACACGCTTCTCCATCTCGCTGGCAGCCTAGAGTAATTAAACAATCTCAGTGAGCACAAACATAGCTTGGTGTGCGTACTCGGACGAAAATAATATTGCATCCTACCTCGTCACGCTTTGGGCACAGCGCGTCGATCTCGTCAATGAAAATAATGGATGGTGAGTTGTCTGCGGCTTGCTCAAAAATGGCTCGAAGCTATGGTCATCGTGATAGAGAAAGAAAACAAAAGAGGGTTAGCTGAGTCTCACAGAGTAGGGCAATTCAACAGACATCATAGAAAACGAGTAAATACCTTTGCTTCAGTCTCTCCGTAGAACTTGCTAATGATTTCGGGACCGTTGATCACTGTCAAAAAGGCGCCTGTCGCCTTCGCAACCGTCCTAGCGATCAATGTCTTTCCTGTGCCAGGTGGTCCATAGAGCAGCACACCCTTCGGTGGTCGAAGGCCTATTTACGCCACATTTCAGCATGATAGAGTTAGTTCTTTGTAACTCCCATATACTGACGTCATAAGAAACGATTGTTGAGAATGCAAACCCACCAAACTGTGTAAAGATCTGTGGGTTGTGGAGAGGAATCTCAACCATCTCGCGGACAGTTTTGATCTGTTCTCCAAGACCACCAATCTGCTCGTACGCAGATGTGCCCTCCTTGGTCGTTGACGATGGGTCAACTGCCTTTGACTCTGTTGGTTGTGAATCCTGGGCAAAGGGCAGAATCTTGATAATGGTGTCCTGTCCTATCGCAAAGACTGATCCGTCCTGTTCCTTTCGACCCAGTAAGATACTTGTGATTTTAAATCTCTGTGGCCTGCCATTGTATGGGAATTCGATCAGGTTGTCTCTGAGCACAAACTTGATCTCGGCTATGGGTTACAGATGTCACGACGTTAGTATAGGATTGCAGTTCGTTTGCAAAAGTCCGAAAGGATGGTCTTCTTACTCATGATCTCTTTGGCGAATAGTGCAAACAAGATGTTGGAAACGAATGGGATCGGATGCAAGGCCGTCATGGTCAACTGAGTTGCCTCATGGATGGCTGTCTGAATCAACGAGATTTCTACTGGATCGCCCACGGCTACATTGGCGTTCAACCTGGAGACACTACTGATCTGAATGTCTAATGTATATCAGTAGACAAGGGTGCGATTAGTTCCCTGATCGAAAGTCATCCTTCTATGAGCGAATGCAGTGTGATTGCACGTACGGTTCTCGGACACTGTCAATGAAGGCCAGGCAATGGCAACCGATCCCTGCGTATCAAATACAAAACAACCAAATTAGCTGACTGTCTTTGAGAGTTCTCTATGTTGTAGACTAGTGAGTCTCTTAGCCGACAAACGAAAGATGCGGACATACAGGTGATGTTGTTCCTTCGGCTGTGCTGTCTCCGCCTTTCACAAGAACGTGATCTCCAGCAGCGAGTCGCAAGTGGCGCATGGTCTCCACATTGAGGAAAGCTCTCCTGACTGCCCTCACATTCCTGGCCGAAGGAGATTGCTGAGCAAGAAGTTGCATGGATATTGATGGGTCTTCTCCTGGATCGACACTGGTTCGCTAGTGAAATCGTGTGAATGTGAATGTATGCATGGGCGAAGGACCCTCACATAAAAATGAAAAAAGGTGACTGCCCCCCCCCCCCTCCTGCCAAACTTTTTTGTTGGAGGCGTTTTTTTTTTTTTTTGAGGCACAAAAAACGTGCTTTCACTTCCTTTGAAATTCATATCTTGTTTTCCTCCCCTTCCCTTGCGTCGTCATTCACCTCTCCATTCAACCCAATCGCTCTTCCAACCACAGAGAACACGCCACGCATACGCGCACTTTTATACTCACGCATTCTCAATGGCAAAACCATTCTTCACGGCCAAAGTACATTTCCCACCCTTGCATTCCTTGCAACTCTCGACTTTGCATGGCTCACAGCACTGACATCTCAAAAATCCCATGCTTGCATGTTTCATTCAGGTGTTCCTGGAGGATGCTGTCTACTTGAAGGACAGGCCAGACCTGCTCGGACTGGTGGTCAAGACCTGGCATGACTTTGAGTCTGGCGAAAGCGACTCGGATGATGAAGAATCAACTGGTCCTGTAAGTTTCTCATTTACAATCAAAGGCAACAGGGCAAGAAGAGGAACACAACGGTCCAAAACACACAGACATGAACAGAAAAAAAAAGGACTGGACCCTTGGAGTATGATTTGGATTCACAGAAACAAGGTTGCTTAATTGCATATATTTCTTCGATACCTTGGTAAATCTACTTTCGCTCTTTAGATTGGCTTGCAGCAGGTTGTTGTCCACTGGGCCAATGGTTCGGCTCCCGAGACTCTCCACGAAGATGACCTTGTGGTCGCCGATCGTTCCTTCAGCCACGGCGATGTCGTCAAGCGGTCACCTAATGATGTCATGTCGGGCACTGTTGTGGATGTCAAAGTTGAGCTCGATCTCCAGCGGGTATGCCCACCCATGAATCAGTTCTTGGGCATCGATGCCAAGCTTGTCGACTTTGTGCAACAGTTTGCCGTCAACAACCATATCATCTATGATGGCTGGCTCGGTGTCATCGAAGAGGTAAACTACTCACCAACGAAGGGAAGGGAAGGAAGCAAGGATGGATGGATGGAGTTATGAGCCATGAGCCAATTCTTCGCTTTTCTTTTCTTTCGAGAGCCATCCATCTCTTTTTTTTTTCCTTGGGCTCCCTTTCCCTTTCCCTGCCCCTCGAGTAGTCTCATGCTGATTGTCTATACTTTTGATATGTGCGGATACTGAACCCCTTGTTCTTTTGGGTCTGGTATGGATCGTGCAACATAGGTCAAGGACGAGGTTACTGTCCTGATGCAGGATAGCAGTGTGTGCATCGTCAAGGACTCGAACAGCCTCGACCTCCGCGATAACATCCACGATTTGTCATGCTTCTTTCCTGATTCACTGGAGCCTGGCTATGTAATATCCGATATATTACACTTTGCGTTATCGACTACGTAATCTCCGAAACTCCTACTTACCCCCTTGGGGCTGTCAATGTTTAATTTACTCTAGGCTGTTTGTGGACCATCGCGCGTGTTCAAGAATGCAGAGTACATTGTGGGATCGTACAAGCCTAGTCATAAGCAGGGATACGTTTTGAGAGCAGAAGTTACCGCTATTATTGTGAATTGGCTGTCATTCAACCCATTGGCCTTGGATCAGACACCAGGAGTGGCTCCTCCCCCGCGTCACCTGGACGATTTTGAAAACATCATTGTCTACAAGAGCGTGGAGCAGCACTGCACATACGAGCTGTTGGATAGGGTCAAGATTATTGATCCGGACACCAACAAAGGTACAGAATCATCGTCACTGCCGCAGTCGTGGAAGACATTGGACCGCAGTTACCGATGGCTTGCCTCTTTTGATCTTATTTATCAATAGCTTTGGGCTTGCAGCCGTGTTGTCCGTATTTGAAGAGCAAGGCAACTCGACTCTTGTGCCCCGACAGGATTCATAACCATACCTCCAAATTTGCTACGGAAGAGATGGTAAGGATTCAGAAACGCACGTTTGATCACTTCAGACCTTTGGCCTTGACTATTTTCTGACTATATTTTTTTTCTATACTTTCTCACCATCGCATAGAAAGTCATTGGAACGAAAACAAAAGTGACCATTCTGTGGCAGGACCTTTCTGTATCTGAGGATGTTAACTCGACAACCCTTGTGCCATATCTCAACATGGATGATCAGGATGTTTGGCCTGCAGACTACGTCCTTCTCAAGCCTGGCGAGGTTCTGATAGACGAACCTGGTGGAGTGAACTTCGATCGAAAGAAGGCCGACATGCTTGGCATCGTACAGTCAGCCAACGCCAAGGACCGCACTGCTTTTGTCAAATGGTTCAGTGAAGAGCGGGACCAAGGACTGGAGCAGGAGGCAGAAGAGTTGTCCCTCTACGAAATCATGTCGCACCCGGATCTCAAATTTCGCATGGGAGACAAGGTCGTTATCAGCCGCGAGAGAGAACAGTCTCCATTGTCTGATATTGCGCCTCGAGCACCCAGTGTGGAGGACATTCTTTCGTTGGTGGGTCGTGGGAACGATATTTTCAACGAACTGATTCAGGAAAAGATCAAGGTTTTGAAACCAAGGATGTCATCGACTGCGGAGCTCAAGGTCGACCCCAAGACTATTGAGCGTCAGGGAAGTGTCCTTTTGAAGCGCTATGGCGTTGAGGGTGTGGAAGCCCTGGACCGGTACATCTCGGAGACCAACAAGATGGCGTCAAAAACAATCTACAGTCTTGTTGAGCGAGGTGACCCAAAGAAGCCAGCGATTTCTGATGATGTCCTTGCAACGATGAACCAGCACGACCAGGATTTGGAAACCATTCGAACACGTTTGAACTGGATCGGTCAAATCTGGAAAGTATACGCGGACCGTCCCTCGGCTCTGGTCCGTTTTATGGATGGAACGACCGAAGAGATCCCAGTGGGACGTATCATGGTGGTCGAGGAGGACGAAGACGAGGAGGACGAAGAGGATGGCGAAGATGATGACGAGTTTGAAGAGTATGATTTCGACGGCGATGAACCCGAGGAAGCAACGTCCGATAACAGCTGGGAGACAGACTCAGGTGAGGATGATGACTCGATGAGTGAGCTGGAGGAGGAGGAGGAGTCAGAAACTACTCCGGAGGATGAGCTTAAGGCCGAAGTCAAGACAGAGGACCCACCAACGACTGATATTAGCTCAAAAAAACCCCCCAGGAACGATGAGACTGTGATGGCGGACCCTCTGCCAGAGCCTGAACAGATTGCTACTAGCCATGGCGCCAATGGCTCAAGTCGCGCACCGGAACACGATGATTGGAGGAGCTTTTTCGTTTTAGATGAGACGCCTGTGGACCACCACTTTTTGAACAGCAACGGAATCGGACCAGGAGATAAAGGCTGGATCAAGCGGATTGCCAAGGAGCATGCCATTTTATCCTCGTCGCTGCCAGAAGGCATCCTTGTCCGTGCGTTTGAGGATCGCATGGATCTATTGCGAGTTCTGATCCAAGGCCCCGACCACACACCGTACCGCAATGCGCTTCTCATGTTTGACTTTAAACTGCCCGAAAACTTTCCCAACCAGGTAATTTTTGTGGTAATACGTCATGGGTGTGAAGTGGTGAACGAAATAACTAATCGCTCTTTCCATTTGTTGTAAAATGGGTCTGTTCACCAACATAGCCTCCTGTCGCGTACTTTCACTCATGGACAGGAGGAATCGGAAGGATCAACCCCAACTTATACGAAGGTATGCCTCAGAACAAACTGTTTGGCTTGCCGTGATAACGAGTGGACGGCTGACAATTGATTTATTTACTATGTGATGTAGATGGCAATGTGTGTCTTAGTCTGCTGAACACTTGGCATGGCAAGGATCAAACCGAGACGTGGACTCCTAGCTCTAGTATTCTTCAGGTATGGCGCCCTTCTTAGTTTCTATCACATTGTGTTCACAAGTTTGTGAGTTGTCCTAACTCGGAGGATGCTTCACTTTCCACATTAGCTCTTAATCTCTTTACAAGGCCTTGTACTGGTCTCTGAGCCTTACTACAACGAAGCAGGGTAAGTAGTAGAAGGGTTGAATTTGACTTGACATGATATGACTTTTGATTCTAACCCGTTTCAATGTGTCACTGAATTTAGGTTCGAAAAGTTTGTGGGCACCAAGGAAGCGGCCAGGAATTCCGAGTTGTACAACGAGAAGGTGTACCTGCTGTCGCTCAAGACGATACAGACACTCATCAACAACCCGCCACTCTCGTTTGCTAAGGAAGTTCGCCATTTCTATTTCAAGAAGGAAAAGCTGGAGCAAGTCGTAATCGAGGGGCTTGAACTGATTGCCCGCTCTGAAGCGGCCTCTGAGGTGCAGGAGCACGAGACGGAGGAGACACAGGCCCAGACCAACGGGAAGCACCTGTACGAAAACGGCGTCAAGAAGGAGGTTGAGCCAGTTGATACATCCCCCGAGTCAGGATCCCAGGATGGCAAGGTGGCCGTGGATCGTATTAGTAAGGGTGCCCTTAAGTTGCTCAAAAAGCACATAGATACCTTAAGCCTGTCGCTCGAAGAGTAAAGAATTGAGCATGTGACCTAGGTGGCGCAGCATACAGATTTTTTTGGTCAAGTTTAAAAGAGCCTCGTCCATCGTTTTTTAAAAATGTGTTTCCTTTCGTTTCCTTCCCATCACTTTTGAGGATTTGGCAATTTTCAATCACTGTCCCTGATTCAATAGTGTTCCTCAACAGTACAGAATCACGATACAACACAGCGCATTCCCTACTGCCTTGTTCCCCTCCATCGCCAATCTGTACATATTCTGCGCCATCTTTTTGGTGAGAGACCGAACACATTACACCAGTGAACACACAATTTGCCATACGAGCATTTCTCAACAACTCCATACATCACAACATCTGACTATTTCACTATCTGCTCAGTGTTAACAAAGAGTTGCCAGAAAAAACGAAAACCGCCCCCATCCCCACCGTCCACCACTCACACACTTTATTCTTCCACACGCACCGGGCCTCTCCCTCGCCTATCTGCTCCGCCTCCCACCTCTACTTCACTTTTCTTTGACACCGGTGAAAATGGCTACCATGGCTTCCCCTCAGCGATTTGTGGACCTGAACGTCCAGTTGATGTGTCCAGGTGAGCACCTTTTGCATGTTTGTGTTTTGTGAATGAATAGATGGATGTAGATGTGGCAGGAATGGGGTGGGGTAGGGGAGAAAGAAAGGAAAACGGGAAAATGGAAGAAAAAAAATCTTTTTGGACCGTGCTGACAAATGAGCGTCACTTTCTCTCTGATTCTTTTCAGACTGCAAGTTGGTCCCACCCAACATCTCTGAAGAATTTTCATCGGGCGACCTGGTCTGTGCTGACTGTGGCCTGGTCCTGGGCGACCGCATTGTCGACACTCGCTCCGAATGGCGTACCTTCGCCAACGACGAGGGTGATGACCCCTCGCGTGTCGGTTCTGCTGCCAACCCTCTATTGAACGGCCCTCAGCTGGACACAGTCATCTCCCAGCGCGACGGAGGATCGGGCATTGCCAGAGAACTGAACCGCACCCACGGCAGAGTGACCGCAGTCAAGGGCGAACGCAACTTGCTCCAGGCCTACAAGGACATCTCGGCCATGTGTGAAGCTATTGGTCTGCCCAAGCTGATCTGTAAGCTCTTGCTGTAAAACTTTGATATTTTGCTTGGTCTTTGTATTTCCACAGAAAGTGCTAAACCAAAAATCTTTTGTTTATATAGCTGATATTGCCAAGCAGCTGTTCAAGCGTGTGGAAGACGAAAAGTTGTTGCGTGGAAAGCCCAACGAGAGCATCATTGCTGCCTGCATCTTCATTGCCTGCCGCCAGTATGGTGTACCCCGTACATTCAAAGAGATTTGCACATTGACTCAGGTGCCCAAGAAGGAGATTGGTCGTTGTTTCAAGGCCCTGAACGAGGCGTTCCAGGAGACCAAGGTGCAGACCATGACCTCAGAGGATCTTATGGCTCGTTTCTGTTCCAACTTGAACTTGCCCATGGAGGTGCAGAAGTCTGCCGTGGAGCTGACGAAGCGGGCCAAGGATATTGGAAACCTTGCGGGCAAGTCTCCAGTGTCAATTGCCGCTGCCTGTATCTACATGGCTTCACATTTGTTTGACAAGGCGCGCTCGACTCGTGACATCTCGGTAGTCTGTGGTGTTTCGGAGGTGACGATCAAGAACGCGTACAAGCACCTGTACGGTGAGCGCAACAAGCTGATCGACGATCGCATCACGGCCAAGCACATTGAAGCTCTCCCCACGCCCTAAAAAAGGCGATCTCGTCTTGTCCCTTTTGCTGCCTGTCTCTTTTTTATGTTTTTTTTTCTTTTCCCGTTGATGCTTCGCCGCCTTTATTGTTTGTATCCTTTGCTTTGCACCTCCTTTGTATTTCCTCCGCACTTGTAAAACACCTCAGAACACCTTTCGCCAGCATGGCACCTTCATTGCAGATCCAGCAATTTTTTTTTTTGTTTTTTTCAATTTTTTTTCCCATTTGCATTAGAAAACGATTCTTTAGTAGCGGCCCAAAGATTAAAATAATAAAAAGAATCCATCGCAATACATAAGTACTGTGTCGTTATAAACAGATCGCTGCGTAGCAATGCCCAAGAAAGTGTGTGTGTGTATGTGCATTGAGGAAGTGTCTAAAAAAAATTGGTGGCCAAAATCTGATGCTTCGGTTCAGTGTGATATTTGAGCCGTAAGTCCACGTCTTGTAATTGATTCACTTTCTTCTTACTCCATGGCAAACAACGATCAACGTATTAGAGTCATCCTTGGGTAAAACAAAAAAGCAAAACGTATATTCATTGTTCACTCAAGCATTCCGTCTTCTCCCAGCCATGGACTAATTATTCAATATACTCTCATCATCTTCCAAGATGCATGACATTCGGCCCCGAGGGCGGTGGTGCCCGCGTCAAGACCCTCCCCGCCGCACAAGAAATCATCTCGACCTTCCAGCGCTACGGCCACACCCACTTGGATACCGCCCGCATCTACACCGACGGCAACACCGAGACGATGATGGGCCAGCTCGACCTCGCGGGCCTCACCGTCGACACCAAGTGCTTCCCGCTCCAGCTGGGAGGGCTAGCTCGGGACCACGTCCGCGCCTCGCTCGAAGCCTCCCTCGCTGCCCTGAAAACCGATAAAGTCCAGGTGTTCTACCTGCACGCGCCCGACTACGCCACCGCGATTACCGAGACCCTGGCCGCCGTGCAAGAGCTGTATCTGGAAGGCAAGTTTATCGAGTTTGGGCTGTCCAACTATCCAGCCTGGCAAGTGGCCCAGATTTATTATCTGTGCCGGCAAAACGGGTATGTGACCCCGACCGTGTATCAAGGCATGTACAATATGTTGACGCGCCACATTGAGCCCGAGCTGTTTGGCTGTCTGGACGAGCTGGGCATCCGGTTCTATGCGTACAACCCACTCTGTGGTGGGGTCCTCACGGGCGCGTATGATTTCGGGGCGCAGGTGGAAGAAGGGTCGAGATTTGATCCGGAGGCTAAGCAGGGTGCCAGGTAAAAGAAACTCCTCGTTTTTGTGTGTGAACTTGCATATTTTGGTCCCACGTCTAATATTCTCTTCTTTTTTTTTTTTCTTTTCTTTCGACACTTGTTTGAAATGGCAGGTATCGCGAGAGATACTGGAAGAAGGAGTACTTCGAGGCCGTCAAGTACTTGAAGCATGTCTGCGAGCCCCATGGACTGAGCTTGCTCCAGGTCGCGTTCGACTGGCTGCAGTTCCACTCCAAGCTACAGGCTGCCCGTGGTGATGGTAAGCCTTATCTGTGTAGTTTTACAGATGCAAATCTTGTTATATACGCTCCTGACATATAGCAACACATCTACTGACTCTCTCTCTCTCTCTCTCTCTCTCTCTCTCTCTCTCTCTCTCTTTCTCTCTTCGCCTTTTTGTTGCAATAATTTAGGTGTCATCCTCGGCGCGTCGTCCTTGGCACACATCACCCAGTCCCTCGAGGCCCTCAAGAACAGCAAGCCCCTGCCACACGCTGTACTCAAGGCGACCGAGCACTGCTGGGAACTGACCCGCGAAAGCGCCCCCTCGTACTTCCGCACTAAGGACCAGATGATGGGTGCACGCTAAAAAAAAAAAAAAAAAAAAAAAAGACGTATCCCCTCGAAGCTAAAAGACCTTTTTGTTGATGAAAATAGAGATGGAGCCTTTGGCACTATCTTTACATTTCTTCTTTATTTTTTGGAGTTGAGTCCTACAGAAATGGTGTTCTATATCTCCCATTTCGTAAACAGATTGTCAAAGAACTTAAGTCCCTCCACTGACTCGTCTCGACAGATCAATCCACGTGCCTCGGTCATCTACATAGGCGTGTAAATAAATAATAAATAAACCCTCCCACATTAGTCAAAGCATGGAGACCTAGTACCAAAGAAAGAGTATATCAAAGTCGCCCTCCTCTTCTTACCAGAAGCTGCTCTTGCGCCAGCGCCACACTGATCTGGATCGCCGAGGCCAGCTCCACGGCCGACAGGCCCGCACCGGGCGGCAGCCGCCGGATCCGCGAGCTGATCGTTTCCGAGACCTCATCATCGCTGTACCGTGCCATCGTCTGAATCACCAGCAGTCCGCTGTCAAACTTGCGCAACCGCAACGGCAGGTTCAGGTCCGGGAAGAGTGTGCATGCTGTATGCAGATCCTTGGGTGAGATGAGTTCTAGGGAACATATCCAAATTGAGGTAAGAAAAAAACTGGGTACTTATAGCGCATTCCAAACTAGGAGCCAAAAATAAAAATTACGCGGAGCAATTTTTTTTTTTTTCCATACCAACTCCTCTTGCGCGGTTGAAAACACAATAAACGTCCATAAGACTCATGGTACCGCCCTCGCGTTCAACAATCGGTAAAATGAACTCGACCAGCTCTCGTGCCAGCTCCTTGTGGAAAACGGCTCCAGCAGTGTCCCTATGTTGTTCAGGCGAGAAATTAAAAAGGATTTAATATCGCCCCAAGCTTGGAGGCTGAAAGAAGGCCAAAATGTAACACAATGCGACCCCTTACTTTGTGACAGGTGCTGCAATACCCATGCTGAGCAGATATGTTTTGAATGTCGCCGTCTCCTCGTTGTTCATGGTGTTGGACTTGGCAAGCCTGTTGGAGATGGTCTCGGCCAAGGCTACCATTTCGGCCGCCTTGTCCATCAGCCCTTGCAGATCCTGGAACGCCTGTGTTAGCACCTGGTCCGTTTCTTTTCTGTTGGTCTCCACTGCACGCATCACAGCACCTATGTAGTGGATCAAAAAAATGTATTAATAAATTGGACACGCATTTGAATCAAAGACGGAAAAACAGCCTGCAAACGTACTGATGCCTCCCATTTTCATGGTCGATGCTGTTGGCGAATCCACAGAGCTTGGCACAGGTTTCTTGGCGACCTCCGGTTTTGGTTTTGACTAATTTTAGCCGAGAGAAATCAGTTGCAGTGAGTTGCGAGAGATGGGCAATGACAACGCTCAGAACACCATTTGAGGGGTAGGAACGAAAGTTATCTTACCTCCCATGCCTTTGTAGCCATGGCTGTCTTGAGTGCACTGTGGAAACTGCCGCTGCCTCCTGCTCGGAACGACAGCTTGACAGAGTTGGTGTCCTCGCTCGCTGCCTTAGATGAGTCACGGGTTGGCGAGTTGCGGGTATATACTAAGTTGGTGATGGAAGATACAATGCCCTTGCCTGATGTCGAAGTGGTGGAGTAGTTGTCTTTGAGAGATGAATCGTCGCTTGCAGTAGTTGTAGATCCCGATGGAGCGATAGTAGAGGGAAGCTGACTGATAGATCGCTGATGCTGTTGCTGGCGGTGGAGCATGAACGCGACCGATTCTGCGTCCTGCAGTTGGGTGCCACAGATCTCGCACTGGATCATAAACGGGTCGTTGTGGAAGGTGCATGCTGGGCATGCGATCCCTGGCTGATCCAACGCTCCCCCTGATCCTGAATCAGACGACGCAACCTCCACAAACCCTGATGGAACGCTGTTGAGCGGGGTTTGTGAATGGCTGTTGCTGGAAACACCGTTCCTGTAGGGCTCATTCAACAGGAACGGATCCGCAGTTGGTGTTATCGCCGATGGAGCATCAGACCCTGCTGGCTTCTTGACGCCACACACGGCGCACTTCATGACGCCGCCTTGGTTGCTGTGGTAGCAGATAGAGCAAACCCAAGAGGGCTCACTCTTCAGGGAGAGGGACATGAGAGATGCATCCAGTCCTGTTGATGTGTTGTCCTGTGATGTAATGAGATTTGATGACGACTGCGGGTCCGGAATGCTTCCTCGCGGGTACAACTCCAATGTGATTTTGGGCGAAGATGACATGAACCCTCCCTGGGAACCCATTTCGTCCGCAATGAATAAATGCAACAACGAGTTAATGCATTGGTATTCTGAAAGAACTCAATAATTGAATGCATCGGGTCGTTGGACATACATAGTTGTGGATACCGCTGATAAGACGAAGCGGCAAGCCTATGGACTTGCGGGCTGGGTTCTTGGCATCGATGTAGAGCAGGCGTTCACTAGTAAGGTACACAGTTCCGTTGGGGTAATCCTCGGCTTTCAAGCGTCTATATGTTGCCAGGTGGGGGGTTTTTTTTTCATTCTCTGTTAGGCAAACTCCACTCTCACACCGATGTGGCCATGGTTGTGGCTTGGTGACAATACCCTTCCTTACCCATCGTATAGTCCCACTTGGTCCTGAGTAATCTGGATAGTTTCGTATTGCTCGAGCTGAGGGCGGAAAGTAGAGGTGAGCTGGATAGGGTCCCACCTGTCCATCGCGGGGTGTCTGGTGTTTGTTTTTGTTGGAGGGCGTGGCTGCTAGATGTATAGGTGGATTGTAGACGCCAGGGTGAGATGTGAATGGAAAGATGGATGAGAATTGTAAAATATGCAAACTGTCAACTTCCAAAAGCAACGGCGTGCCTGCAAAGTCAGCTGAGATTTTTGAATCTGTGTATTTGGTGGCAAAGCGAAGCACTGGGTGTGTGAATCGCTCTCACACCCCTCTCGAACATCTCGTTTTGCAACCCCACACCCGAGACAAACCCTCGCCTTTCCATTGCTCTTACACGCTCCGTTCAGCACTCAAAAACAATAGCAGATCGTCCATCGCGAATCGAATCAATCCTGTTCATTTATAACCACGCATCGACTCTCAGAATCATTCTCTCTCATTCTACAGCATCAGCATCCACACTTACATCTCACAATACATTATGTCAACCGGAAAAAGAGCCGCAATCTCATTCACTGGCGGGAAGGACTGCACCATGGCCCTGTGCCTGACCAAGCCCACTCACGATGTTGTTGTGCTAGTCACCTTTGGGCCCAAGAACTTCAAGTCCTTCAAGGCCCACTCACTCGAGGTCATCCAGCTCCAGGCCAAGGCCATTGGCATCCCACACATCCTGGTGGAAATTGGCGAGGAGGGCAAGACCCATCTCGAGTGCTACCGCGAAAAGATTGCCGAGCTCAAGGAGCAATACAACCTTGATCTCTTTGTCACTGGTAAAGATTTTCAAGTCTATGAGATGGAAACAAACATCCCCTTTTTTTTTTTTTTTTTTTTTTTTCTTTTTGGATGTGATTACCAAGGATCCATTCCCCTCACACTCCGCCAATGCATCTCGGAGGTACCTACAGAAAGATCGCAGTTGGTATTTTCTCACAATGGCGCAAAAGAAGAAACGAGAGAAAAAGACTCCTTTGTTGATCTAGACCGTAACGCTAAATGGCAGACGAAAGAGATGGCCTCGGGAAATCTTTTCCCACCTTTGTCATACTCCTGCCGTTTAGGCTATGCTAAGATCACTTTTCTTCTTCTTTGGTAACAATTTAGGCGACATCCTGAACGTGTGCGACAACTTCATGACACGGGCCACCCAGGACATTATCCCTCTGTCGTGTCCGATCTGGGCCATCGATCGGCACAAGCTGCTCGACTCGCTCTTTGAGCGCCAGTTTGAGCTGCTGATCACCTGTGCCTCGATCAAGAAGTTGGGCGACGACGTCGAGCTGGCAAGGTCCTTTG
The DNA here is from genome assembly GCA_000739165.1 of Podila verticillata NRRL 6337. Lineage (NCBI taxonomy): Eukaryota > Fungi > Mortierellomycota > Mortierellomycetes > Mortierellales > Mortierellaceae > Podila > Podila verticillata. The sequence goes on along the minus strand of KN042417.1, from coordinate 3,973,716 downwards.
TGGGTGCGAAGCTGACTCCAGAATTCAAGAAGAACACACTGCAGCCCCGCGAGAACGAAGTTGACATGGGCGGCGAGCTGGGCGAGTTTCACACCATGGTCCTTTCAGTCCCGGAACTGTACAATGGCTACCGTATTGAGTACGAGGGTCAGCCGGCGATCGAGGGCGAGTACGTCTACATGGCGTTTGATAGCGTCAGGCTAGTCCGCGACGAGTGAGTCGCGTGCTTTTGTAGGTCGACCTGGCTAGCACTCATCTTACAATATCATATCATAGAGTCGCATCTAAAATGTCAGTGTTTCTCTAATTGTTTTACTTTTGCTGAATATGAAGAAAAACATGGCTATAGGTGATATTTTCTTTCTGTGTTGTGGCTTGCACCTTGTGAAAGGGTCGACCGTGTTGATGGGGTTTGGCTGTATATTGTTGTTGTTGCCCTGGTATGTTTCCTGCGAGTAGATGGTCCAGTTGGTGTTGACATGATTTTTTCCTTTTTTTGTTTGTCCTGCCAGGTGGATTCATCCTTGAGAGAGACGTGTCCAAGAGTCGATCTAGTTGTATATCGTGTTCTCGCGAAGATGGATAGGAGTGTTTGATGCTCCAGGAATGACCTTTTCCAGTTTCTATGGAGATTGCAAGAAAACGGTGTAAATAAGTGTCAGTGAATCAGAATCTTTAATTGCAATTTCCGACCAACATCCTCTCTGACAGGACAGCTCTTCCGATCTCTTACAAGCTTGGAGAAGACACACTCGTTCAAAGTTCGCTCGGGCTTGCGGCACGCGTAGTATTCCTGGTTGTGCTTCTCAAGACACTTGTAGTGGGCCTCCCACTCCTTCTCACAGTTCTCTCTGAGCTTGGTGATCCTATTTGAGTTGGCGAAAAGGTGTTCCTTGGGGTGTGAGTAGACAACTTCGCAATCGTGCCCAATCGCGCCCAAACGCTCGCGAGACACGGCGACATCTTGATTTTCTTTGGTGCCTGGATTCATGTCAGTGTTTTGAGCCCCTGTTTGACTCGATCGATCTCCCGGCCGTGGTCGGTAGGTTGAACTTACAAATCCATAGCGCAGCGGGTGACCTTGCGGCCTTCCTTGAGGCAGTGGGCGGGGTCACTGTTCTCATCCTTGCAAAGCATGAAGTCCTCGTTGAAATCTTTGCAGTAGGCGCCGATGAAGAAGGAGGCGGACTTGAGGGGGGCCGAGGTGACACCGACTTCGGGGTGAGCGCTGTGAGTTGGCGCAGGGGTGGGGTCGACAAACTTGCCGGTGGGGAGGGATGCTTCACGGTAGGTAGCCATGGTAGATGGTTCTAATGATGTGGTAGGAGACGGAGTTGTAGCCAAGAGATAGTCGGATTGTGAGTTGGATGTGAATGGCGAATTCGTCGGAGAGGTAGTAAAGTCAGTGATGAAAGAGCGAAGAGTGAAGCGTAAAGAAATGCAAGCACGAAATGTAAAGGAAAGGTGAATAGACACGTTACAAGCACACGAGAGTGAGTGAAGTGAGTAAGTGAAAATGGAAAAAGATCAAATGTCCGAGAAATGCAAAAGCTGAGGGTGGGTAAGTGCAATTGAGAGGAGGCAGTGAATGCGATGATCCGAGCTTCCCCGGATGTCACAAATGAGCTTTTTGCCACCAAACGAAAAAAGGTCAAGGATCGATCGATGGTCACTCGAGTAGAGTGCCTACTTTCCAACGCGCTCGTTACTCTTGCCAACACGACGCCTTGAAGTATTACTCCCCTCCACTCTTTTCCCAGTCATATACGAAGTGAGCAATGCTTTGTTGGATGTTCATATTTTGGAAAGAGGTCTCCAGCAGCAGAACTGCAAATGCCTTTTTGGCTGTTACTACTTTTTTTTCTCGCAGGGGCAAATGTGACAGCTTCTTTGCGACACAGAAAATAAAAAAAAAAAAAAAAGGAAGGATGGTCCATGCACCGTTCTTCATTTCTCCTTTCTTTTGTATCCAATCCTCATTAATACCCTCTCACTTCTACCTTGTCCCCTCCATTATCAACAAGAGTGCATCATCTTTCTTTGTTCGCTCACCCTTCGTTCTACAACAGAGGAGCTAATGTCGCAGCATAGCACCCATTCATTCGCAGATAAAGACAGCCACCCATCTTCATCCCTCTCCTACTACAGCACCTATTCATCAGACGACTCACAATCACGATCACACTCGCCTGATCCCGAGGCCAACGCTGAGCACCTGCTCCACCAAGCCCAGTCATCCTCCAATGTTGACTCGACCTCTTTTCTGGGGTCTGTCTGGAACTTAGTCAAGGATGCCAAGGAACTCGCCATCAAGGAGCTCGACAGGTTGCTGGACAACTTTCCCTACAAGCACCAGGCTAATAACACCTCAGAAGTATGCCCAGCTCTTTCTGGTAGACATTCCTCAACTCCTAAGCCAGCAACACGTCCACTGACGCCTGTACGCCTACAAACTTTTTATCCTCATCAGGTCATCAAGCACGACCCACTCCGCGTCAAGAAGCATAAGGTGTCTGCAACAACTAGACAGCCAGCGAAATCCTTACTAGGCCATGGCCCACATACAGCAAACAGACTTGCGATTGCAAGGAAACGGACTCTTGCCAAACGGCTTTTAGCCAATGGTACAATCCACAGAGGCGTACGTGCCTGGCAGTTAAATGTATTACCATGAAGACTAATTCATGATGTATGCTACTTTAGGCGCCAGGGACTATCTACAAGATCTTTCAACAATGGGGAACGCCATTGCCACTTCATCCAGGGCAAGCCCTGTCGAGGACAGCTCAAACTTTGTGCAATTCCATCGCTCCAACTCTTTGCCAATCATCCCGAGAAAAAGACACGCACCATCATACCCATCACACCCATCACCCATACTATCCGCTTCTGTGAGGTCGCCCGCCATGAGTTACCGTGCAGTCCCCGCTGAAGAGTCAGATGGCTGGGAGTCACCCAGAACAATTAAGGACGAGGAATCAGATACAAGTGAACTTCAACTCGGTAGACAACAAAAAAGGCGGAGCCGGATAGAGTCACGAGCAGGCAGTGAAACACCTTCGGTTGTGTCCCTTGCAGGCGCTATGTCTATTTCGGAAGATCCGTTACACCACCATCGACAGCACCAACCTCATCACCATTCACGACACTCGGTGCAGCACAAGCGACATCACACGGAGAACACTTCAAGAGCCCTCCACAGAGACAGACAACACACTTCGGAACGCGGGTACGAACCTGGGCACGAGATTCTAAGGCCTAGAACACGCCACCAGACGGAACGAAGCATAGACGCAGAGTCAATATACCCAAGATCAACCTCCCGACGTGGCTCATTTTCAGGATCAGAAGATCGTTTACCTCCAGGACAAGCGCTGTTGGCTACCAACGGCTACGACCCATCTACTTCTGGAAGATCAAGCCCGTATTCACCCTTCGATACTAGAGAGGATCCGGCTTCAAGGCCTCCTTCGCAATCATCAGTATCAGCACCATCCACGGTAGACAACGAGAGATTCAACAAACTTCAACAAGAGCTGGCTGCCATCAAAGAACAGGTAATGATCCAAGTGGCAATCTTGTCCCTTACTTATGGTGACGAGTAGACTAATTTCAAACTTCCTTTTTATCTTAGTTGGCGTCATTAGTATCAGCACGGAAGGAAGATATGCAAAGGGCGCAGAATCCTGGATCTCCGCCCCCACCTCCACCTCCGCCTTCATTTTCGGCACTCAGCACTCCGAGACTGATTTCGGCCAAAAAGTGGTCTATTCCGCAGCATGAGGCCACGGTATCCATGCAAAAAGTCCTCAAGGAACTGAGCTCATCCACTATGAGGCTTCGAAAGACAGGAAGCCCGTTTCTGAAGTAAGAGCGAGACCCATCGATTTGACAAACAATTGGTGGACGCATTGAAAGGAAGGAAAACTTATTCATATTACATTTTGATTTTCTAGAGAAAGTAGACCAAACACAGCCTCAGTAACAACAGCAATTGCAATTGATTCTGTCAACACTACCCCAACGAGTAAGACGATGGGGATCGAGTCACCTTACCCAAAAACACCAACGCGGATACGTAGGGCTCAGAACACGACAGCAACACCTTTGTCGTCCTTATCAATCACTAGCACACCCAAGGGCAAGGATCTTTCCGTCATGTCGGCAGCAGATGTAGAGCTTCGGTGGCCCAGTCCAGCGACCATCCAACGAGCTGACGCAAAACTGGATACGGCAGCTGCTGCAATGAACAACAGGAGCTCCCTCAATTCAAGAACCGATCTGGGAAGCGTTATGACAAATGATCCTGAAGCAGACCCAGAACTGCGATCACTATCCTCGGCACCTTCGAACGACAACAAACGGAAATTGTCTGACTCCGCATCAGGCTCGGCCTCCGCTCTGCCTCGATCAGGGCCCGTGATGGATGAAAGCCAGAGAAAGCAGCGTCCAATTCGTCCTCGATCTGTTTTGCAGCGGTCTCTGACGGATCCTACAATGGTTTCTCAGGCGGAGGATCAACATTTGCCAAAATCCAGAGGCAAACAGGTGTCTTTCACGGCATCCAACTCGGACAAGCAAGCTGACGAGCGAAAATGGTACCTCGAGTCTGACACAGATGGCTGGCGAGTCGGCAACTGAGAACATTTTTTTGAAGTAGTTATCCCTTGTCCTCCATGTAAATATATTTAGATCGGCGTAGAGAAGATTGAGAATCGATATCCATGCCACCCTTGGTATACTTGGTAACTTCAGATATTCAGAGGTGAAGGTTCGCCAATTTTGAGGCACAAAAATGCATGTCTTGTCTCCAGGGACCGGATCCAGGGTCTTTGAACACTTTGTGACCCACGTGGTCAGCGTGAGTGCACAAGAAATAATCTCCCCACAATGTGATCCACAAACAGCAAGAGCGCATTATGCCTGGCAGCATGTGTAATGCACGTTAGTGATGGTCGAAGGGATCGAGGTTGGTAGGTGTCTTGGTAAGGAACACCGACACAACAACCGAAGTAAAAAATCAGCGCCATTTTTTTTTTCCTTTGAAGATTTCGAATTCAACTAACTCTCTTTTTTTTCGCTTTGTTTCTTTAATCCAATATTTTCCTCACAATCACTCTCACACATTCTTGTCGTCTTCCATTCAACCCATTGTTCTCTGCCATCTTACATTCGATCCTGATCTGTTTTCAATTGACGTCTATTGTGTTGCAGATCATAGTCGAATCTTGCCTCGGATATTATTTTTTCTTCCTCTCCTCACACACTCTGTCACCAGTCTCTAAAACTGCACTAAGCCCAACGCACAGAAAGCATAAAAAGAAAATACAACCCACCACTTCCCAACTTCTTTGGCCATGCTCTCACAACAAGATATCTCCACTCAGGATGACTCCTCGGCCTCTTTTGCTCACTCCCTCTCCGCTGCACCTCTCGATGCCTCCTCCACACTCCACTCCATCAGCCTGTCTATGAATGGCACCTCCGCTGGAGATGCCAACGCCCATTCCTCGTCCGCCATCCCTGTTCACAGCATATCAGATCAGCATTCTCACCAACAACAAGCACAGCCCGAAACTCGCATGGCTGTGGCAGAGCTACTTGTGTCTCTGGGCCAGCAGAATGTGAACGAGTAAGCTAGCTTTTCCTTTGTTTTATCTTTTTCATGCTGGTAAACCGCTTTTTCTCGGAGAACCCAGGCGACCAGCAATATTGCTTATTTTCCAGCGATGAAAAGGATTTTCACACTATTAACAGACAGGCCCCAAAGAACCTTTGTGCTGATTACACTTTTTATTCCGAGAAAATGAATGCATTGCAAGGATTGAACTATGGATCGACTTACATTCCTTGGCCCTGCATTTTGATTTACACCCTTGAAACTGATCTTTGCAAAACTTAAAAATTTGTACGATAGGGAGCACAGCCAGGGATACTCGGACAGTGCGATGGCTCCTGGAGCACAGCCACCCCAACTGCAGACACCAGGATCGGAGCAGGAGTCACCAATGTACAGGAATGCTGTCGACTACGTTGGATCGGTCAAGAAGGCGTACCTGAGCAACCCAAGGGTCTACACTGAGTTCTTGGAAGCATTGGAAAAGTACCACAACTCAAGGTACGTACGAGCCTGTCGTTTCTTATTATCGCTGATGAGGAGGCTATCGCCCTATGTGGAAAGTTGCTGACCATGCTCTATGCTCCTACAGCCTGCCTTTAGAACAGCTGGTACCAACAGTTATGTCACTCTTCCAGGACCAGCCCGACTTGCTGATGGGATTCAAGGACTTTTTGCCCGAAGCACAGAACTTGATGAACCGACTAGTGCCGGTATGTTGTTTTCGATGTTAGTTTGGTCATGAGCCCTTGGAGACAAAAACAGTTCGATACCCTATTCTCACGCATTTTTTCTGCTTACTTAGCCTATGATGTACTCGGACTACAAACCACCACACTCGCCACTGGCAACACCACCATCATGTACGGATATTTTATCATGGAAACTAACATGTGATGTGGATTGAACTGAGCAACAGATGGAAATAGCTAACTAAGCTTTCTATTATTATTGTATTCGCTATATTTGATAGTCCATGCTGAGAACGGAGTGAATCAGATTCTGGAAAATAATGGACATGCTGCTGCCGATTTCTTGTCGCTGATTAAGGTATTGACTGGACTGGTATCAGGAGCTGAAGTCAACGAGGGAACATTTGGATGCTCGAGGACACTTGGGCCTAATGCAAATCTCTTCATAAAATCTATTAGGAACGATCGTCGCAAGAACCCGACATGTATCAGCATATGATTTCGCTCCTGCGCAAGTTCCAAAAGGACCACTCCTATTCAACAGTAAGAACACCAGTCGATGCTGACTGCTTTAGCATGAGCGAATTGGCTCATAGTACTCACGCAATGGGTTCCCTCACTTTATCTTCTTGAATAGCTTTATTTTTACATCTCCATCATTCTGCGGTACCACCCTCACTTGCTGCAACGCTTCCACAAGTTCTTGCCAACTGTCACAACAGGAGTGGAAGTAACAGAACCCAGAATTATTTCGAAGGCACCTCCGGAAGAGCTGGTTGTCTCTGCGGACTTTATTGAAGCCAAGGACTTTGTGCAGACTGTGAAGGTAACCGAGATTTTGCCCGCGGTTGCAATGGAAGAAACAACAGTAAACAGGATAAACTTACACGTATTTACTTTTTTTCATTGGGATATAGTACCAAGCCAAGAGTGACATGTCGATGTACGACCGCTTCATTTTCGCACTGGAAAAGTATCAGCGCACAGGATGGACCATTGATCAGGTATTGAGCACGGCCTCAGGATAGTTTTCGAATAACCTGTTGCAGGATCATTGTGCTCAAACATTGACCTTCTATTCCACCCCAAATAATAGGTATACTCAGAGGTATCACTCATCTTTTGGAACCACCCAGACGCACTTGCAGGATTCAAGCAGTTTATATCAACGGTCCCACAGCAGCCATGAGTTTTTTTTTTCCTTGCCCGTCGTTCAACGTATGAATAAAAGCATTCCCACCCACTTGCATAGACAAAAGACAGTCACAATTTTTGTCAAAGGTGGCGTTGGGTGACGTCTCCCCTCTCGAAGTTCTTGCGCGTTCACCAGGACGAGCGTGTCTTTCGCGTCTGAGGGGCAAGAAAAGGTTGGAGAGCATTCATTCACATTCATTCAGACATCACCCCTTTCGCCCACTATTCATTAACGACCCTCCCTACCAGCCAACAACAACGCCGCACCCAACCACATCACACTTATACACTTCACAATATGTTCTTGACACGCTCAGAATACGACCGCGGCGTCAACACTTTCTCGCCCGAGGGTCGTCTCTTCCAGGTCGAGTATGCCATCGAAGCCATCAAGGTAACCACCAAAAAAAAACTCGATTCATGGAGAATAAATGCAGCAATGCTGGGAAATAAATTAACTCCCTCTCTCTTACATTACATTACATTACATTTTAGCTCGGTTCAACAGCTGTTGGCATCAAGACAACAGAGGGACTGATCCTGGGTGTGGAGAAGCGTGTGACCTCGTCGCTGCTGGAGCCCAGCTCAATCGAGAAGATCTTTGAGCTCGATGCCCATATCGGCTGCGCCATGTCCGGCCTCACCGCAGACTCCAGGACCATTGTCGACCACGCACGCGTTGAAGCACAGGTAAAATGGGAGACAAAGGAACCCAGGGGATGGAAGGATGGAGGGGGGAAGAGAAACGACCGTATGCACAGCAAACCTCTAGTGCCGCACTCGGATGTTGAGACGTCCCTCGTGAGAGTGGATCCGGAACATTACTTGGCAAAAGAGCCAAATTGGACAGTTGTTAACTTTGAGTTCCCGTTTACTGACCGTTTACATGTCATCGTGAATTGTCCTCTGTCTAGAACCACGCCTTCACATACAACGAGAGCATCAAAGTCGAGAGTGTCACCCAGGCAGTGTGCGATCTGGCCTTGCGATTCGGAGAGAGTGCACGTGGCGAGGAATCCATTATGGTAAGAAACGACGATCGTACTCAGACCAATAACTGCCTTCTTCTGTTTGTCTATCGATATGGCCTCTTCTTTTGAAACTCACGAAGACATACCTTGCTTAATAGAGTCGTCCCTTTGGAGTGTCATTGTTGATTGCTGGTATTGATGAGACTGGACCCCAACTGTAAGTGTGTTTGTTTACCGATGAACCCACTGTGGATCTCTGGAAGAAATCCGAATGCTTCCCTCCAGGAGAAGCTCATGATCTGAGAAAACTAACTCACATTTTTTCTTGGGTGTTTTCAACCAAAGTTTCCACACAGATCCCTCAGGCACATTTGTGTCGTACAGTGCAAAGGCGATCGGATCGGGATCGGAGGGCGCCGAGACGGAGCTGCAGGAGGAGTACCACAGCGGCATGACCCTGATCGAGGCCGAGACCCTGGCACTCAAGGTGCTCAAGCAGGTCATGGAGGAGAAGCTCAACTCGACCAACGTCCAGCTCGCCTCCGTGACTAAGGACGGCGGCTTCCAGATCTACTCCGCCGAGAAGCTGCAGGTGGTTGTCGACAGATTGTAGAAGAAAGGAAAAAAAAATCATGGAAACGTATGCACCAGGATGAACAGCATCAGAAAAAAATAAACGAGTAAGGATCGATTTTCTCTCTACATCAAGGATATTGAGTCGCTCACTTGAGACATAGGACATGGTTCTGCAAGGAAGGAACATATGTACATTTTTTCATGTGAGCGAGCAAAGACAATGCAACTCAACTACGGACAGATGGATGTTGTACTATATAGTAGCGATAGCAAAGGGGAAAAGATCGACATAGTGATACTTGGCGCTTTCTTTTCTAGTGCTTAGTTAGTGCTTGGTCTCCTTCTCCTTGGCCAGGATCTCGTGGACAACATTGACTTTGTCCTCCATAGTCTGTCCGATCTTGTCCGTCCGTGTTCCGATGCGCACGCTGTTTTTTTTTTTTTTTTTTTTTTTTTTTTTTGGGTGGGGGATGAGAGGGTGCGTAAGAAATTAAGGTGCGTGAGAAAAAAGGTGATACATCGAGCATTGCGGAAACCCAAAGGTTGATATCATTGTGATCTTTCTCAAAAGCAAACCGTTGAGGTGTGGAGGCAAGCTCTTTACCTAGTTGAAACGCGAGGGCAACCCATGGCGTGGACAGCCTCGTGGCACTCCTTCATGACCTGGCAGACAGCATCCCACTCGCCCTCAACGTTCTAGCAGTTTCGATTCACGAAAATTAAATCGAGTGTTAGCTTGCTGGCTCAAGATCGGTTGTTGGGTATATCATGGCAAGTACCATGAGTAACATACGGTGCCATAGGAGTGCATGCTGTACTTGAGGCCTAATCACGGTTTGATTCGAGAGCAGTCGTGACAAAAAAACCCGTTAGGACTCGAAAACAAAAAAACAATAGGGACAGTGTCGACACAGAGGCTGAAGCACATGCTAATGCTGACCACTCTTCTCGATGACACGCTGGCATTCGGCAATGTACTGGCTCACAGAGGAGGTGACACCCATGGGGATGACACAGAAATCAGCGATGGTATGCATGGATGCTTATGTTTGAGAATGAGGTTTTGGAGTAAAGTGAGGCTCGACATGTCGAGACGGGGGTCCTTCCATTTTGGTAAAAAAATATGTCATGTGACCTCTAGACGCAAGTGACCTATTCTTCGCATTTTCTTATTTGTCTCTGTCATTTTTTTTCCTCATCGACAGCCACCCTGTTGCGGAATAGTCCGTCATCCTCGTCATGACGAAAAGAAAAAGAGAAAAAAAAAAGCGAAAGTGTCTAGACTGAGCTGACGAATGGCAACATGCACGCGCACACGCACAACACAACACAACACAACACATTACCTTGACTTGCCGCCTTTTTCATCTTTAGATCTGGGGTTGCACAAACAAGCTTTCAGTCCTTTCCTTTTGAACACGCCTCGTTTGACCCACATTAGTATCCTGTGGACCTCACGAGGTTCTCTCTTTCTCTTTCACAAACAAAACAACGTTTAGGGCAAACGAAAGACTTGAAAGGAACACAACTTGCATCATCGGTTCAAGTGACGAATTGATTTGGGTTTATTTATTTATTAGCTTCTGAAGGTACTAGTACATGGAGGTGCAAGAAAAGAAGAGAACGAAATGGGAATAAAGTACATGATGATACAAAAGTGAGAACAGGGGACATGGGGATGAAATGTGTGCGGATAAAATATCTAAAGGTGTGGTGCAGTGTGTGTTTGAATGCGGGGATGAAGGAAGGAAGGAGGAGGCCAAAACGCGCAAGAGATTTCGGCGCTTCAAAAAAAAACCATGAAAGAAAGAAGGAAAAGAAACAAAGCGCTGACGGCAGTCATTACATCATCGGCTGCTTAACGGAGTTGTGGCCCGACATTAAAGAGAGTAAAGAAAGGGATGGAAAGGAAAGGAAAAGGAAGACAGAGTGGTTATTCCGAGAGGGTATATCTTCGCCCGACGGATGGAGTGCAAGGAAAGAAAAAAGGAAGGGACAAAGGAGGGGCTGATGTGATGTCTGTACAAAAATAAGAAATCGGGGAGACATAGCGTGGCGCTAGCGTGGGCTGATCTGTTGCATGCGCTGGCTTTTTTTACGCCAGGCACTGCACGTCGTCCTTGGACCGGTGGAGCTGGCTGTGGCGATGCATCATACTCGCACTGCCTGTACGGCCACTAATCGTCTTCTTGTGAGGCAGATCGTCGATGTAGTGGTGGCAGTCGCCATGGCAGCTGCAGCTACTACACAAACTGCTGTTAGACCCATTCACATGGCTGCCAAGGCCATAGACATCCTGGAGCGACAGTGATGAAGCTGGTGCAGAGTGTACGGAGGGCAGGCCTGAGGAAGTCATAAGTGGGTATGCAGGCTGGAGAATTGAGTGGTGGGAGTCGTGGTCTTGATCTGCATCGCGGTCATAGACGGTGGTGTGGTGGCGGCTTCTGGAACCCGAGGCACCTGATGAGTTTGATGATGCTTCGGGGACACATCCATCCTCCGAGTCGTTGGCATCGGCAGAAGACCGCTCCTCGAGGCGCTTCTTCATCTCTTGCTTCCAGTTGATCCGGAGCTGCATCAGCTCCGAGGCCTCAGAGAAGGTCAGTTTGGCGGGCTCCAGAGCGGTGCGGTCGTACTCGTCTTCTGGGTAGGTGAAGGAGATCTTGATAAAGCGCGAGAACTGGACCGATTTGCAGATTGAGTTTGTGGATGAGGACAAGGGTCGCGATGTTGTTTGAGCCATGATGGTAGTTCTGCGTTGTGCTGGCGTTGTGGTGGTGGTATGGGGTGTATCGACGACAGGTGTGTGATGTGTGTAGGAGAAATGTTCTGTTTTCTGAAATGGGTCGAGCGAAAGATAAAGAGCGAAAAAAAGGGAGAGGCCAGGATTTATGTTTTTGTAAAGTTTTTCGGTGAGATGATCAAAGGAAAGGGGCGAAAGGAAGGAAAGAAGGATGAAGGAAAGAAGGGGGTTGTGTAGTGCACAGGGGTATTTGTTGGATGTCGATGATGTCGAGAGATGGTTATGGTTGTGGTTGTGGAGGTTGTGCCTGCTGGAAGGTGGGAGAAGCAAGTGGAAGGAAGAAAGAAGAAGGAGAAGGTGTGGTTTGGAGGTGTGTGTTGCTTTTTGTGCTCTTTTGTCGAGATCTGTTGGTAATTCCTGGCCAAAATAGACAGGATGCTGGGTAGGAGTTGGACGAGGATGAAGAGGAGGTTGTTGTTGTTTGGATATGTGTATTGGAGGGAAAATGCGACTTTGCTGTGCCTTTTGGGCCTGTTGCTGTTGTTGGCTGAGGTGATGATTAGGGAAGAAGGATGGGATGGTCGTTTTCTTTTTTCCTTCTTTTAGTGCGCTTGTGTGCTGCCCAATGACGACTGTTTGGCTAGTACAGGTAGTAGAATGGGGGGTCTGTGAGCGAGTGTGGTCCCTGCAGAGGATAGGATAGAGTAAAGAGAGATGCAGAAGGGACAAAGAGAATGGGTAGAGGTGTCTTTTTCTTTGGTCGAGATGGAAATTGGCTTGGTTTGAGTAAAAGGATCAAAGAAAATAAGGTGCTTCTTTGTTCAGGATGAAGGAAAATGTATATGAACAAAAAGATGCCACGCTTTGTTGAGTTGTGCGTTGGCGTGGGTGTGTTGTCTTTTAGGCAGAATAGGGTATAAACGAGTGTGTGAGAGTGACTGATGATGATGAAGAAGGAGGATAACTGTTTTGTCTGTTTTAAGGGTGTGTGCTGTGTTGTGTGGGGGAGAAGGCACGAAGGACGGAAGGAAGGAAGGAATGGGTGACAAAACAAAGTAGTCGATATGAGATGTTGGCAAACAGGAAAATAAAATAAGAAAAAAACCAGGGGAATGGCGGGGGGAATCTGCTCCTTTTAAGTGCTGAAGAGTGATAGCGTAATAGCACTACAGCACACATAATCCCATTCCGCTGTTGCAGCGAGTTGATGGGTCAATAAGTGAGCGAGTGAGTCGCGGCTATGAGTATGAGCCAATACTCACCCCCGATTGTTGTGTAATGTGTTGGCGCAACCTGTGGTGTCCACCATTGGGTGGAGTGGAGTGGAGTGAACAGTGGATGCACGAAAAATGCAAAATAGGCCCAAGTGCACTCGCAACGGGTAAAAAAAGAAAGTACTTGCAGTGAGAGATAAACATGAATTGAGCATTGCTTTGCCATTGAATAACAACACTCAAATGGACATTGGGTCGATGGTCCGCTGTGTTTTGTGTCACGAACAAAAAATAGCAAGCAAGCAAGTGGATGGATGAGTAACTGAAGTGACAGAGAAAAAAAAAAGAGGGATGATGAGGGTGTGTACGACCATGCGACTCGACTCAAATGGCACAACGGGAAAGGGACAGAGAGAGAGGGAAAGGGACATGGTGATGCCATGTCAGCCTTTCCTTCACATACTTACTTTGCTCCACCCCGATATCCATATCATGACACCCATATACTCTCGAGCATGTACAGATAGATGTGGACATTCTCACACTCTCTCTCACGCATCCCCATCTCCACCCCATGTCCATCCATCCACCCATGCTCTCGCGCTCTCAACTCGCAAGAAGATAGAAAAAGAAAGCCCTTTTTAGATAGATACGACAATATGGTGAAGGGAAGGTTCATGGGTGGGGAATGATGGCATCAATCTTATTTCTCATTGTGCAACTCACCTCGTTTACTTTCTTATTTGCCGCGTTTCTGTGTTTTGCTTTTTGCTCAACGGACGGAGGCTGTAATGGCAAGACTAGTGCAAAGTACTGTAGGACAAAGGAAAAAGAAAAGAAAAGAAAAAAAAGAGAGAAAACATAACATGGATGGGTCAGGAAAGGTTGTGTTTCCAACGGGCATTTCGTTGTTGTTGTTTTTTCATCCTCAGACCGCGCTAAAAAGCACATTTTCAAATGTTGGCTCGATTCGACATTGAATCCAAGTCCCATCTGGCTGTCTCATCCTGCTTGAGACAACAAACAAAACCACTCTTACGCCGTGTATGCACTCATCCGGCATCCATCCGTGTTAGTGAACAAAACACTCGCTTTTCTTTCTTGTTTTCCTGCTTGTTCGCATTTGTCGACTTGAAGGAGTCTGAAAAAGAGAAAAGCCAAAGCGGAAGAAAAAATTACATCCATAGAAAACGTGCTAAAGAACGTGGCCCCACGATCGTGTTTTTTGGTTTCCTGTGTTCACTTTCGCATTAAAACCGCGAACCAAAGGAAAACAGTTTGCTCCACCACCAAACGGGAAGAAACACAAAAGGGAAACGGATCCGTTCCCACTTGGCGAAAGAGAAAAAGAAAGCGTTGTGAAGACCATGTGGACTAGATAGGTCGGTTTTTTTGTGTCCAACCTCGAGTGATACCAGATTCTAACGGTAAAAATACAAAAACATTGGAGAGGGCTGGAAGCGGATTTGTGTACCCAGCTGGCGCTAGACATACTGCCAGAACAAGAACACAAAAGCACAAGGGAAATAAATAAAATGAATACGCGAGTCGGGTGTGATCAGAATTGCCACGCATCTGCTCACTCAGAACTTGCTCCAAGATGGTCCAAACTCGCCACTAGGTGCGATGGGAACTCAATCTTTCTTCCTTCTCTCTTTCAGCCACTCTGTCTCTCCGTTTGTCTTTTTTTTTACCTTCTTTGATTGGTAAACTCGTCTGCTTGTTTGTTTGTTTGTTTACGTAGGCTATGTGTTGTGTTTGCTTTGTTGTTGTTGAATGTTATGCCGTTTTTTTTTTCTTTTCCTTTGTAATGTTTTTGCGCAAGGCACTCGATCGGCTTTTACAGAGAGTGTCAATAAAAAGATAATTGGAATGGAAGAAGAAAAAGAAGAAAGTAAAGAAGGAAATATAAGAAAAAAGGGACAGACCACATCGCCTACTTCTTGGGATCATCTTTTGCGGTGTGGCTACAACCTCTTTGTCTCCTACTGACGGACACAAATCCAGGCACCTATGGAAGAACAAAGAAGAAAAAAAGACTGCAAGCAAACACAGGAGACAGAACGAAACATAGCACATATCATATTTTTCACTACAGAGATATCCTGAATCTCTCCTCCCAATGGGTTCGCGAAAAGAATGCACGCATTGGAACAGAGGTGCATTTGAGGGACCATGAACAAGGGCACTCACACAATCGCTTTGACAGTGGACCATATTGCCTACGAACGTATTGTATTTTTGTTATTTTTAATCTGTAGGATGCTCTGTTGAGACTTGAAGAATAATATAGATGTCGGCATGCAGGTCATCGTAGCTAAAAAAGAAGGAAATAATAAAACAGACCCATGGACCATGAGTTGGTCCGCGGGTGAGAAAAACAAAAGAGTCGACTTCAATAGTGAGGATAATTGCATTATCTATTCGCAGCAAACAATAGTCTGCGCCTGTTTCCTCCACAACCCTTCGCCCCCCTCCTCAGCCAAAAAAAAAGAGAGAGAGATTACACTTGCACAGTATGTTTGTCACAACTTTGGCCATGGTCCCAAGGTCCGCGACCCCATGAGCAATTCGAGCCCTTCGTGTTTTTTTTGAGTGTGTGTTTGTCTATTTGGTACATGCATGGATGCATGCATGTCTTTTTTGTTGCCTGCTGTCTGGACTGAGGAGTGGAAGCAACAAAAACAAGGTCGCGAGGGGGGCAAAAACATCCATCACGCATCACACTAGACAAAAAAAAGGCATGATGTCCATGGGTTCTTATCTCTCTGTGCTTTTTGGCTGGGTATGTCTGCCAAACAACGGTCTCCTATCTCGTCTTCGCCTCTTCATTACTGATTTTTTTTTTTTTCAAGTTGATGGCAAAGTGTCCTGACCATGAACATGAAAGTGAACAAAAAGAGGTGAAAGCCTTTTTGGAAGGAAGAGATCATCTGGCCACCAGCCCTTTGTGCAGTAGCAAACATACACTGCCGGATCAAGGCAGGGACCGTGAAAAAAATACACACACACTAGAAATAGCTGGAAGGGGAAGGAAGGCATTTACCCCCGGTGCCTGGAGTAAAATTAGTAGTACGAGATGGAAAACTCATGTCCTTAGAAAACCACACTAGTAAAAACAGAGCAGAAACGGTTGTGAGATGATTTCTTTCCTTTCAGTTGGACACAACCTAGGTTATCGTATCCTATGCTTCCGCGTGAAGAGAAAAGACAACACTCTCCTCGGGAACTTCAAAGACAATGGGTGTGTCCTTTTCAATATTGACAAAGGTTTTTCTGACAACGAAGGAGATCTGCAAAGCGATTACATACGCGTGAGAGGAGCATAAACACGCGCGTTCGATAAAAAAACAAAGATGCGGGTTTCATTTGCTCGCCTAATCGCCCTGAAAAACCAAGCCCTAGTTTGATCCTTCCTCCCCTGGCCATGCCCGTATCATGATACAATTCCATGCACAGCGAAACACAAGGGTGAATGTTTGACAAGAATAGTGTAATGTCCGAAGTTCAAGAAAAACTCGTGAAAGCCGTTTTTAATGAAATATGACGCGAAATGTTCTAAGTTGCGGAAATCACCGCCAAATGGGAAGGAAAAAATATGCAACTCGAGTTTTGACAATGCCAAAGGAAAACAAGTAAGGTTGCGCAAGACGGACAGAATTCATGCGAAAAAAAAAAAAAAAAAAGAAAGAAAATGGCAAAGAGGAGGGACGAGGGTGAGGATATGCATGCCTACCAAATAGCATGCATTAGTGGGTAATCCAAAGACTGGCTCTCTTTCAAATTACACAAATACATTTTTTTTTTTTCCTTGCTTCACCTTGTGCGTTTTTGATCGATTGCTTTTCGATTTCCATCCCGCAATGGTCCATCTCATTCCACGCTCGAAAAAATATAAGCGTTTGTTTTCTGGGGACCCGTGAAGTTTTTTTTCTTCTTTCTATTTTTGCACTGACTGCAATTGCTCACCATTTCTAGGAATGTCGGATGGTCGGTGTGGACACGGTCCAAATTTCTTTTAAATTTGTTCATGGATCGACGATACTCCTCCTTTACGGAGTGTCCGTGTGCCCTAAAAAAAAACCTCCGCAGACGCCCAAAACCACTCAATTGAATATTTCAAGTGAACGACCTCAAGGGTTACCAGGGCACCATTTAAAACAATTAAGTAAATAAAAAAAGCGATTTTACGACCATGTGCAACAAGGATCATGAGACTACAAAGAAACAAAAAAAAAAAAATCAATTTCATTGCTCAAAAGCAACAAAAAAAATAATCGCGTCAACTGCAGGGTTCGAACCTGCGCTCCAGATGGAATACACTTTCTTCTGCTGAAATAGCAGGCATACGCCTTAACCACTCGGCCAAGTTGACAGTTGATTGGTTGCATTCCTCGAGTTTGCCTTGTTAAACTGGTCCAACCGTCTGAACTCAATTTGAGCAAGCGCTGACACTGTACAACTGGTATGCACCACCCTCCAGTTCCCCCCCCCCTGGCTTCTCCCCCCTAAAAGCAGGACCAGGACGACATAAATGATATCCATTGATCATCACTCATGTTGATAAGAGTTTACATTATTCGTACCTTCGTGTCTGAAGATGCTCGTCTTTTTTTTTTTTTTTTTTTTTTTTTTTTAATGGTTTTTATATTGCTTTTTTTTGTGCAAAGTAGCAAGTGTTGGTCGGATGGAGATAAGAGGGGAGAACCAATCTCCAACGTGAATTTTCTTTGTCATGGGTAGGAATAAAAGAGGCCTATTTCTCCCAACTACTTCCAATTCACGACAGAAGCCGCAGTGGCTCCACTCACGCAGGGTTCACCTAAAAAAACAACAAGATGTCTGGGATAGTTACTACGGGATACCATTTTGAAAATACCGGAGACTAGTTTTTACCCTCGCGGACCCAAGTGTAGAAAGCTGCGGCAAACCACGATACCATGTCGTTCGGTAACAGTCTCCAGTGTCTGTGACAGACGACGCAAGTGGAACTTGTTGTCATCGCACAGAGTCTCGGTCAAGCCATTGTTCATCTGTCGAGCGTGGTTCACCTCGCTCTGGCACGTACCTTCATGGGGGTCTCGCAAAGATATGTTCTCTCGCGTCTCCTGAAGTCCGTCCAGTTCATCATAGAGCCGGCCGTCGTGCGTTTCCTTCAGCCAAGAACCGGATCCGTGTGGGTCTTGAGGGATGAATGGTGTAAGAGCTGGCACTGTCGTCAGAGACGCTCGTGGTTCCCCAGCAATGACTGATGTAACATCCGAAAGTGCGTCGGGAAAGGCTGGCTTGGCGCTGCTGGTTTCAGTATCGTTGGTCTGTGTGGCTCTCTGACCATGATGGGCCTTGATTGGAGCCGCAAGCCAGGCGATATGTGGAGGCTGGTCCGGTGTAGAGGCCGAAACAGGCACGGGTTGAGCCGTTGAAGGCTCTGGAAGGCTGTCGTTTGGGACTGGGGGCGAAGGCTGATCCCACACAAAAAACTGCTGGTACCAGGTGGCTGACGCGTGCGGTGGCGAGGGAGGTTGAGGACTCGGAGGGTGGACAGACTTTGCCAGTGGTATCACTCCGGGGACAGGCTCTATCCCCTGAAAGTGGCCAGGTTCCATGCTTGGAGCGCACAGGATCGACTCTGAATTTGGCTGGAGAATAGTAGGCATTGTACCAATTGGTACAGGCACTGGTACTGGCAGCAAAACACGACTGATCATGTCGTCCTGCTCGTACATCCACGACGCTTCACAAAGGATGTTGACCTCTGGAACGGATTCTCCCCTCCGCCTGCGTTTCAGTGACAATGAGCTGTTGTCGGTGGATGTGTAAACTCGGGTGTAGTCGTTACCCTCTATCGTGTGGGCATAGGGAAAGGCCATCGAAGATGCACTCCCATATCCGTTCCAACTTGAATAGCCTGCATGGTATTGACCATAGTCGCCATAATGTTCGGTAGGGTATTCAAAGTTCCTGTGTCGAGTCGGAGGCATCTTGGAGATATTTTCGTACGAGTCTTCAGTCCGCACCCCTATCCGGATTTTGGCCTGTGCTCTGTTGCTCGAATAGGTTCTGGCATCGCCAGCTGTCCTTGGCTGTACAGTTGAGCTCGAGGTCCTCTGTCCCTTCTTGTCATGCCAATAGCTATCGTCGCTGAGATCGTCTTCTTCCACATCTCTAGAGCCTTCTCCGGATGAATCCCCAGTGTCACTCTCGAGGCTGTCTGCGAGATGACTTGGACAAGGGCTGAGAGTAGGACTACTCGACATGTCGGGAGGGGTATCCGAGGACGGGAGATCTTCATCCGAGACACTCATCAGCCGAGTTTTAAGGCACTCTGCCGAGGATCTACTTGCCATAACGAGCGCCGATTCATCGTTCTCGTCTTCCCCATCCTCGCTGGTCATGTCTTGCGGTGGTTGAACCGATCTCTTTGGCAGGTTTCTCGATCCAGTCATGTGTCCAGCTCGCTCACTAGAGATAGGCCGTCTGCTTGCCTTTGGCGCGGATGCGTGAGAAGTGATAGCATTGTCAATATACCTGGTCCTACTGACTCTGGTGGCCATTGATGGCTCCTCGTAGTCTGTGTCACTCTCGTCACTCTCGTCAGTGTCGCCTCGTCCATAAAAGTATTCGGTATTCTCTCTGATCTCCTCCTCAGTGTCCTCGTCGTCGCCCTGTTCTTCTTCCGTTTCGCTCCTGTTTCTCCTGGCAACTCTTCTACCAGCGGCTCGCGATGTCTTGGCCCGTCCAGTTCTTTTTGGAGATGCCTTTCGACTTTTCTTGCGGGCAGGTGCACGGCGCGTATCAGTTTTGCTTGTATCCGGTTCCTTGTTAGTGACCTTGCATTTGCGTTTGTTCTTCAAGTTCTCGGTGTTTGTCCTGAAGGCTTTGGCGTGAGGATTGTGGTCTGTCTTCAATCTATTGACAGCTCTGTTTTGGTAGTGAGTCACGGCAAAGAAGGATGTCTCATCAAACATGAAGGACCAAGAGCCGATAGTCTTGACGCGATCGTGCTGACTGAACTGGAGCAATCGGATGCGTGGTCGATATCTGCGAAAGGAAGTAAGGAGAAAGAGGTGATTGTTGCTGGATTTGCTAGTCTTGGAGTTCGGGGTCCGGTTGGAGATCCTGATACTTTGAAATGAAATGATGTCGTTCATCAAGGTCTTGCCAGTGGAGTAGCTGTCGGGATGATAGTACCAATGCGGGTCATAGACGGCGGCCGGCCCGTTGATCAGCTTGTCGTCGACTTGCCATTCCTTATTGACGTATCGGTACTTTTTGGTATCCATCTGTTCGATCTGGAAGGCAATGGCGTAGATGCTGTCTGGGTCCAGATTGGACGCCCTGAATCGAAGATATGGGAAAATGGCCCGTCCTGTTTGTGTAAGTATCATTTCGTTGTCGATCGCGTTAAACTTTGCCCAAAGTGAGCGATCCTTGAGTGTGAGCTGAGGACCTGATGCCGAGGGACTGCGGGAGTCCATGGTTGATGAAGCCGGTGAGCTGGGTGGTGATTCAAAGGATGGCGATGAGACTCGGTTGCGTGAACTGCCGTTCGGCTTGGGTCGTTGGAAGCGGTTGCGTCTGGTAGCCTCAGTTGTATCATTCCCGACAGATGCTTGTTTGTCGGTATCAGGAACCTTGGTCTTTCTCGGCGAGCGGCGAAGGCCGCTTTTGTTGTCCTCGACACTAGGATTCGGATCATTTGTTGACGATTGGGTCCTATCGGCGTATTTGATGGGATTTGCCAAAAAAGTCAAATCATGCCGTCCAGGCGCATTTGTTTTTTACCATACATTTTGATCATGGTGGCTTACAGGTTGCGCTTCATATTGTATTTTCTTCTATCAGTTTCTGGAAAATGCAATGCGAGAGTGTTCCCTATCAAAGCCACGACAAAAAAAAAAAAAAAAAAAAAGAAGCAGAGGTTGACAGAGCATGTCAGCATGCAGGTACTGGAACAGGTCGAAAGTGATAACAAGCAAAAAAAAAAAAAAAAAAAAAAAAAGAGCTATCTATTCCCAGGAGGATGAAAAGCACAGTTAAACACGCTCAGAGCATGGGCATAGACATCTAAGGATACGCACAGCATGCACACTTGGATGGCCCTGTGAATGGCCTGAGCGAGTGAACAACTGCTAATACCTCAATTCAGGCTGGAATCCAAGCCTGTCACACTTGAGTGTGCAGAAGTGCAAAAAGGCAAAAATATCGAGTAGCATCAAGTGTGGTAGCATCAAAAAACCTGCTCCAGATACGGGGGGGGGGGGGACGGGGATGGATCTCTTGGTACCTGTGATTCTGCACCCGAAAGGCGGTGGGCGAGTGTTCAGTGGTGCAAGGTCAATCGATAGAGCAGAGAGAGAGAGAGGTTGCGAATGATAAAAACTGAGGGGAGAAGGCAAAAAAGCAGAGCAAAAAAGTAAATTGATTTAGAGGCAAGAAACCACACCTGACCGCTGATGATGTCAGTTATTTTATTGAGCTCCACCACGGTATCCGTAACTAGTAGCAGTAGGCTTGTCACCCTCCTTTGACTCGGCTGAGGACGAGGCACGAGGGGGTCCCGAAGGCGGGAGCTTGCCGTGCTCCTCAGTGCAGTGGAATAGGCGCTTGAGTGGCTCGAGACAGATGCTTGGATCCTCCTGGTTCTTCATCACACAGGCATCGTATTCCTTAATAAAGGGATCACACATCTCTTTGACGTGCTTAATGATAGGAACACTACGGATGGAAGTAGCAGCAGCAAGGTATCACATATGGAAGTTGAGAAAAGAAATCATCAGTTGCGAAGGTTCGATCGGACTAGCGTCGAAAGAGAACAAAAAAGAAAAGGTATCAAAGCCCTGAAGTAAAGTCAAGCGAAGTGAAGTGAAATGAAGTGAAGTGATTGCATGCATGCATGCGTGTCGTACTTGTCCTCGGAGCACTTGGCCAATGCTCGCTTCTGAGTGATGCATTTAATGTCCCAGTTAGCAGGGTTGCCGGTGACGCATTTCTGGTAGAGCTCAAGCTGGAGACCACAATGCTTGGTCACAAGGGCTACGGTGTTGTCTGCAACGTCCATGTGGAATATAGTCATAGAAGGGTGTAAATGGATGCAATGAGGAATGATCTGCATTTTTTATTTCCTGTTTGGGACTGTCATGTTCCTGTTTTCCATGAAGTTGTGGTTGATTTAGTTTGCCTAGGTTCAATGGGCATGTCAAACTCAAAACCGAGCTCTCTTCTGCTGGATCACAAACACGTTTGGCACGCCGATCTCGGGCTATTATGAATTTGTAAGAGAGGACAAACGTTAGAGAATAAGAAAAGAGATTCAAGACAGGATCCATTCGACGAGTCACTACAATTACCTTGTCTGACAACGTGGGTGTCGCCAAGCTGGAGGGGCTCTCCTCTGACCGTGTTCCATGATGATCTGGTCTGGACGGGTTGGTTTCTGGACCTGCTGAGGCGGTGGTCGAGATGCCGAGCGATTCCACTTGCTCCTCTTGGGCCTCGTTACCGTGAGCACGGCTCACATGTCCTTCTTCTTTCTTCTTCTCTAGAGAATACTCCAAGGAGGAGTCCTCAGTCTGGCGGCCACATTTGTAAAAGCCACAGTCGACGCCCCAGGCTTCCCGGCACACCCAACAGAATCTGTATCCACAGAGCATGCAGTCGACCTTGTTGCAGCCGTCGTCTCTGTGAATGAGAATACAACAGTTGGGGCATGGATTCGTGTTCTGCAATTTCCATTGAAGGGTCGTTGTCTCCTGATCCGATCGACTCTTGCCCTTTGAGCGGGAGATGGCCTTGATTGTTGTCGATGTCTTTAGTTCGGCTTTCATTCGTTTGCGCCTCGAGTCCGGGGTTCTCGCCTCGCCAGCAATCAACGATCTCATGTAGCCGAAACAGTCTTGGTTCTCATGGTGTGTGGATTGCCCACACTGCAGACAAATCTCGAGTTGGCATTTGTGACTAGAGAAGACAAGAAAAAAACAGCATCTGTGAGTTACACAGAATAGAAAAGTTCCAGGGAAAATCAATACTTGAGTGGTTTACGTACCACCAGTCCCAGCGCAGCCACCGGACATGCAAGAATTGCAATTCTTTCCACTGATCCGGCCTGGTTTCCAAACTTGAAAGCTCCTTGCTAAACGTCACAATCTTCTTCTTGATCTCATTTTCCCGCTTGCTTTGATTACGGGTCATGACCTTGTGAGTAGCGGTACGAGCACGCTTGAGTGTTGATTTGGAGCCTGTTGGTTCTACCAACGATGTCGACCGAGAGGATGTTGAGACAGCCTGACTAGGGGTATCGCCGCCGTTAGAGTCTGGCGCCTCGAAACCGGGCTCCTTGACCCTGCCTTCTTTCACTCTGGTGCCTTCATCATCTTGTAGATCAAACAGCTCCAACAAAGAGGTCATAAGGGTCTGATATATCTCTAGCACTCCAGCAGGACCTTGGCGTTTCTGAAATAACGGGGTCGATCTCTGCATAGCGGTTCCTGTAGGCTGCGTTGGAGTGTTTCCACGGGGAAGCGAAGGTTGAGCAACGGACGCCCCTGTAAGTGGCAGAGATGGAGGTGGTATCACAACCGAAGGTACGGGTGGCCGTTGATGTGTATGCGGAAGAGATGGAGGTTGATATTGTTGAGGTTGTGATTGTTGCTCAGGTGGATTCACTAAGGACCGGAAGCTCAGACTTGAGAGGTAAGAATGAGCCATCAAGGGCAATCGAGATTGGCCCACGGGAGGTGCAGTACAGAGAGATTGGTAGTCGTCTGAGAACTTTTTGACGAGAGCCTGAGCAACGGCGTTCTTTTTTCCAAAGTGGGAGGTGGATTTGTGTGATGTTGAGCGTGCATGTGTAGAGTCTTCGTGGCTGAAGCCACCCAAGCTGATGATGGATTTCAGCGTAACAAAGAGGGATTCGAAGGATGGGAGCATATCCTTGGCTGATGCACCGACAAGAGTTTTCTTGACCTGAGAGATGAAGACTTCCTCATCGCACTCGTTGCAGAAGCGAGAGAAAGAACGGTAGGGTTGATTGTAGAGCTGATATTGATCGCGAGTCGCTTGGTCAACGTACTAAAAGTATGAACAGAGATAGGTACGCACGATACATATATGTTAGTTCCGGAAAAAGATGGATCGCCGACAGGTGGATAAAGAAGGCTAGTTATTCACATGCAACAGCACATTCAGGATAGTTTGTTACCTTGCTCCATTCTGCGAGTGGAATGGTATCCTGGCAAACCGGACACTTAATCTTTGTCACGTTGAGGCCCCACGAGTTGCTAACAACCTCTTTGACGTATCTTTTGTAGCACAAATTAATATGAAAGAGGTGATTTGTTGGGTTAGCAAACCTTATATCATCATTCCAATGGGCTGGTGGCACGGGACATAAAAAAAAGAAATTGCACAAAGAAAGGAGACGAGTAGGTTTGTTACCTTTGGAAACAGTCGCGGCAGAACTGGTCCCGGCAGTACTCGAGGCAAAAGTCCAGTCGCGAGTCAAAGCAGATCGAGCATCGCTGGAGCCAGTACTCAATCTCCTCGAATCCAGGATCGCCCTCGCCCTCGGATCCATCACTCTGGTCGTCGTCATCTCGATCAAACATTGGATCATGCTGAGAGTTCCGTGAAAAGTGGGCTTGGCTTGGCTGATATGCTTGGTATTGATACGGGTGCGATTGCGAGGGCTGATTGTGCGTGTTATTGTTGTGGTTGGTGTTGCTGTGGGTGTGGGTGTGAGTATGAGTGTGGTTATGGTTGTGGTTGCCTCTGCCACTGGAAGTCCCAGGTGTGGCTTGGCCCCGATGATGCGAGGATGAGGAGGATGAGGACTCCATATGTTTCAGAGAGCCTGCCTTTTCTTGGTCGAGTCCCGCAGCTGCTATCACTCGCAAAAGCTGAAATAAGCTAAGGGGTAGGACAAGGCCTGGTGTGAAGACGCAGAGAAGGGGGAGAGAATAGGCGACGATGAGGCTTTGGAAAGAGACTGTTCTCAGGCTATCGAAGACAAAGCCAAAATGATAAAAGGCACAGCGCTCGGTCTTGAGTGCGGAGTCGTGGCAAAGCCGGAATGGTGTGATGACCAGGAAGCGAAATGGGTAATGACACTGGCCAAGGAGGAGAGTATGTTGCGAAGCAAAAGTGCGGGTCTTGTGTTCTGTGTGTTCTGCGTGTACTGTGTGTTCTGACTTGTGTTCTGGCTTGTGCCGTGGCACCAGACGGTCAGGTTTCGCAGAGGAAGAGTTTGCAGGCGCAAGACCTGTAGTGGGCTGAGCCTTAGGATAGGAGTCAAACGAGGATGGTAACGGTGCTGGCACAACGGTGGTGGCAACAGGCAAGGAAGATGACAGAAAGGAGGGAGAAGCTGGGTTCGATGGAAAAAAGAAAGAAGGAAGGGGAGTCAATGACAATGACGGCAATGGGGAAGAAAAAGTGGGAGAGGAGCTGGGCATGGACGAATAGAATGGGGCGTGGTTCTTGAGCACTTGGGACTGCGAAATGTCACTATTACCGTCCCTGAGAGTCTCTGTTGCGTTCGCCGTCGCCTGTCCAAGAGCCATTGTTCTAGTCGTGGGTATTGCGGTGATAGTTGTGGTTGTAGTTATTAACGTATTAGGGCTGGAGTCATGGTCCCGACTCGGTGCCAGTTCTTCGGGCAGGAGGTCCACCTTTGCACCTGGCTGAAGAATGGGGTCAGTGCCCATGACGCTGATTGTTGAGTCCTGCATGCGACTCATGTTTCTGCTTTGGCTTTTTATTTTCCAGGATTGCGTTTACTTGTTGTCCTTCAGCCCAACGTCAATGATGCCGGTTCCAGGAATAATGGTGGTTGGAGTTATGAATGAAAGAACAAAGAAGTAAAAAGAAACAGCGTACTTATGGTCGGTAACTGAGCGAGTTGTTTTTGATGAGGAAAAAAAAGGAGAGGCCAGTGCTTGCAGCATAAACATATCAACCATTGGAATCGCACCCATTCCTTCGCATGCACAGGAAGCAGAAGGCTGTAACAACCCGTCCATCCAGTAGGCACTTGTGTTCTCTCGCTATGCACCCTGGGCCAGGAGGAGTGGGAGGAGTAGGGTAAGGTATTCGTGGAAGGATAGGAGCCTTCTCTTACCTTGCTCTCCCTCCTTCCTCTCCACGGGGGAAGTCAACACATTTAACTTTCGGTATTGCCATCACGAGCTCCACCGAGCCATGTGTGATTGTAAAGGACACGCTCAAAGACCCACGCCCCTTTTCTTTGTTGCGTATTGCGTACTGTACATCATCACAAGATCTTGCTTTGTGCAAAGTTCCTTTCTGTCCGGTCTATCACCATATCCTGCACATCTTTTCTTCTTTTCGATTCAACCCGGCTCCACGAATATATTTTTTGCGCATAGAATGTTGTTTTTATTTCCTTGGAAAGTACAACTAGGGATTGAATCCAAAGATCTATTTTGCGAATGACAGAGGTTCATATCGTTAGCAAAAAGTAATAGATGCACATGTTCTGTTTCTCGGTGGGAGCCACAAGAGCTTCTTATTTGCGTCGAGTAATTGGATCAGGAAAACGAAGGTTGTCCACATGTTGGTTCGGACAATGTAGATAAGTTTTTAAACATCATTTTGGGCGCAGCCACAAAGAAACGAAGAAGACAGGCATAGGCCATGCGATTCAACTTACAGTTTACTTCTTCTTGGAGACACCGACGACGCGACCGCGACGACCAGTGGTCTTGGTGTGCTGACCACGGACACGGACGCCCCAGTAGTGACGGAGACCACGATGGGCACGGATCTTCTTAAGACGCTCCAAATCCTCACGCATCTGGTTGTCAAGACCGTTGGCCAAAAGCTGGGTGTACTTGCCATCGACGAAGTTCTTCTGTCTGTTAAGGAACCACTGAGGAACCTTGTACTGGGTGGGGTTCTGCATGATGGTGACGAGGCGCTCGAGCTCTTCGTTGGTAAGCTCACCGGCTCTATTGTAGTGAAATGACAGAGTTGGGCGAGACTGTCAGTTTGGGCTTGTTCTGTCGCATGCTTCCAGATTATGTTTAGGGTTGTTCCGTGTGTTGGCATCAATGGCTGACTGATAGTATCTCCAGTCGTTTCTGTCGGCGCTTAGCGGCTATCCCGGAGAGGTTTCCCTGTGATGACGTATGTCGTTGATTTGAAATATCATTTCTGCACAGTAAACGCAAGTGGTTGGGTGTTTATCGTTCCGATGAATCAGAGTTCCTCCATGCATGGAATCAAAGGTCCTCCATTCTGTTTCTTTGGCAAAGGTGTCGTTCCATGGTGTGCTCCAACAGGCAGTTCCATATGACTCCCGAAAAACAAAACGGCCGGTTGTCCCAAGTGTTCTGCCATGGTGCAATATCTCTGGACTGCAAAACGCACCTCTTCTTCAAGTCGATATCAGCCTTCTTGCAGACCAAGTTGGCATAACGACGACCGACACCCTTGATGTTGGTCTATTAAAACGAAAGGGTCGTGAAGGTGCGTGGTTAGTTTTTCTGGTCAAAAAGTTACATCAACGGAAAACTTGGACGGAGCGAGATGATGGGTTCTCTTACCATGGCGAACATGATCTTGGTCTTGCCCTCCACGTTCGTGTTAAGAACACGAAGAATGTGCTGGAATTGGCCTTTCTCAGGGACAAGGAGAGACTGGTAACAGAGGTTGAAAGAAAATAGGCGAAATCCAGAGTTAATCGTCTGATCTATGATTCATCATCAAAGTTCCATCCAGATCTCGGTGATGAGCAGTGTGTCGTGGGTGGCGATTTTTTGGGCATAGTCTATCCATAGATGATGAGTTCTGTGTTTGCCGTCCTGCTATGTCGGCCGTTCAGGGACACGTAGAGCTGATGGATTGATACCGGTGCCCATGAGATCTGGATGGATGTTTTGCTTGCCAGTGAAACAGCATCTCGTTCCCCCGCTAGTCTACCATGATGAATAGTGTTGAAAGAGGATTTCCAAACTTTGAAGTGCACTGAAATTTATGACCCAACTTCTCTGGTTGATGGATTGATTAAGGGGCTGACGTTTTTTATTTCTTTTGGTTCAGTTCTGAATTCGTTGATCCTTCTTTTCAACTCATCTCATTTAAAATGTATGAACGAAGATTATTCTGTGATCGGGAGGGCTCCACCGTCAGCACCAGAGTTTCGCAAGAAGGAGGGAACGGAACGGCGTCCAAGAGTTGTAGTCAAGGCTGCAATGGAGCATCATAGATCATCCATCCGAAAATCAATCTTGCAGGATTCTGGATCTCGAAATTTTACAAATTGTGATGCCGTCAATTTGATTCAACATTTCGTAATTGGAAATCCATCACCCGACTTCAACTTTGACCAGACCGGAACATCCATCACCGCCCAATCACGGACATCATTTTTCATCCTTGACTCCGTGCAAAATCTCACCATCAGCTTTTTTTTTTGCATTCCGTCCTTCAGGGTTTCTTTGAGCAGTCAGAAACGTTTGGCCGCCGCCGTCTTGAAGTGCGGACAGCGCAAGATTTGGCTTGACCCTAACGAGGTTACCGAGATTGCCAACGCCAACTCTCGTAAGTAACAAGACATCGGCCATCGACAGCCTCCAAGAGGAAATCTCAGGATTGACCGGCAACTCAGCACAGTCAACCTGGCATATCATGTCATGTTGTTACAACTCGTCCTGCGCTACCAGTGCGATATTTGCCGCAGTAAAAAGGCACAGGGGGTGTCCAAAAAAACTGCGGAAGCACGGACTGTACAGGACAATATGTGATGTGGCAAGGAGCCCATCAAGCTCTTTAGCATACAGAAATTTCGATATGGAGACAAATTCAAGGAACAGCAACCAGAAACCGAAACAATTGCTAGGCTTGTTAGACACTATTGTGGACTATCCTATCGCAAGGAACGGCATCAAGAGTATCTTCAACCAGTCTTCTAATGTCTTTACCAACTTTGGTGTGTTTTCATTTCCCAAAACTCTCAGGCCAGAACATCCGCAAGCTTCGTCAAGGATGGTCTCATCATCAAGAAGCCCCAGACCATGCACTCTCTCTTCCGCCACCGCGAAGAAGCTCGCTGCCAAGGGCGCTGGTTCGCCACTCTGGCACTGGTAAGCGTCAGGGTACCGCTGAGGCCCGTATGCCCACCACCGTCATCTGGATGCGCCGCCAGCGTTGTTTCTTCCGTCGCCTCCTCCGCAAGTACGCGAGACCCGCAAGATCGACAGCACTTGTACCCACGGCCTTTACATGAAGGCCAAGGGTACGGTCTTTCAAGAACAAGCGTGTCTTTGATGGAAGTACATCCACAAGGGCCAAGGCCGAG
>KN042417.1:3892471-3944000 GCA_000739165.1 Podila verticillata NRRL 6337 | reverse complement strand
TGAAGATGGGGCAGAGGATCCCCAGGACCGATGAAGGCTGCGGCCTGTAGTTATATCCAGCGTTGTCCTGATAGTACTGACGACGGTTGTTGTTCCGGGTAGCCAAGTGTGTTGCGAGACCGAGTCAAGGCCAGACCAGAACCCCAGGTCGGTATCCTTCAGAGGAAGATGATGATGAGGGCTTGTAGTTGTCACCACCAGATCCACCAGAGCCACCTCCCCATCCACTGCCCCATCCACCTCCACCACCGCCGCCGCCGCCATGATTGGATGGTCTATAGGGCGGTGGAGGGTCATCTCGTGGGAGAGCTGGCGGAAAGATCTTCTTCACAAGCGAAAGCAGAATGAAGCCGACGATGCCGATCCAGGTGAAAAAGTGGATCGTCTCCATCCAGGATCGACGTTTGACTGGGCAATCAAAAGGAAAACAAGAACAAAAACGAAACCGCTGTTAGTTTTGGCGCTTTTGCCATCATTCAGCAGCAGTAGACCTTTTTTTTTTTTTTTTTTTTTTACCTTGTTTGACCCAGTTTTTGATATCCGAGTCCTCCCACGAGTGCCCTTGTCTTTGGTAACCACCGGTATACACCAGTTTATACTCGAGGCCACAGCTACCTTTGAGCACATATGGATCGTCCGGGTTCTTGTAACCTATCCACGAAGATCGAAAATCAGAGCGTGAGTATGATAATTAGGCTGAGAAGATCAGAAGATCGCCAAGTGACAGCTTTACCTTCACAATAGACATCTAGCTGCCCGAACCGGACGTTATTAGGCAAATCAGCCTCGCACTTCCACTGAACGTCGCTTCCGTCCGATCCTGCGTTGTAGCATTGGACAACATCTAATTTGGTTGTGGATCGCCATGAACACGAGTAAGTAAGAATGTTTGGATCGTTTCAAGCATTGCAACATATACCATTTTTTCAGTACCAGGTTCAAAGTCTCCACAAGCGTTTCCACCGATGCAGTTGAGTTGCGAGACAGGGCTCGTCCTCCGCCCTGTGGTCATGCGTCCTCGATGCAGCGTCAGTGTCCGGACATCCTGGAGAAGCACCTTCTGGTTGTTGGAGCCAAAGGCCGAGACAGGGCTGATCCAGGCGAGAAGGGCCAGGGCGAGTAATAGTGAGGAGTGGAGTGAGAGTCTCTTCCAACGAGATGGTGCCGCTGATGTTGACTTCATTTTCGATGAAGTGTAGTTTTGTGATGAACAGGGGGGGAAGTCGATTCAAATGGAGAAAAGGAATAAAGAAATGTAAATGGGGGGACATTCATCATGAAAAATTTAAAAAAGTTAAAACGTGGCCCCTGCCCACTGGATCTCTGTCCCTGAACCCAAAAAAGGTGAAAAAATGAAAACACTATGTGGACACAGGTCTTGGCAGATCCATCGACTTTTCTGGGCTTCTGGCAAGTTCCAATATACGACGTGGACAATAGTAAAGATTACCTTTCCAAAAAGAAGTGTTTATTTAGTTTCGTTTAATGGGCCACCGACCTGGCAGATCGAGGCATCGGCTCTTGAGAATAGAAAAAAAAAAAGTAATGAAAAAAATGATTTGAATTTCTGTATTTCTCTTAAGCAGCCATCTCCTTCTGCTCCTCCTCCTGAGTTGGGCGCTGCTTCAAGACCAAAGTGTTGCCAGTGACACGCTTGTAGAGATCCTTAACATCATCGCAGACAGTCTCAAAGTGAGAGGTGGCATCGTATGACTTGGAGATAAAGACCTGATCCTTGGAGCCGTTGTGGACGGGCTCGGAGATATCAGCGATCTGAATGAACCTGTTGAGAAAAAAAAAGGTAAAAGAACAGTAAGCAAAAATGATCCCACACTAAAAGATGCACATAGTCAAAGACATGGAATTGTCACATACTTGTCAACGATGGGTCCCAAGAGAGCAAGGCCGGGCAAGATCTCCTCCTGAGGGTTGTCGGTCTCGATGATGGTGGAGACAATGGCGAGGTAGTAGTTCTTCTCGCAGACATTGTGCGAGGCAGAAACACCAGCAATGTAGATGTCGTTCTTGCGCTTGACCTGGTTCTGGGGAATGATCAATTGGAACGAGTCGACGTCGTCGGTGTTGGGGATGGGTCCCTTGAGCAAGCAGATGGCGCGGATAACGCGGTCAACCTTCTGGACCTTATCGGGGGCGTATGAGGGATCGCAGATGACCTGGGAGCACTTGGCGATCTCATCACCGGAGCGAACACCGACAACCTTGCCATCCTCGTAGACAATCTCGTCGACCTTCTTATCCAACATGTAGGTGCCTCCATAAATGGCACTCAAGCTAGGAAAACGTATCAAATAATAAAAAGTGGTGAGCAACCATGTGACACAGATGCTCAAAGAAACCAATAAACACAAAAAGGTACTTACCGAGCGAAACCCTGGGGGAGCTCACCCAAACCGTAGAGAGGGTAGAGGTAAGGGGACTTGCCCCAGCGAGCCATCGAGGACATGTACAACGTGATGCGATCAAAGGTCTCGACGGCAGGGCGGTTCAAGTAGCTATGAAAAGAGAAGCATCATGGTTTAGCTTCCAAGGCACACGTTGCTGCGCTTACAGGACTCTTAGAATCATATGGTCAGATGGTTGATGACTCTTACCTGTCCTCCAAGTGCAAGGCCAAGGCGTGTCCAATAAAATCAATGGTACCGGCCTCCAATCCGAAGTGCTCGTACACGTTCTGCATGGGGGTAACGGCAACATTAATGCCCTGGTGGGTGGTGGGGTCCTCCTGCTTGTAGTTCTGGACGAACTCGAAAAACTTCTTGGCACGGCGCTTCTCAAAGAGACCCATGAGGGGGGAGCGGACAGCCTCCATCTCGCTGGCAGGGACCTTGGCGATCTTTCCATCGCGGTAGACGTAGGAACCGGCGATCTGCTTGAACTCCAAGTAGCGAGTGACGTCGGTGTGGACCAAGATCTTGACGAGCTCACCGTTGGCCATCATGAACTTGGGGATCAAGTCGACGTTGTAGTCACGGTCGCGGCCAAATTCAGCTGGGGGGGCCTCGCCGTTGCGGAACTGTCTGAAGAGCTGTGTGCATAGGATACAAAAGAAGAGAGAAGCAAAAAGTTTAGATGAGTATGCTAATGCTGGCTTATAAAAATAGCGGAACCTTTTTTCCATGCCTGCATTCATTTCTTGCCCCAAAAATAAAAAGTGGAGCATAATTAAAATAAGCCTATCGAACTCTCAGCTTCCAATCAAGAGAGCATCCTGGCTGGTAGCGAGGCGTACGGTACGTGAACTACCTGGAGTTGCTCGATGAGCAGCTCTAAGCTCTTTTCGTTATGCCTTCACTCTCATTTGTTTTTTTTTTCTATTTTCGCGCTTTCCAGTTTTTCCCACATATCTCGCCCAATGCCTTGGATGACCAGGTCACCCTCCATCCAAAAGGAGGCGAGAAAGGAGAGGTAGCGCTTTCATTGGCACAAGCATAGTGTCCAGAGTAGCCAAGAAGATCCTCGAATTTGAAAACACCACGAGATAGAGTGCATCCAGAATGGCAAGGTCGAAGAATAGAAAGCTGGCTCGCCTGTCCATTTTTTTTTGTTCCCAGGCACAAGAAAGACAAAAGAAGAGACTCCTACCTGGGTCAAGTTCAAGGAAGCACTGTCACCTCCGTAGTAGTCGTTGCGGTCAAGGTGGAGGACCTTCTTACCCTCGATGGAGAGCAAGCCAGAGAGAATGCACTCGGTCAAACCGGTGCCCATAACAATGATATCGTATGTCTCATCCTACAACAACGATGCAAAAGAAGGAAAACACATGGGTCAGTCGGGACAACACGACCATGGGATGGAGTGCAGGCAGACGCGCGCGTGTGTTTGTCATCTGGACAACAAGGGCAATGAGAAGGCTACTGCTGCTGTGTCATTTGCACTCACCATGTTTGGTTATTGTTAATGCGTGTTGTGTGGGGGTGTGTGAGTGTGGGGTGATGAAGTTGAAGATGGAAAGAGAGAGACGCTTCGTCTCGAGTTTAATATGAATGGTCTTTAAATCCAAACACAAAACCATTCACATTGTAGGAAATAAGGTCTAAATGACTTCTGCATGCATTTATAAAAGAAGCGATCCAAGTCATTCTTCATTAATCTCACCTTTCCATTCACATATTTCACCAGTATCAGACCAGACATTTGACTCCTTCAGCCCTTGGAGAAAACATCATTGAGACTCAGAGAGAGCAAGAGAAAATACAGCCGCCATGACCACGGTCACCTACTACATGCCGGAAGGCCACCTCCCAGCAACTATTGTCCAAGTGAAAACCGAAGCCTCCAAGTTGCAGGACCACGACGACCCTCTGATCGAGTACGAGTACAAGGAACAGGTCGAAGGATTCCAGGAGGAGGGAAAGACTACTATCCTCGCCAGGAGAGCATACATACGCGCACAAAAAGACGGTGCTGTTGCACGTGTACTCGTGAGCAAAGGAGACATCATCGAAGACTCGAGGTAACATTACACGCGTCGTTTCTTTTGTTTTGGTCGAGAACTACTCCTATCAGTCTACTGTTGACACATAATTTCGTTTCTTAACCATAGCAAACCTCTGCTCGAGTATGAGCCGTGCAGCCACGACGCGATTTACGGCGGGATGTGCGTTGTTTGTGGCAAAACGATTACCGAGGACATGCAAAAGAGTCACGTCCAAATGACGCACAGTTCGAGTGACGTATCTGTCAGCAAAGCAGTACGTGCTTTCATCATTATGTCTCGCGTGTTTGGGCACATTTGTCAATAGTGTGCTGAAAGATACTCGTCCAACCTTTTGGTTTTTAAACAATACTTTAGGAAGCAGAGCGGATGGAGAGCGCCACAGTGAAGCGACTGCTAGAAGAAGAGAAGTTGACTCTGATCGTCGATCTGGATCAGACCTTGATTCATGCTACTGTCGGTACAGCCATCGACGAATGGGTGAATGCGCAGGGCGAGATGCCAAAGGTATAGCATCGGGAATATTAACCTTTTGGCGTTGGATCGTACACTCACCACTCTAACTTTGCCAATTTTATAGGATATCCGCATGTTTCCGTTGCCTGACAGCCCTACACCATACTACATCAAATTGAGGTAAAGCGGGAGAAAATATATTTAATGGCAATATGGCCCTCACCAGAATGTAGAACCCGAGACTAATTTGCCTTTGATGTCATGAACGTAGACCTCATCTCGAGAAATTTCTGGAAAGGGTAGCAGAGCTCTACGAGCTCCACATCTATACCATGGGAACACGAAACTATGCGGATGCTGTGTCGAACGTCATTGACCCGGATGCAAAGTACTTCAGCCATCGGATCTTGTCAAGAGATGAGAACCACAGTAAGTCTGCTTAGATTTTAGTCAGATATGGTACTGTCACCTTGAAACGGGGAACAATATTGACACCAACTTGAACTACCACATAGGCATGTCAAGAAAGAGTATCGAGAGACTTTTCCCATGCGACAACTCGATGGTCGTGGTCCTTGACGATAGAGCCGATGTGTGGCATTACTCTCCCAACCTGGTCAAAGTTCACCCCTGTAAGATGGATACTCCGCTAGCAATTTGTCTCGTCATGATGACGTACGCTTCGTGACGCTAAACCCTCATTTTTGACTATGTAGATGAGTACTTTGTGGGAGCTGGCGACATCAACGCAGGACATCTTCCAAAGCAAGATACCACGGCTACTGCAGAGTCAACATCAGAGCAGGAGAGCACAATAGCAAGTTCAGAGGAAAGCGCAAAGAGCGCAAGCGAGGAGGCGTCATCCACCCAGGGACCAAAAGGTGCAGCTCCCAAGCAGGCAAAGCCAAGAACGCCGGTTCTTGATGACAACGACAACGAGCTGGAAAACGCTTTGGAGGTTCTTGAAACTATCCACGAGCGATTCTATGACGCCAGAGAGAATTTCAAGCAACACCAGT
Organism: Podila verticillata NRRL 6337; assembly: GCA_000739165.1. Classification (NCBI taxonomy): domain Eukaryota; kingdom Fungi; phylum Mortierellomycota; class Mortierellomycetes; order Mortierellales; family Mortierellaceae; genus Podila; species Podila verticillata. Next base: position 3,938,069 of record KN042417.1, on the reverse strand, counting down.
CCAAGCACGACGCCGATGTCAAGGTATGTGTTACTGTGACATCAAGTTAAAGTAACATAGGATTACTAGTTCGAAGCTTTAACTCCTTAGGTTCAATTTTCATTTAGACTGTGATCCGCCAAATGAGAGCCAGTGTGCTGCATGGCGTCAACCTGGTTTTCAGTGGCATGATTCCCTTGGGTGTCCCGCAAGATCGAACTGATATCTGGAGACAAGCATCAACGTACGGAGCGATCTGCTCGACTGATCTCAGCGACCACACAACTCACATTGTAGCTCGCAAGGTACATATTGGATCCACAGCCAAGCATAGCTTTTATTTTGTGGGTGTGTCTGACCACAATTCACCTCTGTTGTTTATAGGCTGGAACTTCCAAAATCAAGGAGGCTATGCGAATGGCGCGTGGAATTAAAGTCGTAAAACCAGAATGGCTTTTCCACAGCTTCTCGAAGTGGCAGAGACAGGACGAGACACCGTATCTGCTTGTAGAAGAGTCTAGTATGGCCCCAATCTCCACCACGCCGAAGGACGACCCAATCGAAGAGAACGAAGACGAGGACGATGGTGGTGTCTCTGAAGGCATGGACGAGAACCACGAGCCCCTGAGCGTCGGCAACAATTTTGTTAACGAAGGGTTGAAAGCTATGAACTGGGATGACTTGGAAAAAGAGATTGAAGATAACGTGAGCGACTTGGACGACACTGATTTCGATAGTGACACCAGGTAAAGAAGTTGAAGAAGCGAAAGAAAAAAAAAAAAAACTCCCACACTTTGATGACTTGTGTGTGCCATGCATGTGAGCATTTCTCCATCGTCTAACCATAGTCCACTCTTTCAACATTTTATAGCAACGTGCACAGTGACGCCAGCGCAGACGGAAACCGCTCACCACTCGTGAATCTGAAACGCACTCGGGTCCAAAGGCGATCAGGTCTGGGGGCCACCGTCATGAACGGCAGCGACGACGAAGACGATGATCAAGAGGGCCCCATGATGGATATGATCTCAAGTCAAGATCGCACCAATGACGCCAGTTCGGATGACAGTGGAAGCGAGATTGACGAGGAGAGTGGATCTGATGGTGACGACTCAGGTAGCGACAGTGATGGGTCATCGCGGGAAGCCAAGCGGAGGCGCATTGATCACGACTCTGAGGATGAGGAGGAGGAGGAAGAGTTTGATGATTTTCTTCAAGACATGGAGCACGATCTTGCGGCCGAGATGGAGGACAACAGCGATTCATTAGGAGGAGAAGGAGGAGAAGGGGATGACTAGGGTGTGTACTTTTTGTACTCTTTCGTTTTTATTCGCGTTTCTTCATTTATACACTCCTCCACCCCTCCGCCATCCTCTCCACCAATCGATCCATCCCATTGTACCATAGTCTCTTTTTTTCTTCAACCTTCAAAAAAGAAAACGATTGTTTTGACAAGGCCACAACAAATATGCAATATGCGTTCTTTGTGGGCATATGCCAATAGTACATGACATACATTATGTGAGATGTGAGAAAAAGGGTTTCGTTTGCCCCTTTCCCGTTCTTTGTTTGTTTGGTCGTGTGAGTGAGGATAGAGGCGATATTTGCTCATCGCTCAATCTTCCCTGCCCATTCCCAGTGCCCACTCGCAGCCCAGCAAGGGTCGATTGTGTCTGTATTGTCAGTTGCATGCTGGTTTTTACTCTCCCTTGGTCAGGGCGCGCTGTTGATTCGAACCTTGACCCGGCTGAGCTGAGCTGAGCTGAGCTGAGCTGAGTTGCGTGTGTGGCCACAAAAGTCTATCTATCTTCTTGCTTGCTTTCTTTTTTCCCGTTCCTTAATCTCCATTCTGACCATCGCCACCCTTGTGCATTCCCCACTCCATTTTCTCTTCTCCAACCCCATTACTCTTTCCTCTTCTCTTATCTTGGGGTTGGTACCTTCAGTTGGGAAACCCCCCTTTTCTTTCTTTCAGTTTTTCCCACAGACAAACATTTCTTTTGAAAAATGCCTCCAGTTGGTTGTATCGACACCTTGCGGGGCTTCTTCACTCCTCCAGCTTCAACACATGGCGCCTCCACCGCCAGCAGGAGCACTAGCAACAACAGCATGGCCTCCTCTACCTCGGGGATCCAGGCGCCCCTTGCCATCGTCGATATGGGCAGCAACGGTATCCGTTTTGGCATCATTGCCTCGCTGGATCGCCACCTTCCAGTCCTGTACGAGGAGCGAGCCTCGATCTCCCTCTTTGAAGCCCAGTTCTCTGATGCCAAGCCATTGACCTCTCCTCATCGCCCTGCACTCACCCCATCCATTTCCAACACAGCCACGATCGCCGTCCTGGGCCGATCAGGCGATGGTGACGACGATGAGGACGACGACGTCGACGATGAAGACAACGACGATGATGTCGACCACAAAGCCCGCCTCCGCCGAACCTTGGTCGCTAATGAGGACGATGTCCTGTTATTGGACGATTATCATGCGGCAGAAGGCGAGAATGCCCCTCCTACAAGACAGCCCATCAGCGAAAAGGTCATTGACGAGGTGGTACGCACCTTTGAGCGCTGGCAGGCACTCTGCCACCAGGCCAATGTCAAGAACGTGCGCGTCATTGCCACCGAGGCCACACGCACTGCCCCTAACTCGACCGAGTTCCAGGCACGTATCAAGGCCGCGACAGGCTGGGATGTTGAGCTGCTGACCAAAGCACAGGAGGCCAACATCGGAGCTCTGGGTGTCATGGCCTCATACCACACAGTCCGCGGACTGTTTATGGATCTGGGCGGAGGCTCAGTCCAGCTCAATTATATCATTCGCGGCCCCGGTGACGGTTCAGGCGAGAGCAGCCCCAACGCTCAGTCATGGCCCTATGGCGCCGCCGCCCTCTCCAAGCGTCTGAATCACTGTGGACATGATCAAGCTGCTCGACAGGTGATCTACGACGAGATGGTCCAGGCATTCAAGCATGGTCTCGAGGACATTCACGTGAATCCTTTGATTCGCGACGACAACGAGCGAAACGGCGGCTACCGTTTGTACCTCTCTGGTGGAGGCTTCCGCGGCCTTGGTTACTTGCTCATGGCCCGCAAGATCAAAAAGAAGGACGGCTCCCGGTACCCGATTCCAGTGATCAACGGATATGTTGCCACCGGCAAGGAGCTTGCCAAGGTTGTGGAGGAATATCGGCATATGGCCCCCGAGGAGGTGCAGACGGTCTTCAGAGTCTCCAAGCGACGTGCCAAGCTGATCCCAGCCTGTGCAACCCTGATGGCAGCCGTTATGGAGGTGATCCCCATCAAGGACGTCTACTTTTCCGAGGGCGGTGTCCGCCAAGGAGGATGCTTTGGCATGTTGCCGCTCGATATTCAGAACAAGGACCCAGCCTTCGAGACCGTCCTGAGCTTCATGCGCACGTCGGGACTGCACCAGTGCTTGCACGAGTCTGACCTGAAAGTACTGAGTTTGTTTGTTGCCTCGGCCCTGCCTTCGGACTTTGCGCGCTGCTGCCTCCCCTCAACGGGCGAAGGATCGGTGGCTGCAACTGAGAACGGAGCGTCCAAGGATGCAGCTGATCTTCAAGTGTTTATCGATTCGTTGGCGCGATTGGTTCCCATCCTTGTTCTGGTCATGAACTGCTACAACCAACTGCCCAAGGAGGCCCGATCCACAGCTGCTTGGCAACTGTTCTTGCCTGGTGGAGCGCTCGCGAACTGTTATGGATTGACCCATGGTGACCGCGCCACCTTGGCCACTGTGCTCTCTGAGCGACATGAGGGCGATCTGGCTGACCCAGACTCTGGTGACGCGATCAAGAAGTTGGTGCCCGGTGGCAAGGTTGCTCGCCAGGCGTGCAAGTACCTGGGCAAGATCTTGACACTGGCTGGTCTCTGTTCTCCTCTCCCAGGCATGGCCTCTTTGATCCTTAGCGGAGGACCCTCTAAGCACGGCAGCGGTCGTGTCACCTTTGAGCAGTCACCATCGCCTTCCAACGGCCGCCGACGCCCAAGAGATCCTGATCGTACCCGTGTGGGCGATGAGCCTTCGGACGATGAGCACGAACAGGATGCCGATGGCTCTGACGATATTGTGGTCCTGCAGGCGTCCGAGGGCGGCCAGGGTCATGGTCAGGTCGTGATCCGTGTCGATAAGGGCCACCCACTGCTCGAGGCACCCAATGTCCAGGACGCTGTTCGCGCTCTGGCCGAGGCAGCTGCCAAGTCGCATGGTTTCACTGGAGGAGCGCACGCCAAGGACTCGGACGAAGGAGACTACATTGGCAAGGGCAAGGGCAAGAAGAGTGTGAGCTACAACGATTAACCAAAAACGTTTGGATACCCACTATTCTCTGTTCGCACATAACTTGCTTGACACAGAGAATGAGTAAAATAAAAAATAAAACACACCATATTCCATCGCAACCTTCAGCGCCTATTTTATGTACCGTTTTTCTAAATACGTCTTGTCTTCTATTAGCGTCTGTGTCTGGACATCAGTTTGTTGTAAACTTCGCCCATCTTGAGAACGCCACGGCCACCACCACCCATGCGGCCAGCCTCATCGTTATCATCCTCATCGTCCAAGCCGGCATCGAGACGCATCTGGGCCATCTGGGCCAGGATAGGCTGCCACTCGTTGAATTTGGCCTCGGCCAGCAAGAAACCGTCGTGACGCAGCGCCTTGCCCGTCTTGGTGCTGTTCTCGAACGCCTTCAACACCCAGTACTCAGCTGTTTAAAAAAAAGAAAAAAAAAAGAACAAAGAACAATCAGATATCAGAAACAGAGAGCATGTGACAACATAGTAGGAAGCAAAGTTGTTAATATACTTACTGGTGCGTCCGTAGAATTCTTTCATGGTCTCACCAATAGTGGGCGTACTAGCAGTCTCCTCCTCGGTCATGGCCAGACGTGCTGCAAGATCCACACCGCTCAATTGCGAAGGCACCACCTCCACAGGGGCTGCCTCGCCTTCACCCTCACCTTCACCTTCACCCTTGGCCTCCGAAGATCCGCCTGTACCAGCTGCGTTGTCATCGGCACCAGCACTTGGTGAGGATTCAGTGGTGGAAGCAGCTGCTTTGTCCTTCTTGTCCTTCTTTTCTTTCTTGTCCTTCTTGTCCTTCTTTTCTTTGCCCTCCTTGCCCTCCTTGCCTTCCTTGCCCTCCTTACCCTCCTTCTTTTCTTTCTTGGCCTTCTTGTCTTTCTTGACATCGGCCGCGACAGATGATTCGGCCTCGTCGTCCTCCTCGCCTTCTTCGGCTTCTTCCTCGTCCTCCTCATCGTCATCATCTTCGTCATCCTCATCGTCGTCGCCATCGTCGTCTTCATCCTCATCGTCCGTCGATTCGCCGAGCCACAACTGCGACTCGAATTCAGACTCGCGCAGGCAGATATACTCGGTCATCTTGTCCAGGTTGAGTGAGAAAAAGTCATCCAGAGTGTACTCGCGATCCCGGACCTCCAGAATGCCACCAAAAATAAACAGCGTGCTCTTCTGGACCGCCAACATGGGGTTATAGCGCGGGCAGGGCATCAGGGGTTCTTCCTCGTCCTCATCGTCATCGTCCTCCTTGGGCCGGCCGAAGCGTCCCATCTTGACGGGCTTCTTGACCTCAGGCTCAACAGCTTCGGGTGTGGGCGTGGCCTTGGGCAAGATTCCAGCGGCGGCCAAAGCAGCAGCCGCCAGAGCGTCCTTGGTTGTGAGTGGATCCTCCTCCTCTGGCTCAGGCGCAGGTGATGCTGGTGTAGACACTTCCTGAGGAGTCGAAGAGTCCTGTGGCGTATCCTTGTCCTGAGCTCCGGTGGCGTTCGTCTCGCCCTCGTTGTCGCTCTCCTCGAAATCGCCATAGTCAAACTCGTCATCCGTGCTCTCTTCCCACTTTTGCTTCTCCCGCTTTCCAGACTCTTCGTCACCATCTTGTCCAGCGTCAGCTCCACCAGCACGTCCTCCTTGCTTGCCCTTCTTTGTCTTCTTCTTCTTGGCCGTCTTGGGCCTCTTGAGGTTCATGGGGAACCAGCGTCCAGTGTCGATCTGGTAGGTATACAGCTCGTTGTAGAACGTACTCTCGAGTGTTTCCTCGTTCACGTCGTCGTCGTACACACCTCCGAAGAGCACCGCCCGGTTCTTGTACGGCGCCATGGCACACCCGGAACGGGCCGAGGGCGACGACGCTGACTTTTTCTTCTTTTCCCACCGGATCATTTTGGGGTCGGCGTTCATCTTGAGGAGCCAGGTATCGGTGTGGACGACACCCTTGGGCCGCTGGCCCTTGGTGTACTCTTTGCAGTAGCCTCCGTACATGATTACACCTTCGTTGCAAGGGATAAAGGAGAATCCACTGCGCGCCGCAGGCTTGATCATTTGCTCGGGCAGCTCGACCTTGATCCACTTGTAGTCGAGCGTGTCGAACACCCAGAGGTCGTCGTAGTAGCGTGTGTCGACATAGTTGTCGTAGAAGCCACCAAACATCACCAGGAAGTGTTTCCAGAGTGTCATACGGTGTCCTGAGCGAGCCGTGGGCTTTGGTTTGACTTCGAGCTTCTCCCATGCGTTCGTCTTCATGTCCATCGACCAGAAATCCTAAGGTTCCAAGTAATGACTGTCCCTGTCAGTATCACCATAGCTGTACAGATGGCCCAAAATAATGATGTCCCATGTGAAAGGTTACCTTGTAGTGGAAGAACTGTGTCTCGTTGGGAGAGGCGAACTCGCCTCCAAACAAGAAAAGGGTTCCTGCAGGGGTGATGGCGATCTGATGCGATGAGCGTGGTCCTGGCGAGTTGGGAGAGGTGATCCTGCGCCACTCGTCCTTTTCAATGTTGTAGCGGTACAGATCGTTGTAGAATTGACTAATCGAGAGTTGTGAGAAAACGCGAGGTTAAAAATCTTGTCTCAGTCTGGACATATGAGTTGTAGTACCTTTGCATGGTGATCCTTACCATCTTGCTCCGTCATAGAACTCTCCTCCGAAAAAGATCAGTTCGTTTGTATTGAGTGGGTTCGCAGTCAAGGTGGCGTTGGCACGTCGGCTATGTCATGGAGAGAGTTTACGCTGTCAGTTGATCCGAAAAAGGTGTCCAATGCTGTGACTTTCCATGCGCTCTGACGAGAAATATCAGTACCTTGGTGGTCCGCTCCAGATCTCCTCGACAATCTTGACTTTCTCTTCTTGCTATCGGAGGAAATGAGGCAAAAGCAAAAGCAAGGACATGGTCAGGGGAAAGACTCTCCACTTCAACTGCTCGGTAAGAGCAAGAGTAGAGATGGTGGACTCTCCTAACCACTGTACCTCCTTCTTGAAGTTGGCGAGGATAGTTTCAATGTCTTCTTCCTGCTCTTCAACATTCTTGGACTTGTTCTTCTTGTCCTTCTTGGTCTGCTTGCGGTCTTGCTAATATACGATGAAGAAAGGCAAGCAGGATCGATTTTTTATTGAAAATGGTTAATATCGGTCATGTCGACGCTGCATCTGCCACTCTCGGGTCAAGTATCTTTTGCTCCTGAAGTGCGATCCACGAGTACTTTACCTTCTCGGCCACTTTAGCCTTGTGCTCCTTGGTCTTTTTCTTTTTCTAAACAGTGGTCAGCGAAAAAAAAATGGGATTGTCTGTCAATGAAAAGTGTCGATGCTACAAGGTATTCGACTCGCATTGATACATGGTCCATCGTCCCATCTATGTGCTTGCCCAGTGGTCCTGAGCGTTGTTCCAAACATTACATCCTTCTTGGCCATGGTGCTTAATTGAACAGGGCTGATTCAAACTGTGAAGACTGGCTTTCAAACTTTGAAGCCCAAGCTCCAAGACCAAGTGACTGACGCCTCCAATTTTGAAAAGTAAACAAAAAAAAAAGTCAAATTTTGTCCCTGTTCAAATTGACGAGGTTTGCCTCGGCTTTTCGTTTGACGGAATATGACAGAGGCCAGCGACGTGAAGCGTCCTCAAGTTCCATGAACGATCTAGGCACACCGTGTGCTCGTAGACTACGAGGGCGAGTGGATGCTTGCGAAGTAAGGTAAGCTAACTATGTAGCTTCACCAGCCTCAAGACTTTGGACCACGGGATTATGCTAGCCCAGCACTGGTTCCTTCCTTGCTGGGCAGCTCGATGCTCATGCAGACCAATCAACACCTTTGGGTCTTCAGGTCTTCGGGTCTTCGGGATTTCGACACTTGATCTGCTAGTCTGCATTCGCTTGAACATATTTTCCTCCCGCGCATGAAAATTTTACTTCCATGATCTTCTACTGAAAGGACTTTATTTGGAGAGAAAGGGCCAATCATGTTGACGACCACTTCTGGAACATGGCTATCTAACTGTTTGCTCTAGCAAGGTTGTGGAAGCAATTTCGTTATTGGAGAAATGCTATGCTGTTCTTTGGCTATTTTGAGACGAGGCAATAACGATAGCTACGTAGCGCCAATAGGCATTTATTTGCTGGACAAATAATGCGAACGGGGGTCGCAAAGTCTATTTTCAGGTCCATGAAAATGCAGGGTAGGGTACTTCAGAAGCTCAGGCAAAGTCATGCTGGAATGTCATTCGTGCAGGACTTGGGTCGACTAGAGAGTGAGCAAGTGGACGACGAACACGATACATATGTCCTGCAATAGTTGCGATAGTCGTGTTTGGCCCAGCCCTCTCTGTACCTGAAATATTGGTGTATCGTGTCACCTTTGTGATTTTCTTGGCAAGTTAGAGATGACTATCGACAACTTGCGGACCGGGTCCCTCGTTATTTAGAAGTATTCATGGAGGTCTGTTGTGATGTGCGAGTCTTCAGGAACCAGGACACCTCACATACCCATGGACATTTGGTAATCGCTCGTGTCTGAGTGGCGTGGGTATCCGTATGCTTTCATAGGCTACGCCGAGGAGGACCTGCGCCTCTTTGCCCATTCTCAATGTGTCCCGGGCGGGGTGTCTGAAGAAAGTGATGCCCTAATCATATCACAACAAAGCAACAACAGCCAGTAAAACAAACAAACCAAAAAATAAAGAGAGCACTTCCCACCCCACCACATTCTCCATCCTCCATTCTCCACTCACGGTCCTTTCCCTTGTTGTGTGCTCTTGCAGTTCATTTCTTCCACCATCTTTTTGCTGCTTTTGCTTCTTCGGCATAATTCGTGTGGGAGTGAGACATAGATGGAAGACATGAGTGTGAAAGTGCCACTCTTTTCTCTGAGGATCTTGTTTTTGGGGGTGAGGGGATCTGCATGTGCAAGCAAAGCGAGAGAGAACAAGAGATGTGCCCAATGCATTTTCCTTAGATGGTATTGCGAGTGAGGGAAAAGTGTCGGCATGCCAAGTATCAAAGCGAGAAACGATGCGCTGCACAAGGGCACATACCAATGGGCCAATGGGGATTGGGAAATTAAAACCAAAGCAAAAATCTTTGGTCTGGGGCACCCAAACTCCAATTCCCTCCCTCTCTCCTGGCCCTGGATGAGTTGAGTAGAGCGAGAATCGACGGGTGGAATGAAAGAGCACCCACACGCACACACGCACAAGACAGAGAAGAGCACAACAGGACGAGAGCTTTTGCTTGTCACCTGGACAAAGTCAACGAGAATATCCATACAGCGTTGGCTGACAAACACATTCTACCCCCACCATTGCATTGCATCCATCCCATCCCATCTCTTGCCCATTCCTGCTTCTATCCACAGTCTGTCTGTAACGTTCTCCTCCAGAACGTCTTCCAGCCTGCGGACCAAACACCACGTAAAAACAAACAGCGCACAAGCCAGCTTATTTTTGGTGAGTTTTAGATGTGAAGCGAGTGAGTGAATGCGTGGATGAGTGAGTGAGTTGAGTGGCTGACTGACTAACTGAGTGAGTGACAGGCATACGGACCGACAGGACCGAACAAAAAAAAAAAAAGGGGGGGGGAGGAAGGCGAGACAGAGGGAGCACATCATCATCCCCTTGTCATCATATCGCTCAGTCTTATAAATTGCGCACCCAAGAACCTTCTCCCACTTTACTCTTCTCTTTTCTTCAGTAACATCCATATATATATAACGACTACGATCAACCCGGTCATCCACCCAGCCTTCTGTCCTTCTGTCCTTCTGTCCACTCCACTCTCTCTCACTCTCACTATACGCAGCTCGCTTCCCAATATCACCAGCACTCTCTGCATATCGACTTTGTTCTCTCTTCCTCAACAGCCCTCGCTCAAGCAAATACACAACTCAACCAACTCTCCGCTCTTGTCACAACACCCTTCTTCCTTGCACTCTTGTTTCCCTTGCATCCCTCCTCTACTTTTGTCCGCTCATTCAAACCACATTCAACTCACACCTCTTTCCCATTCATCCATTTATTCAAACCGTTCGTTCATATCCAGTTGCTCTCCCTTCTGTGTTGCACAGAAAGAAAAAAAAAACCACCTCTACCATGTCCACAGCCACCTTGCACCAAACCCGACCCTCCCACCTCAAGGGTCCAGCAATAGTCACCCACAACGGTCTTTTCAAGGCCTCAACGACAACCTCAAGGCCTTCCTCACCTCGCCTGCAGCAGAGCCATCAGCCCTACCCAAACAACAAGACCTCGCAAGCAGCAGCCAAGGTCCAGAGCAGTTACGCCAGTCGTCCTTCCTCGCCTGCTCCTTCCACACCCAAGAGCCTTCATACCTACTCACCATCTTATCCACATGCTTCGATCCACCCTCCCCTCCGACTGTTGTCCACCGCCACTTGCATCGAGACCATCACCTCGCTGGTCTCGGCCCAGTCACCGCCGCACTCGCCCACCTTCTCGTCTTTTAGCCTCCCAAAGTCTTCGTCGAGCAGCAGTCGCGCCAATTCGATTCTGGATGGCATCCAAAGCGCTCTTGGCGGTAGCCTCTCAACACCGACATCGTCTTCACCCAGCTCCTCGACCATCAAAGTTCCCGTCTCCTCATCCTCCTATTCAGCGGCCAAAGACAGCCTGGCCGATTTCTCGATACCCCCGTCCAAACGCAGTATCAACAGTAATAGTCCCGAGGGCCATGATGGCCAGGGCGTGATCCGATCCAGGAGCAACTATGTCAGCTTCCCCAACTTTGACGAAATTGACTTTGTCGATGTCTCGATGGTTGACAACTACGAGGAGCAGGAGCGGGCGGAGCAAGATGGGGAGGAAGATGAAGAAGACGAGGAAGACGATCAGCCCGCATGGTCCGAGCTCGGATCATTACCAGACGACAGGATGCGAGCCTCAAGTATTGGCAGCCTGGGCAGCGTTGGCAGTTCCGGTGGGCGGATAGGGATGCCACTGTCGCCCAGCCAGCACTGGCTGTTGCAGCTTGAAACGTGTCATGAGCTCCGAGTGAATGGCGTCGAGGTCTGATCCGATCTACCTCACCCTTTTTTGTTTCTCTTTGTTCGCTGTTTGTTTGAACAACAAAGCGAAACAAAAAAAGCACTGGAGTGACCCGGACCACTCTTCCGGCCTGTCCTCTGTCCTTTGTCCCTGCCACTGATCTCCTTTTGGTCTGAGTTGAGGTTGGGCCTCGTTTTTCTCTCTTTTGGTGTCTCGCATCGTCTCTTCATGTCCCGCCCTGAACTCTGTCGGCGTCCCCGATTTCATCTCCTATCCCACACATTACATGCATCCAACCAACCACATCTCGCAAATGAAAAAAAAAGACGCTGTCAGCCACAGGGTTTTATGTAATATTAGCCACTTGTAAAATAAAATAAATAAAATAAAAAAGAGAGAAAACAGCCTATTTTAGAGCAAAATGATCCATGGTTGCATGGTTCATGGTGTACGCGTCTATGAAAGAGTCTAATGAAAGAAAAGAAGAAAAAAAAAAACAATGCCATCATCCACAATCGAACCCTGTGTCATTACTTGTCGAGGGATATGAGATATTACGTTTTGGGGCATTGCTTTTGCATCTGCATCTGCATCTGGCGCGATACGCAACTGTTTTCTCTCTGTTTTGGGTTCTCGGTCCTCTCCCTTTCTTCTCCCCCTATTTTTCATTTGGTCTCTTTGGTTCTTTGGCCCTGTCGACGTGGCTCGTGCATCTTTTCGAGCCCTGAACCTTTCATGAAAGAACACGCTTGGATCCCTCATCAAAGAAGGATGTATCTTCACGGCAGCAACAACACGACAAAAAGGGTCCATTCATACCTTTGAAACGACACGTCTCCCACATCAGTATTTTATCGTTGTCCAGTCCAAGTTCCGCACACCTAGACGACACGCCAGAAGCTCGTCATTTACAACGACAGTACCTTATCGAGGGTGTTTCAGATTGTTGTGATCTTGTTTACTGTCCGGAAGCGGAGAAAACAAAGATCAACCACAACATGAGGCCGATCAAAATTCCACCCAAAGACGCTCAAGTACCTCTCCCAGAGTCATCGATCTGCGTGCACTTGGCGGTCTACCATGGAACGAGTTCGTATATTGAGGGACAAAAGGCTTGAATCCAGCTGGGTGCAAGAAACTGACTAGAAACCCGCATATTTGGCTTTGCCATAATCGCTTTCAGTGTCGTCAGGCGACAAAGGAGACGGAGATCGGAGATGGATGACGCAGACCAAAATTCGTCGCCGACAGATCTGAGCGACGAGCCAGACCGGACACGACGATCCCAGGATTCTCGAGAACCGCTCCAGGATGATAGCCAGCCTTGAGGGGATTGTTTCGGCAATAAACATCTTGTCACAAGCTCGCCTCGTACCGTTGCTCTGTCGCAACAAAACACACACATTTGTTTGGGGTGAGGATATAAGGTAGACTACAGCCCTTCCCATGCATTGGTGTATTAGCGCAATGCTGACTGTTTTTTTTCCTATTCTGGCGCTCTCAAATAAACTCAACTGACAGGGATGAGGTCTTTTCTCTTTCTTCCCCTTTTCCCTATTTCTCAAGGACACCAGGGCAACATACCCATATACACACCGCTCAGCATGTCGATTCAACTGAGCTCCAGACCTGTCTGCCTTGCCGTCAACCAGGATAGCGTGTACGCTTTCTTCTAAGAATCTGAGTTCAATAACCAGGGTGATCCGCTTCTTATATTGATCAAGGTATAGTATCTGATCATTGCGACCACAGACAACACTTGGACCGTCGTCAGTACCACACCGGCGAGTTATCTGAATCCAGGCTAACATGTCCGTTCCGCGACCTGTGAAGTGAACAAGAACGGCGTCTTCACGTTGCGGTATCCGAGCGGCGCTGAGTTTCGTTGCGACCCCCTGGTCCCAAATAATCCAAGAGCGCTAGCTAACATGTATCTCAGTCAGTAACGGTCTCGGAGAAAGGAGGAGAACAGATCTGGTAGATTCAATATCTTTTGCGGGAAGGATTTTTTTCCTGGCGCAGACTCATCATTCAACGAGAGGCAATCTCAGCTACCAGCAGCAATAACCCCAGAGCGAACACCAGATGGCGATCTACTTTTCAACTTCCAAAGACAATGTGAAGCCTGACTGCCTACTCGATATACGACAAAAATGCACATCAGCAAAATTGACCATGATGGTCTCATCGGGTTCCTGTTCGTAAGTAGGCAACTTATCTCAACCTCTGACCTATCCTCTTGCCCCAGTAATAACTATCCCTTGGAATGTCGACTGCGATAATAGACGCGACTTTCCTCCTTCTACTATTGGCACAGTTGCAAAAGGGAGATTTTATTACGGATTGCAGTACGGAAATACAATGCTAAAGCTTGGCTTTCTGAACCTAGATTTGTCTTCCCCCTCCCTTTCCATCTTGTGTAAAGGTATTTAATCCCACCAGAAACAAATTTGGTAACATCCCATCAGCGACCAAACTCAACCTCTATGTCCATGACAACAAAACAAAACAAACGCGAGGCCCATTCACAACTGAGAACACGGATGAGCCCACAGACTTCATGTTCGCCCGTTTGTTTCCTGTGTACAATGCTTCGCAATAGAACGAGACACAGTTCCTGGTTCTCGGTTGGTTCGTTGGTTTCAAAATGTTCTTGTTCATCGATCTGCACAACCAAGAGCAGAGTTCAGCCTTTCAAAAAACATGCCACTAAACGAAAGGCTTGTTCCCGGTTGCCGAAACCGAGAGGCAAATGAGGAAACTCCTCATTGCAGGAGTGCCGTCGGTCGTGTTTGGCGTCACTTTGATCACTCATTGGCCCTTTTGCAATGGAGGAAACGGAGAACTAAAGAGAGCGAGGCGGACCAAATTCACTAGTGACAGCTCAGAGCCGAGAGCAAGACTTGGCAGGACGCGCCAAGGATCCTCAAGCATAGATTCTGGACGACAGACAGCCTTGAGGGGGACTCGGTAATAAATATCATTTCACTAGGTCACGTTGGGCATCCGCAGTTGTGACGTTCAGTTTTAGCTTGCTTTCAAAGCAACGCATGTAGACGCAGGGTTCATATGTAAACTGGAGGACGGACATGGTCGTCCCTTTGCTCTCCAGTCTTTGATGTGTTGGCGTAATACTGACTGCTTTTTTTTTTTTTTTTTTTTTTTTTTTTTTTTGATTTGGTGCTCTCAAAAATATACTCGAGGGTCAGCTCTTCTTTCCTCTTTCTTTCCTTTTTCTCCATTCTTCAGGGACACACCAGACTAACACACACTCTGCTTAGCATGGCAATTCGACTGTATGGCCCTGCTTGCGTTGCCGTCAACCAGGACAGCATGTACGTTGTCAACCTCATGGGATATCAGTCCAATGACCAAAGTAGACCACTTCTGGCATTGATCAAGGCAGAGTATCCGACTACAGCGATTGCAAATAATACTTGGTCTGTTGTCAGCACTACACCACAGAGCTTTTTCATCCCAGGTACCCAGGGGATCCTTTACATAACCTGCGATGTCGACAACAACGGTGTAGTCACCTTGTTGTATGAAAACGGTGCCGGATATGTCTACGACCCTTTGGCAATAAAGCGCCCAGAAGTACAAACCTGTAGCTCGGCTAGTAATGGTCTCGGAGAATGGAGGAGAGCAGATCTGGTTTTACCGGACGAAATATCGGGCTGGCGCAGGCTCCTCATCCAATCAGAGGATTCAACTTCGACGATCAACAGCAAGAGCAACAGCACCCAAGATGAACGAGAGACGGTGGTATACTACTCATCTTCCAGAAGTCACTTAACGCCAAACTTCTACTACTCAACTTTCAACAAGTTGGCATATCTCAGCAACATCACCCTTTCTGACCTTATCGAGTTTGCTTTGGTAAGCAGGCGACAACTATTCGCATTTTGCGTTGTGGTTACGGATCCCATTGGTAGTGCTCTAAAACTGACAAAACCGTTCAAAAGTTTAGAGCAAGGACATTGCAACCATCGACACACTGGAGTATGGCGAAGGACACATATATTCTGTACTTGGGATAGGAACCCCTCGATTTTTGCCAGGAACCGATCGTATTACCTACAACAAGACACTTAGTTACTTCCCATTCAACCCATTTGATTCAACACAAACTCTGACCTATCCTCCAGCGCAAGCAATAACTGTCCCCTGGAATGTCGAGTGCGATGCACAAAGTGACTCTAATCCTAATTCCGCTGTTGTGGTTGCCAAGACAAAATTTTATTACGTGTGCGAGGTATGGAAGCTGAATTGCTTTTTTGCAGTAGTGCAGAAAATACAACGGCCATCGGATGCTTATTTGTCGTTTTTTTTTTTTTTTTTTTTTTTGGCATTCTTCCTATTCTTTTCTTCAAGGCACTTGATCCACTCACAAAGATGGTCAATCTCAACCTTTACATTCATGACAGTAAAACAACACAAACGCGAGGTCCATTCGTAATTAATAATGCGTCCCTCACGGCCGTACACCTTCTCAGTCGGTTGTTGCCCGTATACAGTGCTTGGCAACAGAACGAGCCACAGTTCCTGATTCTCAATTGGCTCTTTGGTGTCGTATCACCAATAGCTATTGATCTACATGCGCTCGGTCCAGTGCAACCTCGGGCCGACTTCACTCTTCCAACTGACATACCGACGAATGAAAGGCTAGATCCAGGCTGTCGGACGCGAGGAGCGGACAGGAAGCTCATTATTTCAGGAGTGGTCTCAGTCGTGTTTGGTGCAAGTGCGATCGCCCTTTTGGTTGTTTTGCGATGGAGGAAGCGGCAATCAATGAGAATGGATCCTCGAGCACTAATTCCAGGATGATACACCGCCCGGGAGGATTGTCACAGTAATAAATAATATACTGCAAGCTCTCCTCGTACCGTTGCTGTTATGGTGCAAATTATTTGCTTGAGCGGACACAAGGCTCGTCCACAGTCAATTGCGAATATTACTGCTGCAGCATTCAGCTACGGTAGCCTTCAGTCACATGGCCCATCTGGCGCCTGTCTGCAGCGCTACACATGATAATCTAGTCTATCCAGGACAGTCGACCATGTTCGAGCAAGCGCTTGCTGCATTTGCCAAATACGGCGACCACTCAGTCATGCAAATCGGTAGTGGTGTTGCAAGTGCTCTTAAGAAAACAACAGGAACGGTGTGTTCACAAAGCGGTATTTAACAGGTGCTGGGTATCGTTACGACCCATGGTTCCAAAGGGTCCAAGAGCGCGAACCTGTAGATCAGCCAGTAGTGGCCTTGGAGAACAGAGAAGAACAGATCCGGTTCGTGACGGTTGGACAGACGAGCAAGGATCAACTTTCCAACGAGAGTATTCGACTTCAAATATCGCCTTTAAGGGTTCTTTAATACCTACCTACATCTATACAACTTTCGATGACAAGGCACATGTCAGAAATGTGGCATCCTCCGATTACACTACAGTCGTAGTGTAGGTAGTTGGAAGACATTTTTCATCACCATTGAGACTTTCAAGGTTGCAGGAATTGTTTCATTTAAAAAAAAGTCACGAACTTTCCTGTTGTGTTTAGATTTAGGAAACCTAGAGCAATATTCTAGACCAGTCAACGCGTCTTCTCATTTGATACAAAATAGTGCACAGATGTGCGAGAGTTGTCCTAATACATTGATTCGATTGCTTGCCGTTGTGAACATGCGACACCGACGTTGATTTTATCATTTCTGCTGGTGTCCATGCCTTGCCTTTTTCATTCGGACATTGCCTGATCTTTGACTGTGCCTTGTGCTGTCGCACCTGTCTGCACAGCACAGTATTTTGGTGGAAAAAGAACACGGGGATCACACAGCAAATGTTGAACACTTGGCTGCCGTCCATTTCTTGCCATTTCAATAAATGAGATGTCCCATTTACTCATGGCCAAGCTGAGAACAAGGAGACAAAGAGAAAAAATGATTTCATTTGTTCTCTTGTCTCTTTTTCTCGGTGGAAGAGTAAACTCATAGAGGTCCAACTACCACGTTCCTGTGGGGTATGTCTGTGCACTTGATCCATTCAGTGTATATAGTCGCTGCACCCTCGCCTCTATGGCAAAGGCACTCCCAACTCACTTGGCGCCACTTTCAACACCACAACCATGTCGGTCTATTGTCCAAGAGCAATCACTTCGGCACACACAACCCATGTTTGTGTATTGGTTGTCGAGCTCCCTCTTATCCATGTCTCATTTTTTTTTTTTTTTTGGCAAATATATTTGGCGGATCCACCAAACCTCGACTGGACCAGTAAGTATAAACTCGAGACATTATGTTCACAGTTACATCACGTCAGGGAACCACTGGTGCTTTTCCTCTCGTGTAGCGGCTCAGCGACAACATGTTGTGTTGACTCTTCCTTTCGCTTTGGCAGGCGAGAACTCGATCTGCATGGGCTATGTGACCGAGAAAATTATACAATGCGTTCCAGACTGGCGCTATCCCCATCTACCTGGGCGCAGCGGATGTTGCCGACTTTATCCCCGAGGGCAGATTTGTGAGATGCATCCAAGTATGAGGATTTTGATGATCTTATCGACTACATCAACACAGTTGTCAAGAAGGATCACCCCAAGCTCTGCAAGAGTTGCTTCAAGGTCGAAGAAGAGCCTTGGTGCATCGTCGTCAAGAAGGTCAATTTTGTTTAATTATATTATTATTTTTACATGCACATCATACCATATTTTGGAAATACACCTAGAATACATTAGAAATCCTGTAGCAATCCCTTTACTCTATCAAGTCCCACACCTTGGGTTCTGTATTTATGTTCCGTCGGAAGACGTTCCCTTTTCATCGGCTCTACGGTTTTTACACTGATAATCTAATTGTCCATAATTCACAGGATGTGACATTGAGGACCATGACCTCTGCGTCCCATAAGCCCAAGGCGAGCTCGGTGGAACAGGCTACGGGCGCGCTGTGGGTATTGTTGATGCTGCTGGTGCTGCAACTGCAGCTGATGCAGGCTGCTATGGCTGTTGCTGGCTGACGCCATTCCCTCCTCGTCCTCGGTGTCATTCTCCTCATCGTCTTCCTCCTCCTCCCCAAATTCGATCCCACCATAGCTGCTGCCAAAGAAGCCCGAAGAGGCCACGGTGGCGCCAAAACTGGATGATGTCGATGAATAAGAGCGACGAGCCCGTGCCGTCGACACGGCCGTCGACGTCCTGGGGTTGGTCCAGGAGTAGTAGCTCTTAATCACCAGGCTCTCACATCTCTTTTGAGAGGCCTCGACACCTTCGAGCGAGATGTTGCGACAGTCAAAGACCTGGATCGTCGGTGGCTGAGGTGTCTTCACCTGTGGGCGTGGAGGCATGGCGCGACGGGACTGGAGAGCAGAGGGCCAGAGTGGGAGCGAGGACGATGAAGTTAACGAGGTCGTGGACGAGGTGGACGAGGATCGAGTAGGGGTGATGATGCGCAGAATTGGTCTCTGGCCTGCCTTCTTGATCGCCATCTCCTCCGAAACCGAGGTGGAGGCCATCACCCCTCGAGGCTGGAGCGGCGAAGGCGAGGATGAGATGGAAGAGGACGACGCAGCCGCTACGGCAGCCAAAGAAGGGAGGTACCTGTATGGCGCCGTAGGGATATTAACCGGAGCTGACGATATGAACACGGGGCGCGCCCTCTCTTCCACGGGTGACGGATATGCATCGTGGTAGCTCGTGGATGGCATTGACTTATTCACAATCTCTACCAAAGAACGCAACGAGCCCTCCGAGTAGCCATGCTTATGTCGCTTCTCCGTCTCCACGGTGTCCTCGTCTTCGTCTTGGTGTTCGCTGCTGCAAAGAGGCTTTTTCTTTTTCTGACGGATCCGCTCTCGTCGCTCTTCCCGCTTGCGCTCCTTCTCCCTCTGCTTCTCGATCGCCTTGACCCTTCGGTCCTCCAGGACATTGGCAAACTCGAGCAAGAGTCGGTCAGTCACCAAAAGACAGTTGTCCAACTCGAGATGAGCCAGCTTGCTGCAGAACTTGTCCGGGTTGACGGCCATGTTGACAGGAGTGTTTGGGTTGACTGCCAGGGGCTTCAGCATCCGCAGCACACCTTGGTCGGTGATGTTTTCGCAATAGGACAGACAGATACGCTCGAGGTGCGGGAGATGCATTCCGAAAGCGCGCAGTGACGCATCTGTTAACAAGCTGTCATCCTCCAGATCCAAGAGCCGGAGACTCGTGCAGTGTTGGGCGAGGTAGATAAGCCCTTCGTCTCCAAAGTTTTCACAGCCAGAGATCTCCAACCGGCGAAGATGGCGGCTACAGTGGTGGCCGACAGCTCGGAGGGCTTCTTGAGTCAACTGGCGGCAGTTGGATAGTCCCAAGTATCGGAGCCTAGTTTGGAGTCCTTCTTGATGTGGGTGTGGGGATTGAGAGGGTAGTGGGAGACCTGAGCCGCCCTGTGCGCCTTCTGACGCTCCTTGCTCAGTGTCCTCATCGTCGCTGGTCTCATTATCCGATTCAGCGCCCTTGTCCGTGTCGTCCAGAGAATCCTCGTCATCCTCGTCGTAGTCGTTGTCGTCCAAGCAGGACGAGCTATGACTCACGAGTGAATCTTCGCCCAGAGCTGCAACTCGGATGGATGACGAAAGTCGTCTCATGTTCCGTCTCTTTCGATACTTCTTGGTCGATCCCACAGAAAGTCCCGAAAGTAGTCCGATAAGTCCACGATCTGTCAGAGATTGACATCCGTTCATACACAGCTCCTTGAGCCGAGGGAGGTTTATGCCCATGGTAGGCATCCACCGCTCCTCCATGCCAGAGCAGCCCGACACATTAAGCTTTTGGAGTTCTTGACAGGATTTGGTCAGCTTGGACAAGCCTGCGCCAGTGATGTGGCGACACCAGGCAAGATTCAGGACTCGGAGCGAGCGGCAGTACACGGCCATGGCCTGAAGGGTGTAGTTGTTGACAGCTGCGAGGCTTGCAAGATCCAGATGGATCAGCGAGGTCATGTTCATACAGACATCTGCCAGAGCCTTTGAGGACAGTTGTCGGCAGCCTGTTAAGTCCAGTCGCTCCACATTCGGACAGTGCTCAGCTATCGTACTCATTGAATCCGATGACAGCTGTGCACAACCACTATAGATTTATGTCGAGCACTTTTGTTAGTTCACGTGCTCCTTCCGAATTATGATTTTAAAAAGATTTAGGCTCACCGAAAGTTGACGTATCGCAGGAAACCCGAGGCAGAGACGCCTAGGTTCAAGAGCTGGTCGTCCTGAATGGTCTTGTAGTATCGAGTAGTGTTAATCACTTTCCACAGTGACCCATCCAATGCAATATTGCGCCATGTACGACTGACCTAATTTCAGGCAGTAATGATTATCACGTTCAAAAAGAAGAAAAAGATATTAGTAACGGTTTGCGGACAAAAATCCATGACCTCATTGGCATATCAAAGTATTGGGCTTTACTCGAGAGACTCGGATCAACTGAAAAGTGGTGAGGTATCGGAAGACATGGACTCTGATCTCGCGAGGCAGCTTGTCGAATCCGAGCTTGCCCCTCCGTCGATAGAAGCCGTGCTGCACTTTGTTACTGCCACCGAGACCGACAGAGAGCATCCTACTGTTGGACAGGTGACCAAGTTGCTGTTGACGGTACTGGTTGCTCTCTGCTTCCAGAGCTTGGCTCATCATCGAAGTAGACGACTTGCCAAACCGCTTCTTGGGGGAGGCCCATTTAATCGAGGTTGAGGGCATGGGCGTGAGGAAAGGCGAAGTTTCAGAGGTTGATCCTGACCCTGATCCTGATCCTGATCCTGTACTCTTTGGCGTCGTTGGCGTCCTAGCAACGTCGTTGATATCGGAGCTGATGAACCCAACGATGTTGCATGACCGGTTTATCGGCAAGAAGGGTCGGGGATGATGCGAATGTTGACAGGACAACAAAGGAGATTCAGGTCCGGGATGTATTTGAAGTATAGTGTCCCGAGGCGAGAGTGGTGGATCACAGTCGGATGAGGAGACAGAAAGTTGAGGGGACATGTTCGAGGTCAAAGTTGATGGTAGTAAGTGCCCAGCAGATTGAGTCCTAACTCGTCTTGGTTCCCGTGATGTCAATCCTCCGGACAGACGTGCGTTGCTTTCGTTACAGTGTGTATCGATTATCCAACGCCCACTCCTGCTCGAAGCGTTGTTTTCCGTCATCCCTGACACCTGATGGAAGGCGGAAGGAAGGTCAAGTGACGCCACTGTACT
The DNA here is from genome assembly GCA_000739165.1 of Podila verticillata NRRL 6337. Lineage (NCBI taxonomy): Eukaryota > Fungi > Mortierellomycota > Mortierellomycetes > Mortierellales > Mortierellaceae > Podila > Podila verticillata. The sequence goes on along the minus strand of KN042417.1, from coordinate 3,916,554 downwards.
CGATGTCGTTCTATACCGTCGTTGGGGGAGAGAGGACGGAGGCAGTGAAATAGCCGAGGGCAAGTGGGTCACACCCGTGCTTTTCGACGATAGGGACAGGGCTGGCACGAAGGACAGAGTACTAGAGCAACACGAGGCAATATCCGCGCAATCACAAGCAGATGACTGTGGGCGTTGAGGTGAGACGATGGAGGGCACAGACGTCGTTCTGCTGTCACTGTTCATTTGAGAGTCTTTGGCGTCGATGTCGATGTCGATGTCGATGATGATGTCGTTATTAATAGGGGCGGTCTTTATTTTTGTTCCATGTCCTTGCTGGTCGATTATTGCGGAAGGTGACACATTTGGTGACGATGGAGTAATATCGCGCCTGTGTTGGAGGTGGAGATGAGGCTCGTATCGAGGATGGTTGTGGTCAGTTGACTCGCACCCCATCGTATGTGAACAAGCGAGCTTGCTCCCTAAATTGCTAACCTCCGCTTGAGAACAGGGGCGAGGAAGACACAGTCCTGAGTTACTCGTGTTTGGCAGAGAACATGATGAGGACAATAGCGATGTCTCTGTTCTCTGCGGTGGCTTAGCATCCAAACTTGATACATGTCCAGATCCAGATCCAGATCCAGGTTCAGATCCAGATCCGGGCCCTGACCCTGATCCTGCCCATGAGCTTGTGACATATCTTGGTATTGAAAAGTCGTACTGGACCAGCTCGAGCTCGTCCACGTCTTCCTTCGCAGACATAAAGGAACAAGGTGATGAGTTGGTGGACGACGGGAAGAACGTGCCCAAGGAAGTAGACGTCCTTTGAGGGCTTTCATGGTCGTGAATGAAACGGGGACTGGCGTGTTCTTGTGTTTTCCAGCTGCCACTGCTGTCGTGGTTTCGAGGCAAGGAAGCCATTGTGCTGGTCGGCGAGACTAGTGGCTATCTGACAAGGAAAGGAAAAGAGTGTAACAAAACAAAAAGAAGAAAAAAAAACAAGACGGATGCAGGAATCAATGTTGTTAGATATTGTTCCGCAAACGCATTCACCTCATGTTAAGGGACAAGGTGGAAAGAGATTGTCGCAAGGAGTACAAGGAAAACGAAGGAAAAAATAACGATGTGGTTTTCGTGCTTCGTCCCTCTGTCCACCAATCCAGCCAAGCACGGACACGGTGCACACATGCACTGAGTGGTCGCACAAAACAGAAAGAAAATAAAGGAAGCGAGCGAACCCTTTGTCGAATGAGAGAGACAACCCTGTCAGTTGGTTGGTTACCTTTGGGGTTGAGACTTCCGAGTCAACGCTGTCGGTCAGTTGTCTAGTGATTTTCCTCTCGCTGTGCTTGAGAAGGAAGAAAGAAGGATGTGAAGAAGTGGGTCAATTGAGAGCGCCGGTTTGCAAAGGGAGGAGGGAGGGAGGGAGAGAGGAAGGAGGGGAAGAAGGAAGATGCTTCTGAAATGAAAAAGTGGCAAGAATGGCACAAATCAAGTCGTATCACGCTGGAGTGCGCAGAAGCAAGCTACAGTGGCCGTAGCTTGCGAGAGATTCGGGGGGTTCGCGATGAGGGAAGAGTGAGAGTGAGAGTCATTACGCATTCCATTGGGCGACACCAGATTCAATCTCATTCAGGACCCATCACAAAGTGCCAAAGTGTAGCAGGACCCGCCTTGATCAACACAGGACGAAAGGGGGTTCTGTACCCACTGAGAATACACACGACATCGTAGACATTTGCAAGGGTACATTCACACACACATCATACACTTAATACCATCCCATATTCGCTCTCTCCTCTTGCTTTTAGGGGGATAAAGGAGGATGCAGAGGAGAAGGGAAAGGGCAAGGCAGAGGACAAGACCAAGGATAAGGAGAACAAAGAGGCGATCCAAAGCACAAAGGGCTTCCTTGTCCATCCACCAACATGCATATGCCACCCGATGCCTGTGTCACTCCCGTCTGTCCTTCTCGAAGGTTGGATTCGCATATGCATGCATGCCACCTATGTGATTCCTTTTAAGCATTGGTCTGTGCTGTTTGACATAGTGATAGAGTGAAAAGGGAAAAAAAAAAAAACCTGTTCGATCCACCCGCCCACTCATTTACCCAGTTTGCAATTCTGATCGCAGTTGCACGCGTTGACAAAGCATATTTCGTGTTTATATCAATTGGCCTTGAACCCATGGTCCAGCACAACAAAAGGGAGGTATATTTCTTTCTCTTTGTTCTTCAGGGTTCGTTCAGGACGATGAATAATTGCAATGCCCCTGTGCGTGCGAGGGCGTGTGTTTCTTTTTGTGCGAATAAACAAGAATAAGAAGTAGAAGAAAAGAAAACTTAGGAGTTGCTTGGCTAATGACGCACCATCCTAGCGAGATATGTCCGCAATTCATATGTCTCTTTGTCGCGCGCGCAGTTTCTTGCCATCGACCGACCTGCTCATAGTTGACGCGAGCCATTAAAAATAGCTACGAAACATCCTATATCCCTGCCAAGAACACGTTTAGCTGGTCTCCGTGTTTTCTCTTGGCACGTCTTGTCACGTCTTGTCACATCAGGTGGCAAGAGAGAATAAATACCAGCTCCAGCACCTTGAGTCCCCACTTGGCAAACACCTTAGCAATGAAAATCCATATTTTATATCTCGTAGAGATGATCGCCATTGTTTTCACATCTCAAGCGGCACCTTGCACCTACATCAATCGCGAGAACACATTTGCCGAAATTCAAACCACTGGCCGATCACACGCTGTCCCTGGCCGAAAACGAAGTCTTGTCTCCATCCAGATCACGACCCAAAACACGAACGTTCAGAACAATGACAATCGTACAATACACACTGTAGAGAAACCCTCCAACTCCAAATCTGGTTCGCAGTCGTCCCATCAGCCTTCTCGACCGTCTCGTCATTCTCGCCCGCGTCGACACCGTCCTTCTTCAAATCGGACACAACCAGTTCGACCACACTCAAGACCACCAAAAAAGTCCAAAGGTAGTCCAGCCACACATCATCCTCAAAAATGAAACCCCCACCAAGGAACCATTGGAGATGGTCACTTCCATGTAGATTATGAAGTTTTAGAGGTTCTATTAAGAATATTATGGTTAAATGTCTAAGAAACGTCTTTCTGTCCTGAAAGACGAGCTTGTCGATCAGGAAAGAAATGCTGCCTGAATACAATAAAAAGTCCAGTTCTACGGAGAGTCAAGCCTTCAAGCGGAACATCTTGCTCAGTCCACTCTTCAGCCCGCTCGCGGCAGAGCTGCCAGAGTTAGATCCACTGGGTCCGCTGCCCAGAGTGTGCTTCAAGATCTTGCCGCGCTTGTACCCGTCAATGTACTGAATCTGGTTGCTGTTGAAGCAGCCACGGCGACGGCGGCGAATAAACTCGACAGTGTCCAGGTTGGCCATGCCAAGCTCGATCATGGCAATCGCCACAAGGATGGGGGCGCGGCCCAGTCCTGCAACACAGTGGACTGCAATGGTGGGTGGCGCAACCTCTTCCTCCTCCTCACTTGCCGAGGGAGAAGAGCTACGGCGGACAATGCGAGTATCCACGAGCAGCAACCAGTTCTTGATGATGTTGACAGGAGGCTAAAAGTGAATGGTAAGCAAGAGTGGAATATGAGTAACGCACTATGGAGCCATCAGTGGATGTGTGCAGTGAAGGAATAAAAAAAAAAAAAAGGTAGGTCTCCACAGTTTGCGCACAGATCATCCCAAGCCACAGCGCTAGCTGAGGTTAAACCCATTTGTCTTTGTCGATCCGGGCGTAGTGTCCTGACAACTCTCTGCGCGCATGCTTTCAATCTGGCTGTGTAGCTAGTATGCCATGATCCCAAATGAATAATTACGCCTCCTGCTTGATCCATGAGGTGCTTTTACCCTATTGTCCTGTCTGATTGAAGCACAAAAAGTGTATGCGTGGTCCTGTCACATATCCTGTGCATTCGGCGTAATGTGCGATAGGAAGGACAAGCTCAAAGGTGCTTTGCTAAAAATACAGCACGGAAAGGTGATGACAGGAGCTTAATTGGATTTAAATAATCTTGAGGAAACGTACCACTGCACCATCGCGGAAGGGCCAGTCGTGGACGGTGATGCCCTCGTTCTGAAGGGTCTCTGCCCGGTATGTGGGCTCACAGCAGCGGACAACATCGGTGACGTTGTTGCGCTTCAGCTCTGCGAGGTAGAAGGGGAGGGTAGAGTCGGTGGGGCAGTCAAGGATCAGGAACCGGATCCCCTTGGTCATGGGGGGCTCGATCAGGGTGAGCTGGCGGCCCAGGGGCACCAGTCCAGGGCTGCGGGGAGGGGTGGGCAGGCGCTGGAGGCGAGCAGCGGTCGAGGGGTTGATGGCGGAGGTGGAAGACTCTGCCGAGACCGAGCGGAACATGCTGACAGGGGTGTGGGTGGAGGAGGAAGAAGAGGAGGACATGGTGCTCATCGATTTGTGCTTTTTTTATGGTCTTTTTTCGTTGTGGTGGTGTAGTTGGTATTTCCCGGACGATGGTCGATGAGTTGTAGGAAGGTAGAATGAGGATAGGGTGAACGAACGAACGGACGAACGAAGGCGTGTTGGACGAGGGTGAAATAAAGATGCCAGTTCAGCAGAACAAGAAACAAAGCACAGTTGAAATCAAATATGAGAGGATCTATTTCTGAACAGGGGAAGGAGAGTAAGAGAGCCGTTGCGAGTGAGTGCAAGTACTTTTACTGTTAAATGTTTGTTTCTTTTCGTCTTTGTTTGGCTGTTTGCCAAATGTCATTTTGACAGCGTGCCCATGGTGGTACGGTATGGTGCAGTGTCCATATGAAAGCCCATTGGCCATTGCTTGCTTACATACCTGGGGCAAGGCAGACAGAATCCAGGCAAAAGGACGGTCGAGGAGGAGGAGGAACGAAAAGGCGGGGGGATTTTTGTTGCGATGGGACAGAGGGCGGAGCAGGAAAAATAAGAAATGGGCAGAACAAAAAAAGTTTTTGTTTAAGTTTGCAAAAATGAAAGATAAAGAGGAGAGGAGAGTGGAGGGGAAAGGATAGATTCAAAAGTCTAGTGGATGCAAAGTTGTTCAAGCGTAGTGGGCGACGAAAAGAGTGGGCAATGTGCGCAAATTAAGGATCATCCAGGCAGGAGGTCGAGTAGAATTCGGTCAAGAAGGTAACGAGGAAGTGTGCAGAGTCTCCGGCAGCAGCTCGTCTTGATGAAGCAGAGGAGAGAAGACTTAAATTACTATTGCGATGACTAGAACGACGATTTTTTTTCATTGGAAATCAAAGGAGGAGGCATCAACAGCTCTTGAAAAAGAGAGATTTGTAAAGTAGGATCGTGTGTGTGTGGGAGGAGGGTGTTGAAAAAGAATGAAGGACTGGATAATAAAAGTGAAAGTAAGAGTGAGGGTGATGAATGTAGGATGAAGGATTGATATAAACAATTTTTTTTTTGATTCTCCATCAAGACAAGCGGAAAAAAAAGAACGCAGGAAAAAAATTGAGTGGCTTAGCCTTTACTTAGTTGACAGTGCACATGCCTACATAGCATCCGACGCCGGAGGCAGAGCTGATCTTGGCCGTCTTGAGGATCAGGTTGACAATAGAGAAAGTGCCTTCGCCCAGCACGAAGCCAGATGCGATAATGATCAAGAAAACACGGCCAAGCTTGGCATACTTGGCTGAAGGATTGTTTGCATGCTTCTTGCAGTGCCAGTCCCACCATACAGAAACAACTCCACCAACAAACCGAGCGAGAGTGAAGTTGGGCAGGTTGTACATGCCGATCGCAAATGCAATACCAGAAGGAATCCATCCAACCCAGCGTGGCCGGCCCCGGATAGCGCCATTGCCGTCTCTGGACTTGAGGAATGCCACATCCGAGTAAATAACAGTCAGTAGAGTCAGACCAGCAAAGAGTCCTGCAAAGCCCCAGATGAATGGCGCTGTGTGCAGAGGGAGAGAATGGCCGTTAACCAGTTTGGCGAGATCCAGCCATACCTTGGCTGTTGGCACAGCAAACTCGGGACCGGGCAGCTGGTAGGCAGATGAGTACAACTTAAAGACTCCGGTGGAGATGAAGACCGAGAAAAACGAGCCAATGAGCTGTGCCCAGAACTGTGCTTTGGGAGAAGCGCCGAGCAAGTGTCCAGTCTTGAGATCCTGCATCAGATCACCGGCCTGCTGAGCGCCAGCCTCTGCAATGCCTCCAGCAATCAGGTTGGCAACAATGCCGCCAGGGACAACACCAGCAAAAATAAATTGTGAGACCTTGCCAATACCGCTGACAGGGTTCAGATCGGTCGATCCCAGTGCACGGACACCCAAGACAGAAAGAATACATCCTAGAACAACAGCGAGCAAGGTGGCATAGACCGGCATGTGCTGGTCCCTGAATACGACCCAAATCAGCAACAGACAAAGGGCAGAGCTAAGGATCAAGCCGATCACCCACAGTCTCAGAGGAACCAGCTGGTCAATAGGTGCGTCGTCCTCTTCTTCTTCTTCAAGCTCGAGCTCACTGAATGCCTCAACGCTGGCTCCAGTCTCTGCAGCTGAAGCTTCCAACGCTGCACGGCGGTCCTTCTGGCGCTGTTCCCGGATTCGGAGGCGATAGTGGGCGATCAAGGAAAGAACAATCACTCCAAGCAGAGAGACCACAGCCTCGGCGATCATCACACCCAAAGACACCCACAAGATCCAGCCACGAGCACCGGAACTTGAGCTAGAGACTGGGCCAGTAACCCACCCCTTGTTGGTGACAATGGGCGAGAGAATGCCCCAGCCAACAATACAGCCAAGCAACATGGAAGCCGTAGTAGGGAAACCCATGATGATGCCCTGACCAACATAGCTCAGTGAAGGAGTCAGGAACCACTGCCAGGTACCACCAACAGTCACGGTCATGCCTGTAAGCCAGTCAAAGATGGGGATCGCGGCAACCACTGGGAAGAAGTACGAGAGGATGGTGTAAAGTCCCGAGAGAGTGAAGGCGACACCTAGGGCGGTCATGTTGGTTGTCCAGTTGTCTTCGCTCACAAAGTTCTTGTCCAAGGTGAACCGCTCGCCATTCTCGCCCTTGATCTCAACACGACCGTCAGAGTCGGAATCGTACTCAATCTTGTGGAGATTGTCCTGCTGCTTTTCTTCGGTGACATTGGTTTCCTCATCATCACGACCAACATGACGCTTGCGAATACCGGTGCTTGAGGACACAGTGTTAACCGACGAGACTTTAACAACGCTGCCGCGAGTCACCAGAGGAACGTTGTGAAGGACACCGATCATCTGGGCGGTGGCTGTGCCGGAAGGGAAGGGCAGCTTTTCCTTGACAATGACCTGCTTGCGGAGAGGAACCGCAATAAAGACACCAAAGAAGGCAATGGCGAGACTCCAGAGGATCATGTTTCCGGTAGAGAGAAAGACAGGGCCTGAAGGATTATCGGCTGTGGTCATCATCTGCAATGCGGGGATAATGCCAACAAATCCGGCGGCCAATGGCATGGTGCCTGTGGCGACAGCGACAGACTGCAGGACAATATTTTCGGCGGGACCAAAAGGCACTTTGAGGAAACGCTTGCCGGCCTTGAAGACGGCAAATCCGAGCAGAGATGACTGCAGAGACATCATGCTGATCCATCCGGTCTGGAGTCCGAAATACATGTTGGTGAAGCACAACAGTGTGCCGATCACCAGGCCAACAGCCACGGCGCGCCACTACACAGTAGGGTGAAGTGAAAACGATGTTAGACAGAGGCATGATGCATGAGCTGCTTTGTAAGGCGCAAGAAGTTCACAATACCGTGAAGTGAGGCAGATCTTGATAGGGGTGGTCCTCCTGTATTTGGTGCGAACGCTCCTCCGTGGGGAGTGTTGAATTAACGTTTGTCGCCATGGCGAGTGGATTAAAGTGGTATTAAGTATTAATAAGATACAGGTAATATATACAAAGGTAGATAAGAGAGGGATATATAACAGCGATGGATCCTGCTGGAACGGAAAATGTGGAGGTGAAGGTGAAGGTGGAGGTGGAGTCGGAACGGAGCAAAAGAGGCAGGCCTGAAGGAGAAAGAGAAAAAAAAAAAAAAAGGATTGCCCTTTTTAAAGCACTCGCTCTTCTACCCAACCGAAAATGGCAAAGATGCAGTCCAACCAAACCAACCAAACGACCCAGGGAGGGACACAGCAGAAACAACAGGAATAACAACATGGCCAGGAGGAGCAGGATGAGTCCAAGTGGATGGATGTGGGCACAAAAAAGAATAAGCAAAAACGCCGAATGGGCAATTGAGTGAGCGCAGAGTCAAAAGAGAACACAAAGAATACACACATGTTGATTATCGACTGTCTCCTGAGCACGACTTTTTGTATCTCATTGGGTGTTGTTGTTTCCATGTACTTTGAACAGTACTTGCATAATCATACACACACTTTCAAGAACTTGTTCGATGACAAATAACGTCTGTATCCGCAGGAATGGTGGCATCTCTCTGCCTTCTCCAACCCACCTCCACTCATATCTCTTTATGCTTCTTTTTTGTTCGTCTTCGCCTTCATTCTTTCAGCTTGGCCCTTGGCACTCCGCAACGACCGCACCCTCCTCAACTTTATCACCAACAAGCTTCCGGACAAGTCCACTTGCCGTCGAATGCACAACAGCTCCAACCTGCCCTTGTCAGTGGCACCACTATCTAGCTTATCGAGCTGTTGCCATGGGCAAAACTGTTCACACAAAACAACTCAATGTTACTGCGTAACTTTGGAAAGGAAATCAAAAAGTCCATCTCCCTCTCCTCACCCCCCTTTACTTCAGCGCTCAAGCCTCCTGTTGTCCTCATCCTTGTTTGTAGTCTTATTTTGACATAAACCAATGGGCGAATGGGTCATCCGCGGAGTGATGCCCCGGTTTGTTCTGCAACGAAGGAAAGAACAAACAATGGGAAGAGGAGACACTCGCGCCATATTTATGGTATGGTGTCATCGGCTGTTGTGGCCAACAAGTACGTGAAAGTAGGCAAGTGGAGGAGACGTATGTGCAACGTAATGGACCACTTTTGGTGGGCCATGCAGAAAGAACAAAGTTGCACATGGCTGAGTTCGTGCCTCTGTCGTTTGTCCTGGGCAATATGGCGTCATTTCTGTACCATAGACAAGAGCATTTAACAGTGTACATGTTATACTTCCGTAGCATATATACATTGGTGACTATCTTTGTTGTTGCTATGGTTTGTGGCCATGGAGTTCAGCTCTCGAGGGACAGAGAGAGACATTCGTTCGCGGCTTTTAAATCTTAGTTATGCCCCCACAAGCTGGTTTTTTGGCCACCAAAAAGGGTGGACTAATAAGCAGTCACCATATTTTTCTTTTTTCTTTTTTCTCAATGCAGATCAGCAGCATCTGCAAACATTCAACACTACTGACACAATGGTTAACCCTTCGGATATTATCCAAGCAGGCGAACATGTCCTCATCAAAATGCCTAGCGACAACGTCAAGTGTGTTGTCCTGAATGCAGGAAGGTAATGCTTCACGACCCTTGCAAGATGCAAAAACAAGATGCAAAAAAATTATCTGGGCTTGGAGCCGCAGTCCGAGCCTATTCCCAAGTGCTTAACGGCGTATTGAGGCTATCTGTTGATGGTGAAATGATGAACTTACACCCTCCTTTGTGGGATTTATTTCATATAGTACTATCTCGCTGGGAAAGTTTGGATCATTCAAGGCCAACGACATCATTGGTCATGCCTGGGGAAACAGCTATGAGATCTACGATCGCGACAACAAGACACGCGTTTACCACCCTGACGACATGAACGAGATTGATGAGACTGCAAACAACAACAGAGAGATTGTGGACGACGGAGCATCCCAAAAGCTGACATCAGAGCAGATCAAGGCACTCAAGAATGAAGGACTCAAGGGCGAGCTCACTGGCGAGGTACGCTTCTACGGATGGACTTGGATGATGTTGCGTTACCCAGAGCATGTTCTAAGATCACGGAAGGTGAATTGCACTGACAAGCGCATTTTGGATTGATATCTAATAGGAAATCGTTAACAAGCTCAAGGAGAGCCACGCCACTTTCGACAAAAAGACTGCCTACTCACAGGCCAAATACCTGCAGAAGAAGGGCAAGAAATTCCACAAAGTTTTCACCCCCATCAAACCAACCACATACTCTCTCAACGAGTACTACTACATCAAGAACCCAGCCAAGATCAGGGACATTCGCATGGACACACTCTCGCAGCTTCTCTCGTACTCGAATGTTCACGCTGGATCAAAACTTTTGGTGGTCGATGATACCCAGGGTATGATTGTTTCTGCCTTGGCGGAGCGCATGGGAGGTAAGGATCACAAGGCGGAAATAGCAAGACTTCATGAATATGTGGTTCAATTAAGCCCATTTTTGAGCACAGCTAACAACGATCATTTTGTATCTTTAGGCAAGGGCACTATTCTTGGACTGTACGATGGTGACAGCCCACACTACGATATTGTCAAGTATATGAACTTTGATCAAGAGCATTTGAACTCCATCAAGACTTTGTCTTGGGGCCGCATTCACAGACCTGTTGGAGAGAGTAAGTGGGGGAAGTCAGTTTTGTATGCCTCAATACAACTCAAGATGGTCCGAACAAATACTAAAAACTAAACCCTCAAATTTCCTTTTTCACGCAAAAAAAAATATAATAGAAACCCCCGATGAACTGCAGGATGTGACCCAGTTGACTGGAAAGGATCTGGAGGGCTACCACCGTCGTTTGAAGGCATACAACATTGTCGAAGAATCCCGCAAGATTTTGTTCGAGGGCAACTTTGACGGACTGATCATTGCTTCTCAATACCAGCCCGAGTCGATTCTGGAGAAATTGGTACAATATGTTCGCGGTTCAAGACCTGTGGTCGTCTATCACACCTACAAGGAGGCGCTGTTGGAGACAAGCACCTGGATGCGCAAGTGTCCCGATCTGTTGGCCCCTCAGATCACCGAGAGCTGGCTTCGTAAGTCCCAGGTTCTGCCTGGCCGCACTCACCCAGAGATGTCGACCTGGGGCACTGGAGGCTCGCTGCTGACCGCGACCAAGGTGATTGACTTTCCTGTGCAGGCGGCGCTCACCAAGCGGGAGCGTCTGGCGATTGAGAAGAAGAATGCCGAGGCTAAGAAGCAGAAGCGCGCCCGCGAAGAGTCTGAGGCCGCGTCGGGATCAGAGGCTGTCGAGACTACTACCACGAGCATTACTACTATCACATCAACGACGACCACAACAAGCACAGAGGAACCGGAGGGTGACGAAAGATCCTCCAAGCGCATCAAGCAGGAATAATGTACCAATAAATCATACGAAAATATTTCTCAAGTGTCAGCCGTGATAGTTTGATCTGCAGTGTGGAGGCAATTTTATTTTTGTGGTGCAAGTTCTTGAAAAGTCGGACATGCGACAGAAAAATGAAAAAAAATGGTAATGCTATGCTATGCTTGCTAAGAGGGGAGAGAAAATAGACATGAGTGCGAAAGTGCTATGGATGCAAAGAGAGTGAAAAAAGAGAACAAAAGTCAACGGTGTTAAGTGAATGACTACGGCATCCCTGCCCCCCACGATGTAATTGCCCTAGGATTCCATCGTTCATACTTTAAGTTGTTTGAAACTTGCCATCCACCACTAAAACAGTCCGTTTACTTCTTGTTTTTCTTCAAGGCTCGTCGCGTCTTTTTCTTTCGAAGAATGATTGGAACGAGTGGAGCCTCTGTCGCCCCTAGAGTTGTTATTTTTTTTTAAAAAAAAGGTTAAACACACCACTTTTATTTCATCGAGAATAACTACAGGCGATTTATGATCTAGCACAAACTAGCAATCTACTCCTTTGCAAAGCTTGGCCCCTGACCATGCTTAGTGCCCCTAAGTTAATAACACACATTATCAAATCGAGTTTTTTTTTTTTTTTTTTTTTTTTTTTTGGGCATTACCTGTGGCTTGGGGGAGCATCTTCTTGGGCTTCTTGTGTTTCTTGGCGTCGAGTTTGTCCTTGACCTCTTGTCGAAGCAGTTTCAACTTTTCAATGTACGATTCCTTGACCTCGTCAACCGTAGTAGGCGGAGGTGGCCTAAGAAAAAAAAAAAAAAAAAAAAAAAAACTTGTAAGCTAAAACGTTCTTTGAAGAAACACAAACATCAGCTTGCACGTCAAGAAAGACCTACGGTGATGTTGCATTGATGTGGGCCATGATAATCACTGCGCGCATCTCGGTGATCCTCTTGTACCTCTTGGGACCCTTCGATTCGGCCAAAAGCCTCTTCATCTTTTCGACCGGACGTTTCAGGATTTCTGCGTTCGAGCTAAAGGGGAACTCTCGCATGAAAGCGCTCACATTGCTCTGCATCGAGGCTAGCTCAAGATACTGCCACACCTTGAGCAGCTCGATATCCGTGCCGTTCTCCGCCCGGTGAAAGTCAAAGTCGGCGATGGGTATGCAATTGTACGGCTGGAGCTGTGACTTGTGCTTGGAGTCGTCAACGAGAATGGTGTTTGTCTGATCAAAGTCCTCGGCGTACTGCTCCTCGAGTTGGGCAGGCGAAGCCCACTCCTTTTCGGACTCGATCTCCTGCCAGACCTTCTCCAAGTCCTTCAAGGTCAGCACCTTGCGGTGAAAATCGACTTCGTGCAGGTCAAAGTGCTCGCGGCTCCAGATCCGGTCAAACTTTCCAAAGTCCTTGGGTATCCGGTTAAGCATGGCGTCGACACTCTCACGGCGTGAGCTTGACCAGATCATCACTCGGAAGTGAGTGAACAGGAGGCGCATGAATTCCAGGAGATAAGGTCGGTTGACAATCGTAGGTTTGCCGCTCACTTTCTTGTTGCGGAAAAAAAGGGTGCCATTGAGGTCGAGAACGATAAGCATTTTCCGACGCTCTGGCAGTGTCCGTGATTTCTCGCTCGCTATTGCGAGGTAGGAAGGTGTGATGGCTCGAATTCCGGACAGCGGCATGAATGTCTGGGTTTTTGAATCGTAAAATTCCTCGTTGTGAGTCGAATCTTCTGATTCTTGCTGAGAATGAGGTTGGTCCATGGTGGGTTGTGTGTGTGTGATTTTGTTGGTGAAAAGAAAGAGAGTTGTGAAAATGAACTTTTTTATGACTTTTTGACTGCGGCCCAAATACTCTAGGCACTTGGGGACTGGTTATCACAGATCGACTGGGCAAAAAAAAAAAAAAACGTTCGTATTATTGGAGACCTGACAACAAACGAATATGCACCGCGCCCTTCTGCCGTCAAGAAGAGCAACATTCTTGGACCTGTCGCTCAGAATATCCTTGTCAAGAACACCACCAACCACAACAGCACCCTTTCCAAGAATACCCCTATGTTCACTTACAATTACTCAAACCAGACGCCACTACCGATCACCCCGGGCATGGTCACCCGAGATGGATGAAAAGATCATGCACCTTCATAATCAGGGATTTAGCTGGACCCAAATATCAGAGGCCGTTGGGGTACCCTACTCCTGTTGCTACACACGGTACCGCACTTCCCTGGACCCAAACATTGACAGTTTCTGGACCAAAAAGCGGCTCGCCCTGTTGGAGAAGATGGCACTGGAAGGTCGGTCCTGGAAAGACATCGCCCGCAGCCTGCAAGCCGGTCAGGAAAAATCCGTGTCGACGATTGCCTGTCAAAATAAATGGGATAAAATCGGCCACCACTACAGATCGGACTTGAATCTCTCGCCCAGGAACCTTGCAACAGTACGGACAGAAATCGAAAAGTTTCATTCTGCCAACAAGTCGCTCGACTGGGACAATATTGCTGGCGTCTTGGGAAACAAGTTCACAGGAAGCCAGCTCATGTACAAGTACTCTCTCGTCACACGAGGTGCTTCGAGATGGAAGAGATCCCAGGATATGGATCTGATCAAGAACGTCATGCTGGCTGCAGCCAAGACAAGGGGCAAAGCTAACAAGCAGGACGCCCTTGACACCATCGACTGGGCGCAAATCGCTGATCAAGTAGGACACCATACACCTCAAGAATGCGAGTCCCGATGGCAAAAGATGAGGTCCCGCCTTGTTCAGAAACGCGAAGTCAGTCCCAGTGGAAATTTCTGGAGCGAAAATGAGATGGAGGCGTACTGGAAAGCATGGACCGCCTTTGGCAACGACTGGGACAAGATTGCAGGGTCTTTACCACAGGTTCTTTGGACCAGAGATTCGGAAAACCTGAAAGACAGCGTGCAAGAGCTACCACGCAAGACTGCACAAGACTGTCGGACCGATTTTGATTATCTGGTGCGCGAATCGGACTTGAAGAGCGACTTGTTGAAACCGGCACTTGGAGACTTTGTGGAGATGTTCTCGATGCAACCCAGGAGACGAGCCAAGTGGACAACCGAACAAATTCGGCGACTCATGGATTCAGTTCGGCAAGTGCATGATGCTAAGCAGAAGAAGCTTCGAGAAATTGGCAGCTCTAGTTTTGAAACTCTGCCTTCGATTTACAACATGGACTGGGACGAAGTGGCACGCTTGTCCGGGGGCGAGTTTACACCGGGGCAGTGCAAGTACCGTTGGGATCGCGAGACTCACCCGGACAAGTTCTTGAGCTCCGCAACAGGAGCCTGGACTCGGAAGGAAACACAGGCATTGGAACGTGCTCTGAAAGACTCTGGTCTGCTTTCATGTAGCACACTTGTTAAGAAGCTTCCACAAAAGTTTATCAACTCTGTCAAGGATCAGTACAACGTCGAAAGGTCCAGCAGAGGAATCATGGCCAAGGCATGGGAATTACTGAGGAAGCACCACGGGGACATTTCCCCAGCTGGGAATCGGGCTCGTCTCTCATCTTTAGTCAACATGGGACTTCCCATCGACGGTTGGACTGCAGAAGAAGACCGGCGGCTTTTGAAGGCTACCTACGAGACCGGCCATACTCATTGGGATCGAATTTCACGTCTGGTCTTCCATAGAAAGAAAAGCGCCTGGCAGTGTCGCCTCCGTTCAGTTCAGCTGCAGCAAGACGACGGGCCAGGAGTGGAGGAACCTCCGCCCATTAGCGATCATCGACTAGACTTGCCGTGGATCAAGGGACAGAGAGAATGGACAGAGCTAGAGCAAAGGCACTTATTCGACGCAGTTGAGAAACACGGCATGTTTGGCAACTGGGACAAGGTACAACAATACATTGCCAGACGCCACAATGATGATGACGACAGCTCGGTGTTTCAGATACGCTCCGTTGAAGAAGTCAAGCAAGAGTACTGGAGATTGAACACGTTTCCTCATGCCACTACCAAGTCATTATCAAAATCTGACACAGGCGACCGCCCATCGCCATCTGCTCCTGGGAACACATCGGAAGGTGCCGCAGAGGAGTCGCTACCACGACTCTCTCACCCGCAAATGTTCTTGGCTCCTGGTATAATGAAAATTAGGGACAAGAACTTGAGGCATGACCTGCGCAAAGAAGGCGTGGTCGATCCTGACCTGGGGCAGGGACAGTTTGGCTTTGTTTGGTGGCCAGCGGACGAGAAAAAGTTTGCCGACTTGATAGCAAAGTACGGTACATCCACCGTGAGCTGGCGGTTGATCTCAGAGAAGATGTCGATCCCGATCAAGAAGTGTCAAGACAAGCTGCGAAAGATGGAGCAGTTCAAAGGCCAACAAATGAACAAGAAGTAAATCTTTTTTTTTTTTGACATTAAATTAAAGAATTATTTGCTATTGAGTACTGGACACGAGAAAAAGCTATTGCAATTTCATTTGAACAAGTCGCTCCAGCTCGTCAACCATGGCGTTCAGTCGCCTGATTTCTTCGTGAGCATCGCCAATGACTAGTCCGTCTTTTTGCGCCTCGGGTGATATTGGTTGCTGTTGCTGTGGTTTGGTTCGTGAAACACTTCGGTTTAAACCTAGGCGTGGTTGTAACTTCGATTCGCTTACACTGTTGTTGCGAGTCAGGTGTCCAGAATTTGCTCCGACTTGATCATAAACAGTCGGGGCGGTGGACGATGAGCCTGACGATGAGGTATCTTCGCTGAAGCTATTGTTTTGGTGGTGGTTATGGTTGCGATGGCGGTTGTTGGAACTGTGAGAATTATCCATGGAAAGTTGGAGGTCCAGTTCCAGCAAGCTGTCGTTCAAGAGCATATTCAGATCTGTGTTGGAGGGATGCTGCTGGTCGGAAGGATATGCTCTGTATCGGGCACCGGGTTCTCTGTATCTGGAAGTGCCTGATGAGGGGTCATGGGTGTGGCTTGGATCGTTTCGGCGAGACCGAGTCCTGCGAAGATGGGTCGACCCGTTCGCCTCGTTTTGGCCCTGGCTTGGACTGTAGTGGCCGCTCGTGTTGTGTTCGGCACTGTTGGCAAGAGTCATAGCTGTAAACTCTAATGCTGCGTTTTTGGCTTCTTCGGCAACTTCGGCCTTCGATCTCAACTGGTACATGTCTCTCTCCAGAGTTCTGAATCCGTTCTCAATCTTGAGCTGCAGACGCTGCATCTTAGACTGGAGTGAGTATTCCTGTCCTTCGCTCTGACTGGCGTCTAGGAGTAGATCTACTCCTGGCCCGATGTGTTGCTGCGCGGAACTTGAAAAGTCATCAAGCCATGCTTCAACAAGCCTAAGCTGACTTTCAAGATCCTGGACCCTCTCGTCTTTTTTGTTGATGTCTTCGTTAAGTTCCTTCATGTAGTTTTCGAGAGCGTTGAGGCGCTCTTGCTGCTCTTTCTGAAGTTGCTCCTGCTGTCGCTGCTGAAGCATTTGATGCTGCATCGGAGACCTGCGATCGTTGGTGGGTTCGGATCCGACCTGGAGGTACATTTCGTTGTCGCCCTTTGGTCTCACGGATTCCAACCCTTCCACACCAGGCGGATTGGGAAATATCATACTCTGGATCCGGAGCTGAGAATGCTCCTTCTTCCATTTAAGTTTTTCTTCCTTTTCCTGATCGCGGATTGTCTCCAACTCCAAGACACTCCTGGATAGTTCTCTGTTCTCCGCGTCGAGCCTCCGCATGCCAGCGTTCAATACGGCGCCCTCATGCTGGAGGAGGATCCGCTGGATGACCAAGAGTCGTTCCTGAGACTGTTGTGACTTTTGAACAATTTGGTCCATCTTGCGTGTGGTGGCGTGCAACTGGCCCGTCGACGCCTTGACCGCTTCGATGTTGGTGTTGTTCTCGTGAAGTCGAATAAGGGAGTGAGAAGCATCGCGCATCCGCGTCTCGATCGTCAGGGAGATATTCAGGGCTTCGATATACTTTTGCAAGTCGTCTTGTTCCTATGCATGCAGAAAAGGAACTGGAGGATGAGTGTGCTTCCTTCGTTTAACTCCTAGTACGCAATTTTGATGTAAATTACCTTTTTGAGACTTTCGAGTTCATCAGCGCTGAGCACCTTGTAGATGCGACTGGCGATCACAGAAGTGTTGATCGCTTTTTGCACCGTTTTAGGGTCGAGAGTCTTCAGAACATCCTGTGGAAGGATTCCAAGGGGAGCATCCTTGTTCAGAGTCTGGTCTGGCGATGGGATAACTGGTAGGGGCAGCATGTCGATCCCGAAGCGAGCCTTTTGAGCAGCTCCAGCAACATGGCCTGAACTCGCTCCTCGCTGCAACTGACTGTTACTTCCTGTCCTCTCATGAGAGATCAATCGGTTGGATGGCGGAGGTGGCGGAGACATTGATCGAGACAAAGCCAAAACACTTTCTTCTGAAGTTGGAGCTCCTCCTTTCCACCCAGACGGGGCATTGTGGTGTTGCTGATACTGGTGTTTGTGGTGACCGTGTCTCGAGGACTCCGGCTGACTTTCGCTGCGGCCTCGATGACCAGAACTAGGCGTGTGAGACCTTTGTGACCTTAACTCGGAGTCTCTGTGTTGATGAGAATGATCTGATTCCATTACCGGTAGAACGGATACATCCTGAGTTGCTGAGTTAGATTGAGCTTGTGACGCGGGAGTCCCCTGAGGCGTTGGGGGAAGGTCCTTGTTGCTGCTCAGACCTGCCTCCATTGCGGAATCATTGGACAAGGCGCGAGCCCTAGACATGACGATACTCCGCTGCTGCTGGTGATGATTTTGGATCTGCTGGAGGTGCAGATGATCTGGAACTTGCGGAAAGGTCTGTTGATAAACAGGCTGGTTGACATGCGATTGTTTATAGGAGTTTGGAGCCAAAGGCTGGTGAGAAGGTTGGTGGTTGAGACGAGAGGTCGATGCTTCAAGAGTAGGTTGCATCTCTGGCTGTGGTCCTTCCTTGTCCTGAGTTCGTGGTTTTTGTGTTCGTGGGTAGCGCGAGGAGCCTTCACTTCTGCTGTATTCGAGCGGGGCACGGGACCTCTGATCTGAATCAACCTCATCTTCCTCAAGGATTGTTCTGGTTTCCCGAAGAGAATACGGGGCCGTGTTGGAACGCTGAATATATCGACCTTCTTTTGCGGACCAAATGCCTGCTGCTGGATCGATGACATGACCGGACTCTGTGGCGGCCTGAAGCTGGGATAGGATGCCTCCAGGCTGCACTGTTGCCTTGGCTAGTGAAGTGTTTTCCTGCGTTGGCTCAGGAATGGGCGAGTCGTGGATAAGAGACTGTGAGGTTGACGATGCTACATATCGTCCCATGTCGTTGGTATGGCTACCGCCTCTGTCTCTATCGGGGAGCAAAATCCGGCTTGTGGACTTGTTAGTTTGGGCGGCCGAGGTCAGAGGTGTGGTTGTGGGCGGTAGGTTGAGCGTGCTGACAGAGTTGATGGATGTGTGTCCAGGCCGCTCCGTAGGACTCGAATCTTTGAGCTTCTGCCTGTCTGACGCCTCCTTCTCAGCTTGTTGAGCCTGGCGCCAGTCGTCGGTCGTTCCGCCATACGCATCCTGAAGCGTGCTTGATGTTGTCGAGGTGGTTGTGTGGAGTTGATGTTGCGACTTTTGTCGGCTGTGAAATCGACCTAGATTCGTCCTTGGGTTCGTAAGAGAGCTGCCACGCACAGGTGTTCGATCGTTGGAAGACGGGGGTTTGATGTCGGGCAAGGACCGGTTTCGACCAAGCTCTGCATCGTGCGTCCGAGGGTAGCGATACTCCTGCTCTCGAGGTTGAAGCTGAGCTAATTTAAACGTCACTGTTGTCTCGATGGCACCTACAGGTGGAAGTTAGCATGTAAGTCTCTAGTCATCAACTGTCTCCAGATGTAAATATGAACGTGTGACATACCGCGAGATGAGCTGCGCGCTCGACTCTGTGTATGAATTGTGTCCTGTTCATGTTGTCGTGGTGCCTCGACATTTACATCTGCGTTTTGTCTCTTTTCAGAAACCTTCCGATTGAGTCCAACACTCCTGAAGGCCGAGTCAGAGGCCTGACGAGCGATCCTGAACAGATTAGTCCCAGATCCTTTTCGGGCTGGTATCTCGGTAGAAGGAGCAACTGCATCCTGGTCGCGCCCTTTAATATTGCCTCTTGAAGTACTAAGACTTCTTTCGGGTGGCTGATGAAAGGGATCGAGCGTTGGATTAGGATAAATATCACAGCATGTAGAATAGCCCCAAACATGCGACCGAATATTAACGTACATCCTCGAATGGCCGTCGGCTAACTTGTCCGTTCGTATGTGTAGCTATGACAGAGGGTTTCTTCTCTAGCCGTGGGATTGTTCGGTTCTGTCCAGAGGTTGACCGCTCTCGAGCCAACTTCCGACCATCGAGTCCAACATAGGTCTCGGTCAGACTTGTAACAGCTGGAGGCATCGATCTTGTAGCGATGGAGTCCTCGGGGTAAGGTCTGTCCTTTCGTTGGTGGTGTTCTTCAGGCGTTCCTGTGCTGATAAATTTGATCTGTTGCTGTTGAGGGGTGTGCGAAGGTTGAGGTAGAGGATTGAAGGGGTTCTGGCCTGGCTTAGTGAAGTACGGGGAGATTGGGGCGGTAGTGGTCGGAGGTGGATCGAATGGGGAATCGATCACTGTTACACTCTGCGGAACTGTAGGGGAGGCGACTTTGTAGAAGCTATAAGGCCTATCGATCACAAGGCCCTTCTTTGTTGGTGGAGGCGAGTATGGCTTAACCCCTGGTGGAGTGGAGTCCAACTCCTGGTTTTGGTATAAGGATGAGCCTGAGGCTGTCGGGTGTAGATATGGTAGTGGATTTGGTGCAGGCGGTTGAGGGAAGTGGTGGTTGTGATGGTCCTGGGGTTTACTCTGCTAAGTTCAAATGGCGGGAAAGTAAAGAAAGGGGAATGATCGATGTGAGAGAGAGAGAGAGAGAGAGAGAGAGAGAGAGAGAGAGAGAGAGAGAGAGAGAGGGAGAGAGAGAGAGAGAAAGGACAAAACGGTTAAGAAAACTGGCTTGGCACCTATTTTTTTTGCTTCATCTTGAGAAGAAGTCAAATAACGCTTGGCCATGTGCTGACGACAGCGACACACTGGCACATTGGCATTGGACGTATGTTGGACATATAGTCAGTCAGTATCCGTGAGGTAGCGAAGTGGTTGGTTCGTTGCTGATGTGGACGGGTATTTCCCCCCTTCATTTGTGAGATTGATTAATTAGCCACTAAATTATCGGAAATTGCCCTGTCTCTCCCTCACATCACCCCTCTTTCCCTCTCGAACAAATGGCTGAGCAGCCTTACTCATGTCTTTGATGATGCCTCTCACCTCACTCTTGATGGCCTTGATGGCCAAGGTGCACATACTCGATCCACTCGGGGCCCTTGGTGCCACAGATGCCATTCTATCTCCATCTTTGTTCATTACTATCATAGTATACCACCTTGCAGATATTTACCTCGAGACATCACACCTGTCGTTCCGAGCTTAGTAGGGTAGGTAGCAACTCCTCTCTGCGCACTCTTTCCCTCACTCTGCTCTCTCTCGCTGGCCAAAATTCTGCAAAGTACTTCAGTACAGTACTATACTGTACGACGGAATGAGAGCGCGCCAAGTAGTTCAGTGAAACGGTACCTCGCCCCCCGTTCCATGTTCCACTTGGCGGCCCCCTGTACGGATAACCGACTGCATTTAAGCAAGGGACTTTGTCTCTTCCGACCAGCACAAACGCCATGCTTTTTTTTCCAATTTTTCTATGTTTTTTTTGGGCGATGATGTTGGATATAATTGCAGATATTCCAGGCATCTCTCTTGAGAGAAACGAACAACAACAACACCAACAATGTACTCTTCAAAGATACATGTACCAGAGACAGAAAGAGAACCAACAAGAAAAAGCAAAATGCCGTCCTTACCGTGGTCAGGCTTTTCATGACTCGCTGTTTGTGGAGCGTTAATGGGTCCGGCGGTAGTGCTTTGCTGACTCGCTTGTAAGTCTTTAGCCTCAATCTCGGATCCTTTAATGAACCATGCTCAGGTTGTTGATGACGCTGCTGATGTCTCGTCGCATCGTGAGCTCCATTGTAGTGTTGCTGATGGTGTTGCTCAAGGTGGTGTCCTACTGAAGAGCTTGTTTCTGGTGCCATAGGCGGTAAGGGCAGGGGTTGTTGGTATGTAGTTGCCATTTCGTGCGAGGGGCGAAACGAATTCGCGTCAGTAGTCCTGCTATGTATGCCAAGCTCGAAGCAAAGGGGTCCTTGGAACTCCTGTGTGTTGGGCAGTTGTTAGAGCAACTATTTTTGGATGACAATCGATAGAGCGAACAACCACGCAGAGCAGGGGTAGATGGTGGGGGATGTCGTTTGAAATTATATGAGATGTGGTAAGGAGGAGATGTAGAAATGCGAATCAATGTTGAATGGATGTAAAGATGACATTTTTTTGGCGGCACACTCACTCCATCACTCGAGCTCACACCTCAATAACGCTTAATTTTGCTTAGTGGCTCACCGCGACCCTAACAATTTATTTCCTTCCCTGAGAAAGCATGGCATACCTAAGAGCAAAAAGAAACCGTGGAAGCAATGTCAGCTCTTATCGCCCTGGAGATCATTGGTTATTCGGTTCGTCAAGACCATTGACTTCCACCAAGGTGAGCTCGATTTTTTTTTTTTTTTTTTTCCCCCTCATAGGGGCTACTCTATCCTACTGAGCTGATCCCTCATGTCTAAAGTGTGCGTGCCTCGGACGGTTCCTGAGACATTTGGAAATTCAAGGTTTCAGGTGCAACGTCACGAATGGCGCAAAAAACCCCCATCTTGAATCCATCATGTCATCACCAACGCCCATACTTCAGATGTTGCTGAGACGGCTCACTCAAGTGCGGCACATGCTCACCTTGTTGCTGGTTGTCTTCTTGTTCATCAACTTTTACATCTTCAGCACTGGACAAGCAGATCAACCGCCCCCACAGCTTTTCTTCACCCAACAGTTCGAGCGTGCCGCTGGATTAGGTCACAAGTTTGCAGAACTCCTCATGGGATGGCAGTATGCCCAGGAGAACAACCTGACCTACATCTTTGACGAGGAGTCATTCCTCGAGAACTCGCACGATGCTGATCTCACTTTTTTTGCCGACCGCCTCAAGGACAGACTGGAAACGTTGGCCAACCATGGACTTCGCTATCCGCCCAAGCGCTGGGCCGCTGTCACTGAGTTCACAAAGACAACGGCAGACCTGTTGGACAAGCACTGGTCTATTCGGAGAATTCCTGGTGTTTACGCAAGTCCAGGCACGCATTGCGAGTATCAGGGTTGGGGCGAATCGTTTTGCTTTGAACGTGGTCTGTCGTACTACAACGCGAATCGGGAGTTCCAGGATCTGCTCAAGTCACCATTTAGGCGGAAAACCGACGCGCAAAGGGTGTATCGTCTTGAGGACCGTGTGACGATCCATCTTCGTTTGGGCGACATTCAAAACATGCTGGTTCCAGGGACATATGCACAGATCCTTCGCAACTTCGAGCGCATGCATCACATTTCCATTCAGCCCGAGCAATTGCACTTTGTTTACTACTTGGCCGAATCATCCAATCACCGGGAAGACGATAGCAGTGCGCTGCAGACACTGAAAGAGATGTTTCCTAAAGCTCAATACCATAACCTGGAGAAGATTGAGGACACGATCTGGTTCCTGGCACAGTCGGCGACGCTCATCACGTCAGGGTCTGGGATGAGCTACATGGCGGCTTACCTGTGCTCGGAGTGTCGGGTGGTGTTTGTTGAGCCGAAGGAGTATGAGTGGTCAGGAATGGCGTTCAACGAGTCAACCTATGACAAGAACTTTTACTATATGAAGGAATGGGTGCCGCATTTCAGATATCTAGATTAAATAGAACCGAAAAATACCCATTTTAGCTAAGCCTGTGCGTGGAGTACTTTCGCAACACAGAGCATCCGTTGTGGTGGCCAACTCTCGATCCGAGTCAATGTTACGAATGACGAAGTAGATTTGGGGGAGTGGGTTCTGCTCCTGTTATGGGAAAGTGAGGCGGTGTTATGGCGTCGGTATTTGGAGCTTATTTTTTGAGGCTGAGTGGAAGGCGTGGAAGGAAGAGAAACTTCCACGCAACTCTGTCGACCAACGTATCATTTTCCCCGTTCACCCCCCTCTCAACATCTCGGTGGACAGGCAAATTTTTCTAAATTGAGTGAGGTGTGCCCATTTGGCAATTTTGAAAGGCGAGAGACGGCTGGGTCCTGATCCTCCACACGTTGATGGCTTGAGCTGATGCTCCATCTACTACCTACTCATATCTTGACATCCAGATTTCACTTTTTGTTCAATTGCCCTTTTGTTTAAAGAGGGCCCTCCTTGAACAGGCATGCGACCATCCATCCACAGCAATTCAGTAACGGCATCATTGACGAGTACCTCCCCCCACCCCTTGGACTCTCCACAGACCAATTGCCTTCAGATTACGATGTCATCGCTTGTTTCTTTTTTTCCTTTCTTCTTTTTGTCTATCGCCCACCTACGAGAGTGTGACCAATGCCTCGTCTTTGCTGGCTTCATTTGTTTGTTGCTTGTCACCCTGTGGTTGCTTTGTCGCTATTTGAATCTTCCCGTTTCGATGCTCTCACGTCTTCCCAGCTCAAATAGTCAAAACCTCTCAGCCCTCCCTCCCTCCCATCCAAACCATGCACACCTCACACATAAATAACCATGTCCGCCCCTTTTTTCTCTCTTCTACTTTACTTCACTCACTCACTCTCACTCACACACTTTGCCCTTTTCTCAC
>KN042417.1:3818202-3892371 GCA_000739165.1 Podila verticillata NRRL 6337 | reverse complement strand
TTTTTTTGCATAATAATCATCCATCCCATCGCCCAAGGTCTCTGCGCCCTCTTATCTTCACAACACAGCGCATCCAGGCATTCACGCCTTTCTTTCTCTTCTCTCTTCTCTCTTTTCTCTTCCACCGTTCACACAACCTTCCCTCTCACTTTTCCAACTCGGATAGACACACTACACCTTCTACTCCTCTCTGTATCTCTCCCGGTCCTGCACTAACGGACTCGCCCATAAATGAACTCCCAACGCAACAGCGCCTTCTTCCACGGACTTAGAGGCGCAGCCTCCGACTCCTCTCGAAAAGTCAAACTTCCTGGCGCTCCCTCAGCATTCAATAACCGATATGCTTTCTCGGAACAAGTGGCCGCTCCCTTGCCTACCTACACAGAAACCTACCCAGAAACCGAGAACCTTCAGTTCGACTCGGAGGCCGTCCACAACTCCAGCATCGACTTCACAACCTTTGCCACCTCTCCCAACACCTCTTCCCTCAACTCTCACGACTGGTTCCAAGATAGCCTCACCAACAACAATGACTCCTTCCCTGATCTCTTTTGCCCTCTCACACCCACCCTCGCGACCACATCCTTCCCTCCACAAGACTTTTCACAGCTTGATCAACTCGAACGTTTCATGCAGTCAGAGCCAGAACAGGCAGACCTGCTTCCGCAATACGACCTGTTTGGATATGGTCGCCAGAAAACATTTACCCTTGGCGAAATGATGCCAAATGCTACTCTCGAGTCTGATGCCGAGTCGAGTGACGATATCTCCAGCTTTGGCAGTGTCAGCACTTGCTTCGACGACGTCTATGACGAGAGAGTTATCGGCCGCCGAATCTTGAGCGTACTTGCGAGCATGCCTTCAACCTCGTGTGGCCATGACTTGTCCATCTCCTGGCCTTCTGACTGCTCATCCGCTCTCCTTGCCAATTGCCCCGTTTCACCCATGTGGAGCTCCGCGTCGCCAAGCAGCTCTACTCTTTCCTTCACAGATTCCCCGCAAATTCCATCGGGATCTTGCTCAAGTCCATTCTGGGGCCCCACCGTCAAGACCGAGCCTGCTGCCTCAAACTTCAGCTCTGGAGGCAGGACTCGCCACATCTTGAATAACGCCAATCTACCGCAAACCATGGAACCTCACCGCCGGGGTCGTGGTGCTGCCAAGAGAAAGACCGAGGAGGATATTGCCGAGCCTGAAGTGGTAGTCAAGAAGGCCAAGAAGGCCAAGAAGGCCCCGACCACTCATGCGTGCAACTTTGAGGGTTGCGACAAAGTGTTTGACCGCAAGTCCAATCTCGGGAGCCATCTCGCGACCCACTACAATGTTCGTCAACATCACTGCCCTGAGTGTGACTCCAGTTTCCTTCGCATCTACGACCTCGACCGTCATATTCGTTCCCACACCAAGGAGATTAAGTACCCATGCACTCACAAGGGCTGCATCAAGGGATACGGGCGTTCTGACCAGCTGAAGAGACATTTGGAGAAGAACCACTAGTCTTTCTTGTTTTGGAGGGGCCAAAATAGTCCGCGGTAGTTTGCAGTTTTGCAAGTTTGCATATAAAATTATTCAAAATTCACATGTGACTGCGATCCCACAAACTGTTTATCAACGAGCAGATCGGGGCATTCGAATTCTCTTCACATTCAACACAGCATCAGCCATGGAACCATCTACAGGACCAATAGAAGCCATCCCTCCCACATCACCCTCAGGCCCACCTCCTGCCCCAAAGCCCGTTCCTACCACAATCTCGGGCAAACTTCGTGCACGACTCCCTAGTCGAGGATGGATGATCTTCTGGGCCACAGTCGGAACCCTGGGAGGACTCGTTACCCGTGACCACTATTTGACGGTGGCAGCCAAGAAGAGGGTTGCCGACAAGGTTGATGTCCTTGCCAAGACATCTTGTGGGGTCCAGGATATGCCTCGCAAAGTCACCGTGTACTTGACCGCCCCTCCTGGCGATGGCATCCACAAAACCCGCCACTACTTTAAGCAGTTCGTCAAGGTATGACACAAGCGATTCCGATCACAAAACCATATCAACATCAGGAGAAGACGAAAAAATGAAAAAAAGCACAGCGCTGGTTCCATACTCATGCACGATTCTTTCGGATTTGATTAGCCTGTTTTCGACGCTGCTGCATTGGATTACGAGGTCCGCGAGGGATTGTCAGAGGGACAGATCCAGGCCATGGTGGCCGCCGATGTCCGCAGGAAACGCAGGGTCGCCGCTGGAAAGATTTCGGAGTTGACCGAGGAAGAACAACAAAAGCCCATGGTCCCCATGAAGTCGGTCTCAGACGGTATTGTTGTCTTGGGTCGCATCGCCTTGGGCGAGGTCTTGCAGGGCTACAACGATGGCTGTCTTCAGAGCTTGGACGATCCTGAGCCTATTATTGTTGAGGCAAAGACTGAGGAAAGCACTACTCAGGAACCCGCATCAGAGCCATCAACGGATTCATCACAAACACCAGAGGCATCGTCATCAGCACCAGAGTCAGTTGAAGCAGTTACCCCTACTCCAGAAGATACCAAGGCATCCACAGAGGCCAAGAAGGACACCAAAGTCGAAGAAGAGAAGCCCGCACCTGTCCCTATTCCCCAAGATGAGGCTTACTTCTCAGTACCACCCACAGGCCTGGAGCCTGTTGGCTACATCCCCTTCAAGAACCTGACTGGATTCCGCAATTTCCACAAGAAGCTCTTTGCCCTGTTCAACTCGTACGACTGTGTGGAGTATGCTGGAGGATCGGTCATGAAGGTGGCTTTTGCTCAGACCAAGGACATGGAGCAG
This sequence comes from Podila verticillata NRRL 6337, assembly GCA_000739165.1. Classification (NCBI taxonomy): domain Eukaryota; kingdom Fungi; phylum Mortierellomycota; class Mortierellomycetes; order Mortierellales; family Mortierellaceae; genus Podila; species Podila verticillata. The sequence goes on along the minus strand of KN042417.1, from coordinate 3,889,571 downwards.
GAGGATCTGAATCTTGGCTGTGACGAGGAGCCCTTGTTCCAGAAGTACCGCGGACCTGTCGAGATTAACATCTTGGACCGTGTCCGCGAGCAGGTCAAGCTCTTTGTCACTCCCGACAATATTCCCGAGACCAAGAAGGCGGACGATGAAGACGAGCAGTAATCTGTTGACACGTAGCATTCCCAAATAGATAATAGATAGCATTCATCAATCTTTTGTATCAATTATTGTTGAAATATGTACAGTTTTTTTTATTGTTGATACAGGGATAATGGTAATACAGCTTTGTGTTTGGAGAGACTTGTGGAGGCGGCTTAGAGTCTCTTGCTCGAGGCCTTGGCTCCGTTGGAGAGGGACTGCTTGGCGGCAGAGACGGAAGCGCTGTTGAGAGAGTCGACCAACTGCTTGAGGACAACGGGGTTAAGCTCGGGCTGGAAAGCGGTCTTGGTGGAGACGGATGAGGCAATGTTGAGCGACGTGAAGTGGCGGGCGGGGGTGGAGGCCGAGCGGAAGGCGTTCATCATGGAAGACATGGCTGGTTATTGTTGCTTGTTTTGGAAGGTGGAGAGTGGAGAGTGGAGAGTGGAAGCGTGGGGAGTGAAGAGTAGGGGTGGTTCGGCTGTTCTTGACTTGAGAGTGGAGTGGGAGTGAAAGAGATGGACCGGAAAGTCATGCGTATTTATATGCGTTTAGTTGCACATGGCAATGGCAGAGATAAGAAAAAGTTCCGTAAGTTGATAAAATAGTGCGTTGATCGCAGCCAATAGGAGACGAGCGGCCAGGCCAGACACTGAGCCGACGGCGCAGAGATAACGGCAAACAACGGAGATCACTTGACAACCCTACCAATTTGAGAGCCTCCTATGCGGACACGAGACATGAACAGGACTGGGGTGTGTTGGACTTTTTCTTCATGCCCAATCAACGTTTTAGTGCGCTTTAGTGCATGACGACGATGACGCCAGAACAGATTAGTCCAATTTTTTTTTTTCCATGAACTGTCGTTGATCGCGCCTGGAATCCTTATGCATATAAAAACAAAGCAAACGACAAAAAACATGTCGGTATCACTGTGGAAAGATTCAAAATACCATTGAAAAAATGCTATCCTTGAGCGAGCCACTGCTGTTGAAGGCATTTTACTCAAGTAAACGTGAGGGAAGGTCGCTGAGACATTTTGTATTGCTTTTCAAGTGCGGCACGAGACCACTCATGCAGGGATGGAGCATCCCAATGAAAGACGAGCAAAAGCAATTGACAGCTAATATTGGTCTCATCTTGACCCACTTCGTGATAGAGCGCAATGTGCATTGTATCTGGGACCAAGTGCTTGAATTAGGCCTATAGTGAACAGACCGACGGCAATTTTTGAGGCAGGGTTTCTTTAAAGTTCAACGCAATCTCCTCTTATCTGTAATTTTCGGAGATCTTTGGAGGGTGTCAGGACACCACCTTTGGCAGACTTAGAGAAGACCACCGAAGGAAGAAACAGAGCAAAAGAACAACATAAAAGTGCATTGCGAATTGAAACGATCAACGACAACTGATGTATCTATAGTTGGCCCGCAACCCTACTATTATCGATATTCCGAATGAAAGGCCTAGAGGCGACTACTGCGAGCTCAAAGATTGATCAATGCTTGTCCTGTGACCTAATTTCAAAAAGGTTGTTCATCTTTGTCTTGTGATGCCATGCGTACGGGGAATGAGACGAGAGTTATGATACTCCAGCGTGTTTCGCTTCAATTGAGATACATAAAATGATTCGGATAATAGAAATATATCCCTTCCTTCCGTCCTGTGGCAGCCATCCTGGGAGCAGTCAAGAACACTCTGACGTCGACGGTCCATGTTGCTCCAAGGCATGATTGGCTCCCGACTCCCAGAGCATGGATTTGTATTCGAAGTTATGGTTTGGTTCCTGAATACAACTGTGATTGGCTGGGCCTTTTAGAGATCACACAGTTCAGTTTGCGTGATTGGTCGTGAGCATCTTTACCTTTTGAGAGGACAAAGAGATCCTGGATGATAGGTGCGCTCTAGGATGTTGCACATGACAGAAACGAAAACGATGCGTACGCGCACACCCCACCCTCAAGGCCGCCACCCATGCACACCGACGGAATAGCATGTGCCAGCTGCAGTGCAGTCAGTGTAAGCTCCCCTTTGATCGTTCACTTTACGACAGATCAAATGGTCACCAGTACTTTTATCTTTTCCGAGAGCAAAGCACATATCGGAAATGCCGTTTTCATTTTTGTTTCTCTTCCACAGTTGCCTCGCACAAAATCCATTGGTCGGGCGCGAATGCCTTTTTGGCTCAACCAAATCAAATGACCTCTGTCCTGCGTATCTCGCAAGCACTATCTACGAATTAGCATTTGTGTGTCGGACAAGAGTGTGTGACAAAACCTCATGGTTCTCACTTTCATTCACTTTCATTCATTCTCATTCATAATTGCAATTCTCATTCGGTACTCTTGTTTTATACCCTGCCTCTAGTCTCCACTTTTCTCTCTCCACTCTCCACTCTCCACTCTCCACCCTCCACTCTCGTTCTGTCTTTGTTTTGCTTCACCCTCCAACCCTACCCCAAATTGTCTTCATTTCAGATACGGCATCAGCCATGGGGAGCTTCAGCAACCTTATCAACTTCTTTAGCAGCCAACTCTACCTCCTCCCAATGCCCGCAACCGTAACGGAGATCAACTACAACCATACCTCCGACTCTTCTTTGCTCTCCACTTCCTTGACACAACACTACTCGGGTCGTACAAAACTCTTTGACAGAGAGTCCGAAGCCATCCTTCAACAGAAAGAGCAGGCTATCCGCCGTTTTCCTTGTGAGGATCGACACTCGTACAACCCTCACTACCAGCACAATCTGATCTCAGAGCTGCCCTCGTACTCCACTCCACCGTCGCTTTCTTCCTCACCCACAAACTCTTCGCCCGCCTCATTCGCTTCCTTCAAGTCGAGCATGTCGTGCAAGGGTTCAAGAGCAACGTATGGCTATAGCAGCGGCAAGAACAGCAACTACCACCACCACAGCCATCAATCGCGGTCCTCTGACCAACACAGCAATAGCCACCCTGGCTTCTCGGGCTACAACACCGTGGGCAGCAATGGTGGACGCCAATATTCATATATGCGACAGCAACAACGCCAACAGAACCAACTGAGAGAGTACTACGAATACATGAATGACGATCTGATGATTGGAGCATCGTCCATGGCTCTGTTCAGTCCAGGTGAAGTGGCCGTTTTATCACCTTCCTCGTCCACGTCATCGCTAGCCTCATCATCTCGACAGATCAACTACAAACCACAGCAACCTGCAAGGCAGTCAGCCAGTCGGATCTCGACCTCCATTGCTTCCCTATCCTCGTTATTGGAGAACCAGGTCTCACCCTCGAAATCAAGTGTCGCGTTCTCGCCCATGGGTCGTCATCATTCTCACTCATCGCGTAGAGGAGGTGACCCTTTCTGCTTCTCCGTTGGGCTCTTGCCCAGTATCTCCGAAACCAACGCACCGTCATCCAAGATGGACCACGCCAGTGCTCTTGGAGCCACTTCCTCCTCTTCTCCCTTGCCTTCTCTTACCAAAAATCAAGCCAGCAAGAAGATGACTGCCCAAAAGTCTTTGAGGCGAATTGCCCAGTGTGCTTCGAACCAGGACAATTGGTGCTCAGCAAAGGCTGGACAATGGACCAGCCATTATGCCGAGATGCGTTCACGGGGCGCCATGACCGATGGCCGTCGACACCGTCGTCTTTGAGCAGAAACCGAGCAGAGGTCAGGCAGAAAGATGTGTGACACTTTGTCTCGCTCTCCTTTTGTCTCCCTATCTCATGTGTCCTTCCTTCCTTCCCTTCACCCCCGACTCATTGTTCCAAACGCGTCCTGCCAGAGAAGGGAAGATTTTTCCCGTCGTCGCGCCTATCTCCCAGTTGTATATATCCACCTCTTGTTCTTTCTTCTTGCCTCTTGTACCATACCCCCTTTCTTTGTATTTTTATCCAGCCATCTGTCAAATAAACAACTTCATAGCACGAGCTTTTGGTCTGCGAGGCAGCGGATGCAAGGGTTCAGCCGAGACAGAGATACCGAGATAACCAGCTAAACCCCTGTTTTCGTGGCGAGAACAGGAGAAGTCATTTATTTTCCCTGCGTGTCGTTTGTAAAATAGGCAAAAGCTACCTCTTCCCAGCTGAAACTGGGTCTCTCTAATTCCATTCAGCACAATACGGCGCGGGAGCTCCAAATACCCGCAGCCTGCAGTGTTCTTACCATGCGAAATATAGAATAAAATGCGTTCAAAGCTGGCACCATTCCTTCCCCGTGGTACCGCCGGGAACGAGTTTTCATTAATGGAATCCGGGAAACCATGGTGGCACTCTGAACGCCATTTTTTTTTTTTTTTTTTTTTTTTTTAATTATTTTGCTGTCTGCGAAGGCGTGACTGAAATTGCTTAGATTTTTGAACACCCCTGAAAGAAAGCTGACGCATGTCATTTGTCCTTTCCTTCCAGATTTGCAAAAGAAACAAGAACATGCATGTCCTCAACGTTCACAGGGTCGTTCATGAGAATCCATATACTGGCGACAGGATCACCACGGCATTCACTGTTAACATTGATTCAATCTCTCAGTCCAAAGCATCTAAATCGTCCGAGCCTATACTCGTGGAAAATAACATAAACACATCCAAGGTGCCCAGTGTTGTCGCGATCAAGTACCTGAGCGACTGTCGCAAAGTGTGGAAGAAGTCCCAGAACCGTCGGCCGCGCGGCGACTGGAGCAGTAGTGACGACGACAACGACAACTCGGAAGGTGATCAGGATAGTCGCGAGAGCGACGACGACGAAGACGACGATCGCCTGGTCACCAGAGAGCTCCCACTGCTTGGTCAAATCAAAGTGCCCGAGGGTATCAAGTTTGGTGTCAAAGCCAAACGAGAGATACGTGCACTCAAAGCCGCCCAAGGGCATCCCAACGTAAGGATCTCGGCAATTTTGCTTAAGACACAGTTGGTCAAGGTACTGTGCACTTAGTTTCTTTTGTGCTCCTTATGATAGGTCGTCCCTTTTCTTGGATTCACTGGGCCTTGTATCGAAAACCCTTCAGTGAAGAATAATGAATCCTCTGTCTTATCTTCACTCCCTCCAATCGGCCTTGGAGCACACCAAGCCCATCAAGAAGGACCGGTACTGGGATTTGGGCGACCTTTGTTTGCGGATGCACCTAAAACATCGGATCCACAGGAAACCGGGGCGTCTATTTTACACACAGGACTCAGCTTTCAACTGAACCACGCCGCATTGAGCGACAGCGAGTATTCGGACTGTGACGAATCAGATGATGAACGCTATGATAATAGCAACAACAACGAGCCAGTCATGAAGGATGTCAAATATTGGCGCCGAGTCTTTGATCGACAACCTCGACCTGGTGGCATTATCCTACCCTATGCTCCGATCACGCTCCATGACCTGATCTGGATAGGTTGGACACGAGCCAGGCCGCTTCTCGTTGAGTCATGCATGAGACAGATCTTGGCAGGACTTGAGTGGATCCATGAGGAGGCACGTTTGATACACAGGGACATCTCATCGGGCAACATTCTGGTCTCTGGGTCTTGGATAGGCGATCAAGAACAAAAGCTAGGCGTTGGCAAATCTGGCATAGTGCAGTGCATGATATCGGATTTTGGGTGTGCTACTCCTTACGAGGGGACCAGGGCGACAGAAAAGAACTGGAGCAACGGTGCGGAGGAAAATAGTCAGGGCTTCACGTTTGAAGTTGGAACAAGGTAATCATGCTCTCCGTGCTTTTGCTTGTTGCTACCATGTTGTCATCCTTGCTCAAAAGCTTATTTTACTTAGGGCTTATCGTGCACCGGAGCTCCTCTTCTCGTCTGGAGACTACTCAACCTCAGTCGATATCTGGTCTGCTGGAGTACTGTTTGCCGAAATGTTCCTGGGTAGAACCCTGTTCGAAGCTGACTCCGATATTGGCCAAGTGTGCAGTATTGTCAAAGTCCTGGGAGCACCGACAGAGGAAAATTGGCCGGTATGTATTGTCGATTAGCGAACATTGATGAGGACACACGTTAGTTAAGGCTAGCTCAACTGATATGCATCCCATACCCTGGTTACGATAGGAGTACTCAACAATGCCTGATTACGGGAAGCTTTTATTCAAGTCATTGGACACCACACCTCTGGCCACCATACTCCGACCTCGGCCTGAGACATCCACAACTGTCACTGACAATAACGAGTCGCCCACTCTGATCACCGAGACTGCATTCGAGTTGATTGAGCGGATGATTGTGTATTCTGGTCGCGATCGAATATCTGCCCAGGAGGCACTGGCGTACAAGGACCGCTACCTTGACAGCGACTACGCTAACAAGGAGCGGTCACATGAGTGTTGGCTGGATATTAACCAAATCCTAGACGAGAAACGGCGACTCAAAGAAGAGCTAGCTGACGAAGAGGGCGGTGAAGGCGAGATGCACATGCTAGGTGGATTCGGGCAATCTCAGGAGCAACCGGAATATGGCGACAATTACTCGAGAGACGACGAGCATGATGACGAGGAGGAGGTCGAGAGGTACCGCTCGGATGATCTCTATGAGGAAGAAGAAGAGGATGTCTATGTCGGTCACGACGCGGCGCCCAGACCCCTGGTCGATGACAGTAGTCAAAGAGGCACCTCGGAGGGTTGTGAAGATCACGGCGAAGAGAGATCACCGAAGCGACGACGCGAGTAGTTACGCAAACTTGCCATGTAATAAGATATTAGTGTTTGCGAGATAAAAGTACAAACTCTAAAGGCATCGACTGACCATGCTTTCAGGAAAACAAAGAGAGGTGGCGAAGGGCCGTTCGGCTAGATTACGAAATGACCATTCTCGTGTTGGATCAACTCCACATTGTCCCCCAAGTCTCGGCCATGGTTTCACGGTCAAGTCGCACACACAGCACTCTCCCCCTTGTGTCCTGCTCTGACCCTTGAATTCATGGAACCCCCCTTTGGCCTTGAACAAATAGGCGTGTTCGACTGTTACGCTTCTTGAATCTTCCGGCCCATCAAACAGAACATAGACAAATACTTTGAACACTTGGATGAGGTGAGCTGATGCAAGAGTGCATGGCGAAAATTGAAAAGAATGTGGCAGATATTGCGCCGAACCATGTCCCATGAATTGTGCCGTTCTGCCCTACACAAACCGTACGTACTCTCCCTGGATATGGACCAGATAGCACTTTTTTTCATTTTAGATTTTTTTTGGTTTGTGCAACCTACCCCAACCATCAGCATGCGTGCTATACAAAGCGAAGCGTGTCGGGTGCACTGCCTTTTGCTTTCGGTATCCCCGCTTCATGCAAGCTTAAAATGGACTTGGAAAAGGTTGCAAGGAAATGAGGGTGGAAAAATGAACAAACTCAACAGAAAAAAAAAAATCAACAGAAAAAAGCTCAATTTGCCGGTTGGCGGAACTGAAAATCTCCAAGGTCACAGCGCCCTTGCTTGCTGCCAATGATTGGCCCGCGGACATCTGGAAGGTCACGCGAGTGAAGAAGAGGGTGCGAGGACCATGCTCAATGCCTCCATGCTCTTTTAGGATCCATCCATGTCGGGCGCACCACGCTTGTCCTTTTGGCGTAGCTGAAGGAAGGATGAAGAAAGGTCGAAATATGGAGGCCCCCCCCCCCCCCTTTTGTTTGTTTGTTTGTTATGACAACTGCCTTGTAGATGTAACAGGTACCATCTCTTAAGTACGGATCTACTCACACACCCCTGTGTCGTCTCGCTCCTTTCTTCCCTCCCTTTCTGCCTGTCTGCCCAGATCTCTGTGCTCGAAGCATAAAAAAAAAGATATGGACCTTGACTCCTATCTATTTTCCTCGTTTGTTGTCCGGAGCAAGTACGAAGGAAGAGATACCTTTTAGAATTCTTGCCTTCCTCTCTCTTTTCGCAATTGGCAAGGCCGAAGGACTCACAAAAAGAAGAGACAAAAAAAAAAAAAAACAAGCGCGTGCTCTAAATTCTTGGACGGGCCTATCACAGAGAGCAAATGGCAGTTAGGCGAAAATGAATCAAACATGACAACACGCAGGACTAATTTTCGAGGATATCCTTTTCCGTGCGGACGGTGCTTCCAGACCTGGCTGGACTGGACTGGACTCTGCCACGGCCGGACTGAACGCTCGGGCACCCCGGCCAGTGCCCTGTTCTTTCTTCAGCTGTTCCTTGAAATTGTGCCGGACCACTCTTCTTTCTTTATTCTTTTTCTTTCTTCTACTCACAGACTCACATACTTCTTTCTTCCCCCTCTCTTTCTTCCCCATCTTCACTCGACTTGCGATACGTACTTTTCAAACTCACAAGTTCTTGCAGATCTCATCTCTATCTCTCTCTCTCTCCCTCTCTCTCTCTCTCTCTCTCTATCCCTCTCCCATCGATCATTTACACGATACTCCCTCCTCTCTCACATGTCGCGTTACGAAGAAGAAGGCCGGCGTCCATACAACGGCTATGACGACTACAACGATCCCTATCACTCACACGATCCGTACTCGGATCAGTTCAGCACTCATGGTAGCACAAGTCACGGCAGTGGCAGTAACACTTCAACGACCGTTGGCGCTATCCACCACCACAACAACTTCAACATCCGCACCAGCTACAACAGCCAGAACAACACCCTCGATCTACCCACCTCCCCAACCTATAAGACTCAAGACGAGTCCCACGAGATGTACGCAGTGCATCGCCAGCACCAAGTTCGAAATCGAGTCTTGGCAGCGGAGCAGGAGGGACTGAAACGTGACCTGAGACTGCGACACATGATCATGATTGCGATTTCTGGCACCATTGGTACAGGTTTGTTCCTCACCAGTGGAATCACTATCGCCACGGCTGGACCAGGAGGCGCCTGTAAGAACCTTGGCTTTATTTTGGATTTTTTACTTTATTGTTGTACCTTTGAAGCAATACCTGTCGAAATGTTTCTTTTTGCTGATGCAACTCAATTTTTCGATACATATTTTATTTAGTGCTTGCATACGCCGTGATTGGGTTCTGGCTGGTGTTTGTATGTCAGGCCATTGGCGAGATCGCCACCTTGCTGCCCTTGCCAGGAGCATTCAACGCTTGGGGCGGTCGAGTGTTTGACGAGGCTATGTCGTTCCAGATGTCATGGATGTACTTTGTCAACTGGGCGTTGACCATCCCCGCAGAACTCTCGGCATCAGCCGTCATCGTCAGTTTCTGGCTTCCTGACGACTCAAAGTTCCCTGTCTGGGTCGTGCCACTCCTGATTATCGTGGCAATGGTTGCGATCAACCTTGCTGGCGTCAAGGTTTATGGTGAACTTGAGTACTGGTTCTCTATCCTCAAGGTAAGCTGGGTTCTGGACTTGAAGTTAGCGAACGACTGTTATTCTCTTACGAAGGCTAATTTTCTGTTCCGTTCTGTTCTAGATCCTCACCATCATCTTGTTCATAGTGTGTGGCATTTTGGTTGATGCAGGAGTGCTCGGCGGAGTCAAATACGGCTTGACAGCGTGGACAATTCCCGGTGCACCGTTCAATGGAGGCTACTTGGGTTTCTTCACCGCTTTGGTTTCGGTCGGATACGCATATGGCGGAACAGAGATGATTGCAGTGACTGCAGCGGAATCTCGCAACCCACACAAACATGTTCCCCGGGCAGTCAACACTGTTCTGATCCGTATCTCAGTTTTCTACTTGATCTCGGTCTTCCTCTTGGGCTCCATTCTCAGTTACAATGACCCACTGCTGCTCAACACAGACAAATCTGCAGCAACTGCACCATTTACCATCGTGTTCCTCAAGGCCGGTATTCATGCTGCGGCCAACTACATGAATGCCGTTATTTTCACATCTGTGTTTTCCGCCATCAACTCGGACTTTTATATCGCCACCCGGACACTACTCTCTCTCGCCAGAAACGGTTGGGCGCATCCAGCGCTTGGCTGGACCAATAAGCGCGGTGTCCCATATGTGGCCCTTGGCATTGTCACAGCCTGCTCGTCGCTCTCTCTGCTGACCATCTTTATTGGCTCGGGCGCAGTCTTCATCTGGCTGGTCTCGATCATTGGCTCCATCATCTTTCAGTCTTGGATGCTGATCCTGTTGCTGCACTTTCGATTCCGCTACTGCTGGAAATCCCAGGGCCGAGCGGTCAAAGAACTGCCCTATGTCTCTTGGGGTTATCCTTACGGCAACATCCTCGCCACGGGCGTTGGCCTTGTCTGCATCATTTCCATGTTTTATCTCTCTATTCGGAACCCACCCAAATACCCGGGCCAAGGCGCCTCTGAAGGCGACCTCGCCGCATACCGCCAGGCAAGGGACCACTACGCGCAAACGATCTTGGGGGCCTGGTTTCCCTGGGTCATGTCCGCAATCTTGTTCTTTTCCTACAAGTTTGTGAAAAAGACAAAAATGATCAATGCCGAGGACGCCGACCTCGACACAGGCTGCTTTATTCCCTCCGAAGAGGACAAGAAGGATATCGAGGCTAAGAGTCCCTTCTGGAAGAAGGCTGTCAAGGCCATCATCTAAAAAAATACCATACTTATTTTTTGCATCATTCTATTTCTCCTTCCCACAACCGACCAAATGTACCATAGTCACATTTTTCTTACATGTTTATTTACGATATATACGAGGTCCACTGTTCATAAAGCATGCAGTAGCTGGCGAGCTCACTTGCATCGATGCGGACAGAAAAAAAGGAACTAGCCATGATGTTCGTGTCTTGCTATCTTTTTTTCCCCTACTTGGCAATAGCAAAGCCGACACGGTCCTTGCCAAGGTCGTAGACAGAGTAGTACTTGCGCAAGAAGACATCACCAACGATCCAGAGGTCGCCAAGGGACTCGGGGAAGTCCATGCCCATGAATCCACTGATGCAGTTGCCCCCAGCATTGAGGATGTAATCTTCACCAGTCAGGGTATACTTCTTCTTGCCAAAGAAGAACGAGAACTCGGGGAGGCTAGCCACAGCCGAACACTCGATGGTATACTGACCAGCATAGTTCTTCTTGGCGCCAATCTGGTTGTTGATCATCTCGGCAAGAGCGGTCTGCAGGACAATCAGGGAGCTGCCGGTGTCAATGACGGCGCCGGCCTCGAGATCAACCTCCTCGTCGCCCAGAACAATCTTGGTCAGATCAATCTCCCAGTAGCCCTTGCGGCGGACGTTGTGCCACTGCAGGTCACCTTCGTAGTGGTTTGAGTCGACGCCACCGAGGGTCATCTGACCACCAGTAGTACCATCAGCGCCGGCCAGGTAGAAACCAAACACGGCGTCATCGATCAGTTTTTGGTTGACGAGGTTGTAAAAAGGAGGAACAACACCGAGAACAGAGATGGTGTCGTAGCCAAGACCAAAGATACCATCAAACTTGCCAAAGGCAAAAGCAAGACCGGGCTCCTTGACAGACTCGCCGAAATCCTGATGCTTGATCACGATGCCGCCAACCTCGAGGTTGTCGTTGCTGATGATGCCCTCCAATGAGCCGCTGCCGTACTGGATGCCAAACTCGGTGCCGTTGGCCTTGAAAGTCTTGGACTGGTTGGAGTCATAGCGACGATGCAAGAAGCAAGCGATGGACCTGCAGTGGTTGGAAGGGATCCAGAAGTTGGACGAGCCGGTGTCAAAGACGACGGAGAAAGTCTGGGGAGGGGTTCCAACGTTGACCTCACCGTAGTACTAGAAAATCATAATCGCGCCCATGAACGTTAGCCTGTTGTCATATTCATTCATGCGAAAATTCAACAGGAGACCGAGCGTTGACAGAGGAAAATAGATAAAGAAAAAGAAAAAAACGACTCCAAAAAAGGGGCAAAAAAAGACATCGACGAGAGGAATATTGCAGGAACAGGCCACCTCAGGGGTGACCCGTCAGTTGGTCAGGGTGCTGACGACATCCATTCTTAACGAAAAAAAAGTGTACCGTCCAAGCCTAAAAGCCATGCCATGCCAAGCCAAAAGTCGAACCCATCTCTGCATATTCGTGGCCTCAGTTTTGTTGGGCATGGATGCAGCAATGGTGGTGGTGGCTAGAAGACGCCAATTAATTTGTCCGTCATAATCATAAGTCTCCGCCCTCAAGATTCCTGCGTACGTCATAAAAACATCACTGCGCTAAACTTTCACCAGTTGAATGCATTTCCCACAGGGTCGACTTGAATGCATGTACCCCTCCTTAGACAGTTCATTTACTCTGAATTTACCTGGGCATTCATGTAGTTGGAGAGGGGAACACCATAGGATGGCTTGCCATCGGCATCAAGACCAAAGATTTGCTGGGCCTTGTCCGCGTTCATCTTGCGCGAGGGAGAGCCAAAGTACTTCTGGGCCGTGTACATGCCAGTCTCAGAGTAGGCAGCCATCTTCTCGGCAGGAGTGAGGTCGGCCTTCTTGAGCGTGATGCTACATGCATAGTGATTTGCCATTTACAAAGACTTAATTAAGTGTGCGCTCGCTTGAACCTGGAGGTTTTGCCGTAAATGCGCGCATTTTTTTCGAGTCAACATTCGTGTCCATTTCATTCCTACCGAGTCATTTCAGCCTGCGAGGCCACAGCCAGGGACAAGAGTCCGGCAAGGAAGAAAGTGGTTTTCATTGTAGTGTTTTTTGATGCGTTTGAATGGGAAAGGTGGTATGAAAAAAAGGTGGGGATAGAAAAAGTCGAGGGAGTGAGCATCAATTTTTGAAATTGCGGAAGACAGTCCCGGGTTCTGCGGCTATGATATCATGCCCTGTCCATTCCGACTGACAACTTACATCTTGAAAATCGACAACTAGACTACTTGGCACCTCGAATGGCCAGCAACTTTCGGATCATGCCCTCAGGCCTGGCCAGGGCAGTGACATCATCTGCCAATCAAATGCACCCCTCCATCGTTCGGTCACACAATGTCCTGAGGATAGATGCCCTCAGTATCACCCGCTCATTCTCAGGAACAGCTCTCAGACACACCAACTCTTCCGGTGTCAATCGTAACAACGGCCCAGGATTGACAGAGGAAGAAGCCAAAAAGAAGCTCGTCGCTGAAACTGCCGAACGACAGCGAGTTGAAGCCCAGGACGCCGCTCTGAAGGAGATTCTCGATAATGCGGCAGCCGAGAAAAAGAAACTCGAGGAAGAGATGGCCAGAGCTGCGGAGGCTAAGGCTCGCGAGGTTGCTGCTGCCAAAGAAGCTGCTGAAAGGGCCGCCAGAGCTGTAGAAGAGGCGCGGCAGAAGGCCAAGCTGGAGGCCGATAGACTGGCCCAGGAAAAGGCTCGCCAGGAAAGACTTCGCGCAAAGGAAGTCAAGCCAGCATCTGAATCAAACAGCTCCACCTCAAACAAAGCGGGCAACAACGAGATCAAGGACAGCGTCAAAACATCAACGACCACTCCAGGGCTCCAGGGGAATGATCAGACAAGGAACTTGGGAGCGGCTGCAAATGCTCAAGCGTATAGTCCAGACCAGAGTCAATCTGGATCCACAAAGTCTACCCAACCTGGTATTGAGAATGAGGATCCCTTGGAGCCGTTCAAATCGCGACTGTTGCCGTACAAGCGATCGCTCGAGTCATCCACCGAATACCTCCGATCAATTCTTCCCGACAACCTACGACAGCTGTCAGAGTCAGTCAAGCGCAAGGATTATAGGGACACTATCGCTCAGCTCTCAGGACATCTTAACAACTTTACTGGATACAACGCCATTAATGACCTGAAGTATAAAGTCATCACACACGGTAAGCTTTCCCCTCTGTTTCAATTGATGTCTCCAAGGAAGGAGGCTTTCGCAGTTTTTGATCAAATTCTCAACGGGCCAATTTTATTTCTTCATAGGAGACAGCCTGGATGAAGCCCGCATAAAACTAGTTCAGGCCAAGCAGGCGTACGAGGATGCCATCGGGACACGATCCGACACTCAAAAGGCCATCAATGACCTCCTCCAGCGCAAACACCTGTGGTCACCAAACGATGTCATCCGCTTCACAGACCTCTACCGCTCAGAACACGCCAATGAGCAAGCCGAGCAAAAGACTAAAGGTGAATACAAGCAGGCCGAGTCCAACGTGGAAGAAAAGTCCAGAAGGTTGACTCGCGTGATCATGGAACGATACCACGAGGAGCAAGTCTGGAGCGACAAAATCCGAGCTGCAAGCACATACGGGACCTGGGGACTTGTCACCGTCAACGTGATGGCGTTCTTGATCGTGCAAGCCTTTGTTGAGCCCAGAAGGAGACGCAAGCAGGTTGAGCGGTATGAAGAGTTGGTCCAGGATCTGACCGAACGTGGCATCCTGCCAGATACAGCGCAGCCGACTGGAAGTAGCGCAACGATAGCCAAATCTATTGGGGCTGCTGGAAGTGCCGCCTTAGCTGTACCTGTGACGGGGTCTCAATCAAGCTTCCCTACTTCTGAGGATGAGCCATCGCCCGTCGCTGTTGGAGGGGCACTACTGGGCGGAGAGGATGTGTTGCTCAAGATGATGCAGAGCGCGGAGCGCACCGAGGAGCGACTTGATCGGATGGAGACCTTGCTTTTGAAATCGATGCCCGCCGAGCAAGCAGAAACAGACAAAGTCGACGCGGAGGAGGAAGAAGCAGGCGACTTTGTCGTCACAGAGGATGGGTCCGTCATCTTTGTTCCTTCCGCTGAATCGGTCGATCTTGGCGACGCATGGCGGGAAGAAATGTCCAAACGGGCTCCAGGCCCCGGAAATCGTCTGTCGAGGATGCTCAGAGACGGGGATGAAGCGGTACCTATGAGGCGTCAAGATTTCTTGCTGACTGGATTGGGGGGTGCCTTGCTGGGAGGTTTAGTCACTGTTGCCATCATGTTGAACCGATAGAAGGAACACATACACATATAGAAGTTATAAAATACGCATGTATATTATTTGGTGTTGTAGTAAAAGTTGTAGTACTGCTGCATGGTTGGCTCACGACCCGTTTCGCTTTTGAAAGCGTGTAACGAGAGCATGTTACGGTATTTCCAGTTGAAGATGCGTGTGTCCGTGATTTCGAACTCCACATCTGGCTCATCCCAAAGTGCCCAATTGGCCGTTCGGTCCTGCGGGACATTTGCAAACGCAGCCATAGTTCCGTTGTACATAACGGCTTGGCACCCGTTCCACGGTTTGTGATGGACATTAAATACATATCGCATGAAGCACCAGGATATGCTGATGTCCTCACCATCGACAAAATCTTCGCCGCATTGCTGCAGATGTGGGTAGATCTCCTTGAGTGCCTGGCGAGATAAGATATAGCCAGGGCCGCCCCAGCACATGAAGTCGTTTGGATCCCGGTAGCCATAGACCGCCAGCAAATTGGGATTGAACGACTCAGTGTTTCCAAAAACGGCTGCCACTCGGTCAATGTGAATAAAAACATCGTCGTCGGCCTTCATGAAGTAGTCGTAGTCCTGTCCATAGAGTTCCCAGACAGTCTCCAAAGACTCGTATACTTTCTTGTAGACGTCGTTGTATCCGGTTGGCTTTACAGGAAAAGTCGGCACACCTTGTAGAGCTTTGGGCGACTTGCCGTCGTAGGCAAAAACAACATGGATGCCGAGATCAGGGTACTTATTGTTGGCATAGTCCACCCAAGTGTCCATCACAGCCTTGCCTCGGGACTCGACCATAGAGGCAGTTACCAAGACGCAGATTAGCATCCTCTTCGGGTGCTTGGCAGCAATGACATCCTCCAGTCTGGTCATTCCCGAGGGGTAGTTTCGCAGTTTCTTTTCTCGATTGTGCTGAGTCATACGTCGGGCGGTGTACTCACTGGGAGAGTAGAACTTGACCTCGAAGAGCTTGTCCTTTTTCCAGACGAGATCCAGGTTGCTTGTGTCGGTGAAGGTAAGCGACAGTAACAGGAACATACTGAGGACAACAAACGCTATCTTCAGTGTTCGATGCATGGTGGGCTTGTACTGCTTCCTGCGTTTCCCTTCGGTTGTCGGCAATGAGAGAGATAATGAGGTTGGACTTGTTGATGATGTGGAAGATGAAAGGTCGATCCAGCAAAAAAAAAAAAGTCGAAATGATTTTTTTTTACCCAGGGACAGGAACAGGACTGATCTTCCTATCAATCGACTCAAGCTTTTCCCAGAAGAGTCTGCGGGATTTGAAAAAAAAACACAGCCCAATCTCGGTAGAGTGGACACCAATGATTCTCATCATCCGCCTCTCTTCTTCATCTTATCCATTCCTCACATCCTCCACTCCCAACTCGCAATCTAGCTCACACCGATTGCACACAATGGCTCCCACACACGCCGAGATGGCTCGAGGATTCCTCAGACCCAGGTTCATCATAGCCTTCGCAGCCTTGGCTCTTCTATCGTATACCACATACACTCGCCTCAACATGTACAATGCCCATGTCAGGCTCGGAGCCATTGATAACTGTCCCGTCTCCAACGGGAACAGTGTCGCCGGCGCTATCGTCACTACAAAAGATCGTCTTCTTCGCAGTGAAAAAGTATACCAGCAGCAGGTTGCTCTGAGAGATCCCGCTTTGAAGGAGAACGGCTATGGGAAGCCGTGAGTATTTCGTTTGTACTGCTACATGAGATGCAAAACAAAACAAAAACGAAAGAGAGTGAGCTGTAACTTTGCGAAACTAACCAATGTTGCCAACACCACCTCAACACATAGATGGTTCTCGATCTGGCCTACAGACAAGGACTCAATGAACTGGTGGGGGTATTTCCCCGCCTCGTTCAACTGTCCTCATGAAGTGGAACGTGTGGGTCGGTACAACGATGGAGGCAAGTGGATGTGTGGCATGTCCGTGCTGGAGAACCTCGATCCGTTAGAGAAGTGTGTCATCTACTCCATGGGTGTCAATGACGACTCGTCATGGGAGGCAGAGATGATGGACCGAACCCATTGTGAAGTCTGGGCCTTTGATGGATCTGTCGAGGATGTCGCTGGAGGTAAGTTACAAAGAAATTCAATGCCTGAGTTTAATGCCTGCTGTGGTGTGTATTCTGAACTTTGGACTTCCAAATTGACGCTCATACTTCTTACTTGGTGTAAATCTGACTTCTAGATGCAAAGGGCAACCCAAGGATGCATTTCAATAAGGTCTTCATCGGCAACGAGAACCGAGTGACAGCCGAAGGCTCAGTATGGAAGACACTCCCCACTATCATGAAGGAAAACGGCCATGAGTGGATTGATGTCTTGAAGGTTGATATCGAAGGATACGAGTACGAGACCCTCGATGCACTGATGGATTCGTACCAGGGATCGATTCTGCCCTTCTCACAACTCCAGGTCGAATTCCATTTACTTGCTGGACTTTTCCTGTCCAACGACGTGCGAGGATTCAACAAATTCAAGAGATGGTACGAGCGACTGGAGGGCATGCACTTACGTCCCTTCTGGAGTGAGCATAACTTGGTCCCCATCTCAATGGATTACAGAGTAGGATTTGCTTGCATCGAGTATAGTTTCCTCAATATTGCGGGAAATCACAGGTTACTCCGCGCCTGAAAGGAGCAGCAATATACCATGGATGTGGCTTGCTCAAATAAATAGATAAAGGAAGGAAAGGTCCCATCTTCCGAATGTTACTTTTTTACAAAAGGAAGAAGATTTAGGTCCACGACTGACGTGATGAGGCTAATTACGAGTACTTATGACTGATCTGATCGACAGCAAGGCCAAAGGACGTGCTGAGGAGTGACTTGAACGACCATGGCTGGGTTACAACCATGCGAAGTTGCCGAACTGACTCCTGGTCTGTCCTAAAGAACATGTGAATGGTGTGAAGAGGTCGCTTTGCAGACAAAAGATTGTGCCGGGGCTACCTGTTTCTTGGTAGCCAATAGGCGATCTCCAAAAGCTTAAATTTCTCTTTTCGAGACATGGGTTCGACAGCGGGAATGAAATTCCACGACATAATTGTACTCCACAGCCCACAGCCCACAAACACTCTCGACTTGGAAGGTTCGTCGTTTGCATCGACTACCATGAAACCCATCATCTCTTTCCCATCTCTCGCATTTCTCTCTCACTCACTCCTCATTTCTTGCTCATTCTCCTCTCATTTATAATTCCCATTGCTCTCCAGTCATATCTTCTCTCGCCATTTCCATCGAGTACCATGGCTGCCTCTTATGCTGATATTGTTCGAGGACTCCTCAGGCCCAGGTTCATCATCCTCGCCGTCTTAACTATCTTCACCTTCACCACATACACTCGCATGAAAGAGAGCAACTATCGCGCCAGAGTAAAAGCCGTTTATCAGTGTCCTATCCCCGATAATGGGAGAAGCCCCGCCGGCTCCCTCGTCACTATCAAGGATCGTCTTATCCGAAGTGAACTGCAGCATCAGAGGCATGTTGCTCAAAGAGGAATCTTTTTGGAGCAGAGTGGCTTTGGATCGTGGTAAAGATTTTATCTCTTTTTTTTGTTTGCTACTAGCTGTACTAAAACGAAGAGTCAAAATTGCCACTTGTAGGACTGACGCATCGCTCCATAAAACTCTTCTGTCTACATAGGGGTTTCAATGTCTGGCCCACAGACAAGGACTCGTTGAACTGGTGGGGATATTTTCCGCCATCATTTAACTGTCCTCATGACTTGCAGCGTGTGGGTCGGTACAACGACGGAGGCAAGTGGATGTGTGGCATGTCAGTACTGGAGAACCTGGATCCTTCTAAGAAGTGTGTCATTTATTCAATGGGTGTCTATGACGACTCGTCATGGGAGGCAGAGATGATGGACCGAACCCATTGTGAAGTCTGGGCTTTTGATGGATCTGTCGAGGATGTCGCTGGAGGTAAGAAATGAGCAACGTCAATCCCAGTCGCCGTATCCACACTTGAACTAGGCCTTAACATGCGATCGGTTCTAAATGCCTTTTGTTTTCAGATGCCAAAGGTAACCCTAAGATGCACTTCAGCAAGGTCTTTATCGGCAACGAGGACCGAGTGGATGCTGAAGGCTCAGTGTGGAAGACACTCCCTACTATCATGAAGGAGAACGGCCATGAATGGATCGACGTCCTGAAAGCTGACATCGAAGGCTACGAGTACCAGACTTTGGATGGACTGATGGACGCATATCAAGGATCGCATTTGCCTTTCTCACAGCTCCAGGTCGAACTGCATCTAGCCTCAGGCCCTAATATGACTCCTGATGTCAAAGGTTTCACCAAGTTCAAGCGATGGTTCGAGCGTTTGGAGAAGATGCACATGCGCCCCTTCATGTCTGAATTGAGTTTGGTTGCGCACCTATTGACGCCCTCTGAAGGGTTTATTTGTTCTGAGTACAGCTTTATCAACATCGCAGGAAACCACAGGCTTCTCCACGCCTGAGGGTAGTAATATATGAGACTTTTGCACCAGTAGAAACGAGTTTGAAAGAGACGGTTTATGTAACGTCACCAGCGCCACATGGGGGAGAGTGTATTGAAAAAGGTGTTTATTCGGTGTTCAGGTTGGTCCTAACTATTGTTCACAGATGAAAGAGGATGTGTCGCCAATGGTCGCTCATCCTTAGAAAGGTATGGTACCCAAGTGGGTAGTCGAGATGCATTATATTCAGTTTCGGTACGATTCCACGTTCATGTTCTCGCTGGAAACATGTGAAGTCTCGATAAAGTGTGAAGTTTAAAGAACGATGCATGTCTTGTTGTTGCGACGGCTGCTTCTTGGCTTGGTCAACAAGGAGGCGCGGGTAGCGCTTTCAAAGACCTCGCGAACACCCTCTCTGGTTTTAGCAGAGCACTCCAAGTAATCACGGGCTTTGATGTTACGGGCCACCTCAACTCCCTATGGTTAACGTATAGACACAGGCACACCTCGTCAGTAAAAGGTATCGCACTCTGTCGAGCATGTCATATACTTTCCCATAAGACGGTATCTAATGCAGTTATTAAAACAGAGATGCGAACTTACCCTCTCGGGGGAGACAGGAGACTGGTTGTTCCTCCTGAGCTCCTCAATGGTGCGCTGGTCATAACGCAGGTCCTTCTTGCAAGCGACCAGCACAATCGGAAGACCACCACAGAAGTGCTGAACTTCGGGGTACCACTATTGTTTGGGGAAGACGACAACATCAGGGGTCATGTTCAGCTAAGTCCATGTAGTGCCTGCGTTCCTGAATTCTCTATCGTACCTTCTCCTGAACGTTTTCAAGCGAGTCTGGAGAATCAATGGCAAAACAAATGAGGATGACATGCGTGTCGGGGTATGACAGTGGGCGAAGGCGGTCATAGTCCTCCTGGCCTAAGATAGTAGGGAGCATGAAATAAGCATTAGGTCAATCATGATCTTTCTTGCATGCCATTCCTTCCATGTTCTTAGGTCTCCCATTACCTGCTGTGTCCCAGAGTGCAAGTTCAACATGCTTGCCATCGACTTCAACATCTGTGACATAGTTCTCGAACACTGTTGGGACGTAAATCTAAAGACATGAACAACACTCGTCTATCAGTAAATAGTCCAATCTAGAGAGCTTTCACCATTGATGCATCCCGTTCAACAGATGTCATATTCCGCTACATCCTGGTCTCTTTAGCATAGTCCAGGATTGGCAGGCTCACTCGAGCTATATTGACGATGGCTACAAGGAATATTGCTGGAGGCGTTGATAGCGCATCGATAAAGAGCTGTGAAGCGCAAACTTGCGGTATCAAAAGCCAACTTCATGCTGAGTCCAGCATCCATCATTGACGTTTGTGGTTGAGGGGACAACTTTCGGTTGAAAAGTTCAAGTAACAGGTTGTGGAAGTCCCCAAAGAATAGAATGTAGGTGGCATTGACAGCATGAGGATGAAGGATGGAGAAGGAATAGGTGATGTAGAGTTGGAGACGTTGCAATTAGGTAGCGGGCAATACCTCGGGAAAAGTTCCTTTGGAGAAGACGATGAGGAGACAAGTCTTGCCACAGGCACCATCACCGACGATGACGAGTTTGCGGCGGATTTCAGACATTGTGGGCGTGTGCGTGGGGCTTCAAGGGAGAATGAGGTGAGCGTGAGTACGAGTGTGAGTCCGACTGCGGTGTAAAGCGCAAATGTGATAGTGGTGAGTCTGTGTGTGGGAGTGAGTGCTGTAAAAAAGTCGGATGTGTGAAGGCAAAAGAGGAAAGGAGGAAAGAGTGCTCAGCCCACGGCATTTAAGTGGATTTTTGCTTAGCATGGGCCTGACCTGCGCCTTCTTGACGAACATCCTGACCCACACCAGACTGCTCTCCTCTCCTCTCAGTCTCAGAAGGTCAGAGCTCAGGGAGCGGAGTGAGTCGAGAGTTGGCGGAGAGCAGCGAAAAGGGTCAGGCCATGGTCAGCCCTCGACTCAAAATGGCTAGCACAGCCCTGCGACTACGCCTCCTTTTGGACCTTTGGAGTCGAAAAGAAGAAGTTTATTTGATGAATGTTCCTTTTTTTTTTTTTCCTTAGACACGGGAACATCATAAACTCACTTGTTCACCCTTGCTCCCATACTCGCTCTCATCCAGGGCAAACTCGTGGTCGGTGTGGCAGAGTTATTCACTCCGCTCTTCGATGTTTGATCATCCTACACACCTCGGCCCGACAGCTCTAGGGAGGCCATATTTGGTGGCAAAAAAAAAATGGAGACTGTGGCTTGTGTTTGTGGGGAGCTTGTTTTTATTTCTTTTTTTCTCTGACCTGATGGAGAGTTGCCCCTCAGCACACAACCAAAGAGAATTTACAAAATGGAGTCCCAGACAAATGAGACGCATGTGGAGGAGGAGTACATCAACAGCAGCGACCACATGGAGGACTATGACTCTGAAGAAGATTACATTGGCCTCGAAGACGAACTGAATGACTTTGATGGATGGGACAATGCTGGAGGAGGTGAGTTTCACAACCGACTTGAAAGCCTGCAAAGTGCTCGAACAGGGAACTTATCCCTCCTTTTTTATCCACTTCCTCTTCGTACAGACTTCACCAAAAAGTACAACCGCCTGCGACAACAGCTTCAACCTGGCGCATCAACAAGCACAGTTGTGACCGCACCTGCTGCCAACGTCCCTCGCAAGGCACCCTCGGCTGCCGCAGCAGCTGCCGCAGCCAAGAGGACCGAGGTAGCACAGCAGAAGGACGAAGACTCGCTCATGTTGGGCGACCAGATCGAAGCACTCAGTACAAAGTTTGAGAGCAGAATTCACCTTGGAGATCATGTTGTATCAGCACCCGAGATCAAGATGGGAACATTGGGAAGTAAGAAAGCTGCAGGAGACAG
The DNA here is from genome assembly GCA_000739165.1 of Podila verticillata NRRL 6337. Lineage (NCBI taxonomy): Eukaryota > Fungi > Mortierellomycota > Mortierellomycetes > Mortierellales > Mortierellaceae > Podila > Podila verticillata. The sequence continues at coordinate 3,867,291 of KN042417.1, read as the reverse complement.
GTAAGCCCACTACATTTTTTTTGCGGCTCTTGGCTCCATGGCTGAAGAAGACTAATCGCGTTGAATCTGTCATTATTTTCATACACAGAACAAAGAACACTGACAAGTCTGACCGAGCTACTTCGGACCAGGTGCTGGATCCTCGCACTCGTATCATTCTGTTCAAGATGTTGAATCGCAACATTATCTATGAAGTTAACGGCTGTATCAGTACAGGAAAAGAGGTACGCATTAGAATGCGGTTTATGTGATGCTATGACGTTGTCTCTTGTTAGTACTAAAACGTCGCTCTACTCTCAAGGCAAACGTGTATCACGCACGGACAGAGGACGGAGAACATCGTGCAATCAAGATCTACAAGACTTCTATTTTAGTCTTCAAGGACCGCGATCGTTATGTCTCTGGAGAATACCGATTCAGACACGGATACAATAAGAGCAACCCTCGCAAGATGGTCAAAATTTGGGCCGAGAAGGAAATGAGAAACTTGAAGCGCATTCACCAGGCTGGAATTCCCTGCCCTGAGCCACTTGTTCTCCGCATGCACGTCTTGGTGATGGGCTTTCTTGGCGACAAAAACGGGTGGGCCTACCCTCGACTGAAGGACGCGCAGATCGACGAGGACCGCTACCCATCGTTGTACTTCCAGCTGGTTAAGTACATGCGTATCATGTACCAAACCTGCCACCTGGTTCACGCCGATCTGTCCGAGTACAACATCCTCTACCACTCTCGAACATTGTACATCATCGATGTGTCGCAGTCAGTGGAGCACGACCACCCACACGCTTTCAACTTTTTGCGCATGGATATCACCAACGTGTCGGACTACTTCAGGAAGAAGCGTGTGGATGTCATGGGTCAGAAGGAGCTCTTTGATTTTATTACAGACGTGAGCATCGAAATGACGGACGAGGCGATGGACACGGAGCTGGAGAGAATTCAGAGCTGTCTGCCTGTCAATGAAACCGTGGCGGAGGCTGAGAAGCGCAAGGTGGACGATGCTGTCTTTGCACAGTCTTATATTCCCCGACACTTGCAGGAGGTCATTGATGTAGAGCGCGATGTGAGGAAGGTTCTGGAGGGAAACACGGATGAGCTCCTGTACACAAAGATGACTGGTATCAAGGACGTGGACGAGCGACCCAAGGCAAGCGAGCCCAAGACGAAAGAAGTCCCATCAGAACCTCAAGCACCAAAACAGACATCTAACAAAGACCAAGACGACGAGGCCAAGGGCGATGATGATGATGATGACGAGGATGAAGACGAGGATGAGGATGAGGATGAGAGTGGATCGGATGGTGAGGACTCTGAGGACGAGTTCAAGAAACAAGCGCGCGGCAAGCGGAACGAGGACAAGGATGCCAAGAAGGAGCGCAAGCTCAAGTCCAAGGAAGAAGCCCGCGAGAAGCGCAAGAACAAGATCCCCAAGGCCGACAAGAAGCGCAAGGTCAAGTCGACCTCGACCAAGAAGAAATAGTCAATAAATAGCAGACACGCCATTTGCCACGTATGTTGCCAAACGAGGCAAATTCGTACCAAGAAAAGTGTATATTACATTGGCTGTGGGCGTGTCTTGTGGTGTGATTCACTTCACTCTTTGTGACACACAAAACAAACAAAAGGGAGGGAGGCCACCCTCGTCCACCCTTTGTTTGACAGAGATAACCAAAAAACAGGACCCTTTTGCCTTCGCCATTTTGGACGAAAAAGGGCAAAGGGGGAAACAAAAAAAAGCAAAAGGTGTGCGTCTTCCTTCCTCTTTGCTTGTTTTTCTTTTTCCTTCTTCTGCTGACAATCATTTCTCACTCCTCAAAATCTACTCTCATCCTCTGAACAAGGACAGACAATCCATACTCATTCAGACGCATACATCATTTCATTATATATACTTCAAATATTCATTCCCCTCCCAACAGCACAGCAAAAACATCCCTCCTCATCAAACAAGAACACGATGTCGGACTTTGCCGAGTATCTGTTCAACTTTGCCTGCAACAAGCTCGAAACAGACCCTGAGCTCGACATGCGACAGCAGGTTCTCCATTCCAACCTCATTCGCCAGATTCTGCTCCTCCAAAGCAACCATGCAGACAGCAATCATCATACTCAACTCGAGCACGCCAGCCAGGACCTCCACTTCCCCTCCTCAACTTCCTTCCTCAAGCCGCAGTCGACTCAGCCAGAAGGGTTGCCCTACCCTCCTTCACCCTACCTGCGCTACCCTCCCTCACCCTCCCAGATCGATGACTACCCAGAGTGGAGCCTCTTTACCTTCGACGACGAGCTGGACCGGACACTGCTCCCCAAATTCGACGATGACATCGATATGGAAGACTCGGGATATGTCAACACCAACGGATCAGAAACATTGCGTATCTTTGCCTCACCCATATGCCGCAATCAAGGGTCATCAGGCGATAATTTTTTGCCCTCGTATCCGTTCTGTCTGAGCACAGAGCCGCAGCAGCCTCACGAGAGCTACTTGACTCACATGAATCAGGCCCAAGAAGATTGGCTGGACTCTGTCCTGGAAGATTTGATGGAGGAGGATCAGCAAGATAGCGACGACTATGATGAGGAAGATGACGATGACGACGACGACGACGACGACAACGAGCATGAATATGCACACGGGCACGAGCACGAGCACGATCAAGTTCACGTCGGGCACAGCGCTATGAACCACGCTAGTGCGCGGCATTTCTTTGATAGCGAATCAAATATGATCACCAGCTCCTCTGTTCCTATGCCCTCGATCCTCGCCTCATCCACCTCGACTTCCACATCCATATCCACATCCACATCCACATCCACATCTTCCACTCCCTCACATTCATGGTGTCTGGATGAAGCGCAGAAATCGCTGACTACTGAGCGATATATGCTGAATGATTCAATCCACTCATCCAAGCACGTCAGACGACAAGAGATTGGCTCGAACGATACACAAGAGCCACACTCGAATTGTTTTCAGGAGCACCAACAACACCATCAGCAACCACAACTACAGGCACGACGGCCAACCTACATGGTATGCCAAACATCGTACTTTTCTCCACTCTCTCCCTCGACCACTCCTCTTTCGACTTCGCCACCCTCTCCTCGCCTTCAGCCAATTCCTATAAAACCAATGTTATCGACCACGCCTCCGCTTTCGCCTCCAGGGACACTTGAGGCCTACTTTACGGATTCTTTTTTCCATCCCTGCCCGCCCTGCCTTGGCTTCCACTCCTCCTCGTCCTCACCTTCCCAACGGGAGGAGGTCCTGCGGTACAAGCGGTTTGACCAGCTCAAGAGGGATTTGAGCTCATCCTGCCCACTGTAACAACTGACTATCTGCAGCTCCTATCCCTCAACGATGACACATGTAGGAGAGTAGAAAGAGCATGCATCTGGCTGGTCCAAAATAAAAAAATAACCCCTCGTACATCGTACATACATGATGCTTTTTTTTTCATACATATGCCAAAAAATAAGCTTTGTTCCCCTCATTGTGTTGCCCCGTAAGCAATTTGAGTTCCAGTTTCTTTTTTTTGTTTGCACCCCTTTACCACTCACTGTCACTCATTGTTCCTCGTCACCCCTTTCTCCCCATCTACACCATGTGTAAGTTAGTTTAACCATTATCTACTGTCTCCTGGGCGTGCGGGTGTGTGTCGCGACAGACCAGTCAGCCAGGCGTATCAATTCATACCGATCTCCCTGCTCACCAACGACCATCATGACTCAGTGTTGCTATGCAGCGTGACCTCAACCTTAATCGCGGCGGATCAATTGGATCTAAAAGAAAAGATTGAAATTATGCGTATTTACATGGGGAGAGGGAGAGCATGACGTTTTGACTCGGCATACTCACACCCATGCCCTCCTATCGAACACCCCTTCTTTCAATAGCTTCTGAAGAATCTGTCTCTGTTGCCGCAGCCCCTGTCGAAGCTGTTGCTGGCTCCTCCAAGCCTAGAACCCCCAAGGTCAAAGCCCCTCAAGTCCCCAAGGTCAACAAGATGGCCCCCAAGGCTAAGAAGGAGGCCACCATGGTCGAGGGTGCTGCCAAGATCGGTATCGAGTACAAGAAGGATGCCGACTTCCCCAAGTGGTACCAGCAGGTAGAGGGGATAATGCCATTTTTTGTCTATTTTTTCTCTTTGTCCACGATTCATATTCTCACGCCCTGATTTGACTGCATAACGCTAAAACGTAGGTCGTTACCCGCTCTGAGATGCTCGAGTACTACGATGTCAGTGGATGCTACATTTTGAGACCTTGGGCCTACAAGATCTGGCAAGAGATCCAGCGTAACGTGCTTCCGTCATTCAATTTCAATTCTGGCGACCCTTTTTTCCAGTCAGGAGATTCTGACATGAATTTTGGACTTTTACGTTATCCTTAGTGTGGTTCGACCTCGAGATCCAGGAACTCGGAGTGGAGAACTCCTACTTTCCCATGTTTGTGCCCGCCAAGAACTTGGAGAAGGAGAAGGACCACGTCGAGGGCTTTGCCGCTGAGGTCGCTTGGGTTACCAAGGCGTAAGTACCGAACGCGTCAAATAGCCGCTCTTTTCTTCAACCTGATGTATGAGTCATCATAACTAATCATTTCTGGCCACTGCTACTTCACTTTCTCTCCTGCCAATGCGACACAACAGTGGAAACAACGACCTGGAGGAGCCTCTTGCTGTCCGTCCCACTTCAGAGACTGTCATGTACCCCTACTACGCCAAGTGGGTCCGCTCCCACAGAGATTTGCCCCTTCGTCTGAACCAGTGGTGCAACGTTGTTCGTTGGGAGTTCAAGAACCCCCGTAAGTGGCCGATCCAACTTGCCAGAGCTTTTGAATACTTTCCGTGGTAGTAAAATCTGCGGGCAAGACGAGCTTGATTTTGTAACAAGCTTATTCAAACATCTTTTTTTTCCATCATTTTTAGAGCCCTTCCTTCGCACTCGCGAGTTCTTGTGGCAGGAGGGTCACACTGCCTTCGCCACCAAGGCTGAGGCTGACAAGGAGGTTTACCAGATCTTGGATCTTTACCGCCAGGTCTACGAGGATCTCTTGGCCGTCCCTGTGATCAAGGGTATCAAGTCCGAGAAAGAGAAGTTTGCTGGAGGATTGTACACCACCACCGTTGAGGGTTATATCCCCACTACCGGTCGTGGTATCCAGGCCGCCACTTCCCACTGCTTGGGCCAGAACTTTGCCAAGATGTTTGGCATCTCCTTTGAGGATCCCCAGGGTCCCCTTCCCACCGGCGAGGCCAGACCTCCCTTGCACGCCTGGCAAAACTCCTGGGGTATCACCACCCGCAGCTTGGGTGTCATGGTCATGGTCCACGGTGATGACAAGGGTTTGGTCCTGCCTCCCCGTGTTGCCTCTGTCCAGGTCATTGTCATTCCTTGCGGTATCAACGCCAAGACCACTGAGGAGGACAAGGTCGCCATTGATGAACGTATCACCGACATGTTGAAGCAGTTCAAGAAGGCTGGTATCCGCGCCAAGGTTGACAACCGCGACACCTACTCTGTCGGTTACAAGTTCAACCACTGGGAGCTCCGTGGTGTCCCCGTCCGCCTCGAGGTTGGACCCAAGGATGTTAAGGCTAACCAGGCTCTCGCTGCTCGCCGTGACAACGGTGAGAAGGTCACCGTTCAGCACGCCACCATTGTCAAGGACGTCCGCGATCTCTTGGACACTGTCCAGTCGGACATGTTCCTGCGTGCCAAGGAGGTCCGTGATGCCAACGTGATCTATGTCGAGGACTGGAAGGATTTTGTCCCTGCTTTGGACAACAGGCAGTTCTGCATGATCCCATGGTGCGAGGAGGTTGCTTGCGAGGAGGAGATCAAGGAGAAGAGTGCCCGCACTGGAATTGCCACTGCCGAGGTCCAGGACGACAAGGCTCCCTCGATGGGCGCCAAGTCTCTGTGCATTCCCCTCGACCAGCCCCAGGATAAGCCCATTGTTGCTGGCGAGACCAAGTGTGTCTCTTGTGGAAAGGATGCCAAGCGCTGGGCATTGTTTGGTCGCAGCTACTAAGTTGACCCTCCCCTTTCTTGGATCTACCTCTAGAATTAAAAAAGAAGTACAAGTTTTTTTATATATATATTGCTTTTCTACCAACATGGGGTTTTTGTTTTGCTAATCTCGCTCTGCGGACGTGCTTGATAGTATCTCTTCATAAAAAGTTCTTGTGAGGCAAGCGCGCCTCAGATGTAAATGTCTGGCATTTAGTGGCGTGTTTCTCGTGAAGTTGCCGCCTCGATGACGCGACTGATCTTCAGGAACCTATAACAAAGCGTTTTTTTGTCAGAGAGCTAAACCTGGTAAGCCATGAAAACAAAGCCCCATCTAGGACCTACTCTTCCCGCACACGCGATTCGACAGTCTCGTCCACTTTGCGCTCCAGTCGCTGAAACAACGAGTCTTCGTAATTGAGGGAATCATGGGTCCGTCGCTCTATTTGATCGAACATGAGCTGGAATGAAGGAAGTGTGAGTGGGATTGTCAGTGGCCATTTGTGATTTGGTTGCTAAAATACTCCAAGCTCTGTTTTTTTTACTCGCCTGTCCAAGCGAGTTGAAGGAGGCGAGGAACTGCTGTCGACCAGAGTCCAGGCGGAGCAGTGGTTCGGGCACCGGCCCGGGCAATGGAGTGACAGGGGTCGACTGAGCATGAGCAGACGACGCCTGTGGCTGCTCTTCGACCTCTAAAGCCTCCATAACTCTCTGGCCCTTCTCGGGTGCGTCCAAAGATCTGTTTGCCCTACGAGCCGAGCTCCCTACGTGATCCTCGGGCTCGAGAGTGCACCCACTTTCAACCGAGTTGAGCCACTGCGTCACTGTCGAGTTGGAATTGCGGCCTCCGGAGTCCTGAGAGAAGATGATTCCATTGCTCGCCTTTGGAAGAGTGTTCTCTTTGTTTCCATCGACGTCTGGGGCTTGGGTGGTCTGTCGCGCCGCTGATTTGGTACTCATTCGAAGATTGGGCTCGGATGCGCGAGGAGAGTTGCTTTGATCGTTATCGCCCAAAGTCTTCTGGACGCCGTCGTTTCGTTGGAAAGAAGATGACGGTTCTGGTGTCGCATGCACGATCGCTGAGGAGGTCGAAAGAGGAACAGAGAACTTTTCATGCTGGTGCTGGTATAGAGAATAGATCGGGCAAACGGTCAGAGATATGTATTCAATTGAAGTTGACCTGGGTAAAAATAGCGAAATGCCTAACCACTTGGGCAACCTCCATGGTACGTTGGATCCGAGTAACATCACGTTCGCTGTTGACTTTGATGTCAATCGCCTTGTTTTCATTGGTGACGAGGATCAAGCGAGAGTTGAAGTCTGTCGAAAGTTACATTTTAGTGCTGATGAAGTGCATGTTGAGTATATTCGATTGTCGGATACTTTCCATATTATTGCTTACCGAGCATCCAGTACATCATATCACCGTAGGGGATCGTCAAGATTTCGTCGCCCTTCTCCAGAGGTGTCACTTGCATGTTCAGAATGTTGAAGTCAACATAGCACATACGGGGCTCGACCTTGGACAGGGTCGTGACCCGAACTGAGTCTGAGCGCAACGTCCAACCGCTATTAGGAAGCGGCGATAATAGAAGTAAAAACTAGGCTCTTGGGCTTGAACGTACAGTATGAAGTATTCTTGTTGTGAAGCAACTTACAAGACTACGTCGGGCTTGGTGGCTTGAACTGCAGCGATGAACTCTCGAGCATCGGTCACGAATCGTTCTGGCGCGATCCGGAGGAAAGGTGGCACAAGAGTACCAGCAAAAAGTTGCTTGGCAAATTCATTTAGATCCTGGAGTCTTTGTGGCGAGATCCTGACAAGGATGCCCAGTAGATTCAGTTGCAGTGGAATGTCTAGCATATAAAGGACGATGTATCAGTGGCTGCGATGCCTCGACTCTTGAGATATTCATTGCTTTCGTGTTTGTTGGAAGAACCGCAATACCTTGTTCCTCCACCAGCTGGTTCGCGAGCTCTTGTCTAGGAGGAATAAAGTACTTTCATAAATACTATGGCTTTATTCTACCGAGTGATAGGTCCATTTTCTCCTTGAAACTTACACAATGCCCATCTCCGATCTCAGGTATCGCTTGTTCTCTGGAGATTGGCAAAGCAATGAGCTGATGCACTTGATTGTCTATTTCAAAGAAACATCAGTCTCATCAATCATGTGCAACAAAGTGATTCTTTGAGATAATTTGTCCTTACCTTTGACCGCAACCTCATGTTCTTTCTATACTTTTCGTTTGTAAGAGTCCCAATCAAAGCTGCGAGAAAACTGGGAAAATGCTTTCGCTTGCCTGAAAAAAACGTCAGAAAAAGGACACATATCGCGCCACCAAAAAAGCTTAATTTGCCAGTGGCCATACCATACATCCCATCGTCAATCGCACTCTGGCACGCACGGAAGTAAAGTCAAAAGGACATTGGTAAGTGTTCGACTCTCCAAATTGCAATCCGGGTTGCAAGTTCATCGGCATGTATATACCTGGAGGATGTCGATCGCCATTTCTTTGAGGTACGTCCATGATTCGGGGTCCTGGCTGGACTGCTCTGATTGCTCAAGCATGAGGGTTGCCAGGATTGTGTCGAGGGCCTTCCCGGTGACTGTGTTTTCGTCTTCTGCATGGTTCAGGAGTTCTGCCAGGAGAGGCATACCGTTGATGACTTCTTCCCACTGCCGGTTCTCAATCTATCCGAAAAAGACAGGCAGTGGCACTTGTTACTGCAAGTGCTTCAAGGCGGTTCTGGTGGCACAGCATACTTACGTTTTTACAGATCTGGTTGAGGGGAGCTTGGTAGTTTGCTTGCTCCTTTGCGGAGGCCGCACGAGTCCGCTTTCTCGGCATCGCGGCGGATCCTGGTGGTAAGGGTGTGAAAGCTTCTTTTTGGGTGGACAGAAAAATGGGGAGGGCAAGAAATGAAATTTTGGTACGCCAGACCAGCTCAAAAATAAAAGCACGTCACTGCATCGAGAGGCTCTCTTGAACAGCCGCCTCTTTCCACTCCTTCCCTCGCCCATTGCATTCATCTTTTTGTGTCGACCTTCGTCTCGCATTCGCTCTTCTCCGTTTTTTTAATACTTTCTCCTCCCTATTTATATATTCATTCCCTTCCATCATGGACATGTCCCAGGCTGAGAGACAGAAATATGCCGAGATTTTCTCTAGCTTGAACCCTGTCAATGGCTACATCACTGGTACAACACCTTGTCCTTACTTATCCCAACCTCTATTTCAGTCATCCTCGAAACTGCAGCAACAACATCTGACGCAGCTGTTACCATTGCACCATCATTCTTTAGGCGTTCAGGCACGGCAGGTTTTCATGAGCTCTGGCCTTCATGTCATCCAACTGGGGCAGATTTGGTAAAGTCGATGAGAATGCGGGACTCAGCACCCCATAATGGTGTGGGCGAAGTGCAGTAGTCACTGACATTCACCTTCCGTATTGCAAACAGGGATATCTGCGACATTGACAAGGATGGAAACATGGATTTTGACGAGTTTTGCTTGGCCCTCCGCTTCATGTACGCCTCTATTAATGGCGAGATCGCAGAGATCCCTTCAACTTTGCCCGCACACATGATCCCACCTTCCAAGGCCCAGTACTTTGGCGGTCAGGGATTCAACCAGTCGTTCATGCAACAATCCGGCTCCTACATGAACCAGAACCAGAACCAGAACCAGAACCAGAACCAGAACTACAGCCAGGCACCCAACTACAGTGCCATCTCCGACCTTGTAAGAGAAGAGTGAGAGTTGCCCCTGGTAATGTCTTTGAAGAGCAAGATATACGATCCAGCGACTGATTTGTCGTCATATGATTCTTGCGAACAAATAGGACACCTCAGCGGCAGTATCCAGCAGTCTGTCCGACGACTTTGAGTGGTACATCGCACCTTCTGATCGCTCCAACTATGAGAGCATCTACAAGAACAATGTTCAGATGTCGTCAGGAGAAGTGCGAAGTATGTGTGCTGACTGATGTTTGCCAGGTAACATGGAATTTCCATGGATCACAATCCTAATGTGAAATCTCTGATATGGATAACATAGTGGGTCAATTCGAGGAATTATACCAAGCTCTTCAAATTCCAAGAGAAGACATTCACGCTGCCTGGACGCTCGTTAACGTTCATGGAACTCCTCAGATTGGCAAGGAGCAGTGTATCATGTTCTTCCACATCTTGAACAGCCGTCGACTTGGAAAACGTGTGCCTGCAACACTCCCTGGCGCTCTGAGGACTTCTTTCTTAGGCGACTCGAACTTTGCACTGTCCGACAACTACGCCGTGAATGAGATTCGCCAGCAGGCTGGCCGTCCCTCAGTCCCCATGTCATTTGCCACCAAATCCGCCTTTTCCAGCCAGAAGGGTCATGCCATGGCTGATGATTACCTGAGTCGATTGAACCAGAAGGAGAGCGCAGCCTCAGGTATTGAGACTATAAGTCCTTTTCTTCGTCAGCAGTGGTGATGGATCTTGTCATTCTAACTCAATTATCCTTCCCATATTTGTCTAACAGAAACACATGCTCAGGAGGAGAGACTGAGACATGAGTTGGAGAGCATCAAGAGACAGATCGAGGATGCAGAGGCACGCTCGCGATCCACCAGAGGCGACACATCGGTGGCTAAGAGAGAGCTCCAGGATCTGTTGGCGTACAAGCAGCAGCAAGTCTTGAACGATGACGCCTCGATTTTGGATCGCCAGCTGCTTGATCAGGACAGAGAGATCCAGCGTCAACGGGATGCTTTGAAACAGCTGGATAAGATCATGCAAGGCCTCCGTGAGCAGAAGGACTTGCTGGAAACTCACCTCGCAGACTCTGAAGGAGAACTCCGCGACAGCCAGCGTGAGGTCGAGGCACGGCGCTAGATCGTCGAAATTTTGTTCTCCAAAAAATATTAAATCACGTGTTTTGTGACCGCTATCAGTGTTGTCCCATTGTCAAACAACACACTTTTTTCTTTTTTTTTTCTTCGAGGCACCGAAGCAGCCATTCATTGTCCACCAACCATTCACCACAATAATGTAATTAATGTCTGCCTAAGTGCATTAACAACAAAATAAGCATGAAAGCCCCTACACCTTTTCCTAACCCTCCATCTGTTTTATAGGTCTCGGTTAATTATCAAAAACTTGCCAAAACATCTCACGGATGAACGCTTCCGCGAGCACTTCAGCACTGTCGCCGAGGTGACTGACGCCAAGCTCATGAAGAGTTCGTAAGTGACCTCTTGAACCATGACTGTGTATGCGAATTGGCTAAAGCCAGATTTCCAACTAAACATACCCTATTCCATTCGCGATTAATAAAACAGGTTCGGTAACTCCAGACGCTTCGGATTCATCGGATACAGAACAGAAAAAGATGCAAAGGCCGCTTTGCAACACTTCAACAACACTTTTATCGACACTTCCAAGATCATTGTCGAGAAGGCTAAGGAGGTATTACGATGCACATCTTGGAAGCTCTTATCCGGAGTGTCAAGACCTGTTGATGTCTAACTGTTTCTTATTTCTTACCGTGGCATTCAGATCGGCGATGAATCTTTGCCAAGAGCATGGAGTCAGCACTCTATCGGCACATCGGCACACGCAAGAAAGATGGGAGTGGAAAGACAGCACAAAGAAGCCGCCGAAGCTGCACTCAAAATGAAGCACGCAACCGAGGCTACTCAAGAGATGAAGAAAAAGCAGGAACATTTGGCAAAGCTGTACCAGGCAGAGAACGACCCCAAGCTCAGGGAATACCTCGAGGTCATGCAGCCCAGAGCTGTCACCAAGACATGGGCCAACGACGACGCCGTCGAACTCAACACAGAAAAGGTTGGCCATGGCCGCGAAAGTAACAGGACAAAGGCCAGAGCCCAGGTTGTCGCCCTCAAGAACAGGAAGCCCGGTGGAGAGGGCCTGATGGTGACACAGACAAAGATTACCTTTGAGGACTCTGACGACGAGCTTTACGACAACCTTCCAGCAAAGGCGGAGACTAAGGAAGATGAGGAAGATGATATTGTTATGAGCGAGGCTCCTGTGGAAGACACCCTTGTCAACAACTCCGAAGTGTCTGATTTGGACTGGCTCAAGTCCCGCATGGCCAAGCCAGCGGAAGAATCCAAGGAAGAGGTATGGTAGTGCGTATTTACGTATCCTTGGGTGCGTTATGTAATATTCATATGTTACTCACGTCATAAATGTTTGAATAGGCCAAGACTGACGACGAGTCCAAGGATGCTTCTGATTCAGAGACAGTTGCACCACCTCCCAAGATTGCCCAGACGCCCCCTAACCGACCCGTCATCATCTCTGCCGAGGAGGAAGAGGAGAACGCGAAGAATCTCATCGCTGATACTGGACGCCTCTTTGTCCGAAACTTGCCATATACCTGCACAGAGGAAGATCTCCGGAAACTGTTTGAGAAGTTTGGACCTCTGTCCGAGGTCCACATGCCCATCTCTAAAGATACCAAGAAGCCCAAGGGCTACGCCTATGTCCTCTACCTGCTGCCTGAGCATGCCATCAAGGCCTACACTTCCCTGGACAAGAAGTTCTTCATGGGTCGCCTGTTGCACATCATCGCCTCCAAGGAGAAGCCCCAGCCAAAGGAAGATGAGGAGTCTGCTCTCGGACCCGGCGGACGCCCATTGTCCGTCAAGAAGCAGCGCGAACTCAAGAAGAAGGGCCAGAGTGGCATGGACTTTAACTGGAACTCGCTTTACATGAATGTAAGTACCTATTTCATTCCACGCGTTGAGCAAGCCGTTGATGTTGCTGTATATTGACAAACATGCTTTTTTATTTTCTTTCGCTCGGCTTTTAGTCCGATGCTATTGCCGCTTCTATTGCTGACCGCCTCAATGTTTCCAAAGCCGATATTTTGAACCCTGATGCCGACAACATGGGTGTCCGCCTTGCCGTGGCTGAAACTCAGATCATTATGGAGACCAAGAAGTTTTTGCAGGAGGAGGGCATCAATGTTGATGCATTTGGCAAGAAGGAGCGCAGCGACACTGTCATCCTGGTCAAGAACATCCCATACAACACCACCGAACAGGAGCTACACGATCTCTTTGTAACCCACGGTGATCTGGGACGTGTCCTGATGCCACCAGCAAAGACCATTGCCATTGTCGAGTTTTTGCAACCCAGTGAGGCTCGTTCCGCCTTCTCGCACTTGGCCTACAGACGCTTCAAGGACACGATTTTGTACCTGGAAAAGGCTCCCGTTGGCGTGTTCAACAGCAAGTATGACCCTGAGATGAAGAACAAGAAGGAGAAGACGGGTACTGAGGAGGACGATGACACTACCTTGGCCAAGAAGATCACCTCGACTCAGCTCATGGACGTCACTACCACCTCGCAGGCTGCTCAGGACACCGACAACATGGAGGGCGCCACCTTGTTCATCAAGAACATCAACTTCAAGACTACTGACGAAGGACTCAAGAAGGCCTTTGCTAGCGTTGAGGGTATCAAGTCGACTATGATCCGCTACAAGCCCGACCCTAAGAACGCAGGCAAGACTCTGAGCATGGGCTTTGGTTTCGCCGAGTTTGTTTCCAAGGATAAGGCCGTGACTGCCATGAAAGCTATGAACGGATTTGTGTTGGACGGCAGCAAGCTCGAGATCAAGTTCTCGGACCGTTCTTCATCAAAGGGCAGTGCTTCCAAGACTCGCGTCGCTCCCAAGGACCACGGCACCAAGCTGCTTATTCGTAACATTCCTTTCGAGGCCACTAAGAAGGATATTCAAGGACTTTTCAGGTACGGCTCTGCTGATATTCTATAATTCTGTGATATGCTCTTGGCGATGCTTAAGACTAATCACGAACTTTTCTTCCAATTCAATAGCACTTTTGGTCAGCTCAAGTCTGTTCGTATTCCCAAGAAGATGAACGGTGGCCACCGTGGTTTCGCATTCTTGGACTTTATGACCAAGCAGGAGGCCAAGAGTGTCTACGAAAACGTGGCCAACACCCATTTGCTCGGTCGCCATCTGGTGGTGGAGTGGGCCGAGGAGGAGGCTGGATTGGAAGTCCTGCGCGAGAAGGTTGGTCGCCAGTTCCGCAAGGATGACGGCAGTGGTGGCAAGAGGAGAAAGGTGGATCTCGATGGCGATGACGACGACATGATGATGGAGGATGACTAGAGGGGATACTTTAGTCATTTTTTCCCAACAACACCTTTCCTCTTTTTCTCCCCTCACTGCATTTAATAACCTGTACCATTAGTCTCTAGCATTGTCAAACAATCCATCCATAAAAAAAGCAAAGAATTACGATTATGACTGTTCCGCCGAAAATAACCCATATAACCCATGTCTAACTGAGTAATTCAAAAAAACACGCGACTTGGTGGCAAAGGGCCTTTGACTAACCCGTTATGGTCTAATGCAGGGCAATGGCGTTGGTCAACTTGGGCTTAGTGACACGAGCAGCTTAAAGATGATGGCTGAGAAGAGAGAGATAAATAACCGGCTTTTTCATCATCCAACATCAGGCTTTCCAGGTTTCCGACGGTTCCACCTTGTCTCAGGTGTTTAGTACCGGGGACGATAACGAAAGAACGAAAAAGAGTAACCCTAATGTGGCCAAAGTTCACCACTTTTTGACTTTATGTCTTCTTCCTGAGGCGCAACCCCAGGTGCAAGCTCATCCCCGCTCCATTCTCACCTTTTGTTTTGTGGGTGTCTCGAAGGATGGAAGGATCACACCGAACAATTAGACGATATGCTTTAATAAGTTCTCGCTCGCAAATGCCATTTGCTGCCCACACCTGTGGGCTCTTTGGTCCTTTTTTATTTCATGGACCGTTATGGTTCGATGACGACAGGTGGTCTTTCCTCAAAGAGAGAATGACGCGGGGGATTGATTCTCCAGAGGAGAAAAAGTCACTTTGTTTTTCAGCTGAGTTGAACGAGTCTAAAACAAAAATAAAACCGGGCACTGATCAGAGCAAACTCCTTTTTCGTTGTCCTCCTTTTCTCTCCTCTTCCTCTTTCATGTTCAACCACTCACCTTCCATCCACATCCCACCGACCACCAACATATAACAGCCATGAAGTTCATCGCCACCCTCGCCGTCGCCGCCTCCTCAGTCGTCGCTCTCGCCTCTGCCGACATGCTCCAGGTCCACAACCCCACCCGCGGCTCTGTCTGGAAGACCGACACCCCTTCCTATCTCGGCTGGACCGGCAACTGCGCGTCGATGGGCGCTGCCGGCAAGACTGCGCTGGTCGATCTCATGACTGGGCCTTCAGACTCTCTTCGCTTTGTCACCAACGTCGGCACCATCGACTGCACAGGCAATACCGGCCGCTCTGATATCACTATCCCCAAGGATGTCCAGACCGGAAAATACTCGCTCACCATCCGCACCTCTCCCGACATCTCGTACACCAACGTCTTTGACATTGTCGGCGTCAGCGCCCCCGCGCCTTCCTCCACGCCTGAGGCTCTCGCGGACAAGAGTGCCAACGCTGCCTCCTCGCTTGGTGCCAGCTCTTTGGTTACTGTTCTCGGCGCCGTTGCTGGTATTGCTCTCTTATAAATGGAGCGGATTCCTTCTTCATCCTTTCTCCCATCGATATTTTCCATTTGTTCCTCTTACTGATCTTTTTCATGACTTTTTCAAGATGATTTCTCTCTCTCTCTCTCTTTCTGTACCACCTTCCTTTGTAATAAAACCATCTCACTGAACGTTCACTATCCATTTTGAGCCATCGCTGTGTGTGTGTGTGTGTTTGTATGTGTGTATGTGCTGTTATCTCTCTGGCTTTGCACAGAATCCCAGATTCAGCACAATCGAACAAAACAGCCAGGGTCGTTAAGGGTATTTCAAGACGCTTCAAAACAATATTCCAGGATATGGGACCCGACTATCTCACATTGTGTTAGTTATCCAAAGAGATTAGTCGTTACGACTTTCAATGCTCTCATCTGTGGATAGATGCAATTAGAAGGCCATGATCAGAGGACACGCACTATTGGGCCAGCCGAATTTTTTCGAATTATTTCGGATCCTCATTTTTTAGTCCATCTTTCTCCATTTTACCAGGTAAAATTAAATGTAATCTCTTAATTCTTCCCGTTGAGAACCATCAACGAAACAAATCGACGCAATGCACGAGCCACGGATCTTGCGAATACTAAAAAGGCTGAGGTTTGCGTATTTGTGGATACGTTGGCACCAGTACAAACCAAAACAAGCTCGGGAAAACGAAAGCCCCCTTTTTGGCAGTATTTGACAGGCCGGGTCCGTTGTCGTCACGACTCTGGAGATACATCATGTTGTGGATGAATACATACTCGCTGTTCACGAATATTATTGTGGTCTTTGAGTTCATATAGCCAGGAGCTGGAGCCCGAGGGAGTGTGCTTCACTGAGTATATTCGTGGAGGTGGATGTGGATGTGGATGGTGATGGATGAAGAGTTTTTTTCTGAATCGATGGTCTTCTGAGTCGGTGACTGGGTTGGCAATGTTCAACTCTATAGTGTATTGCTACGGAAAGTGGTGATGGATGAGGTGGAAGAAAGAAAAAGAGCAATCCATGCAGACACGCAAATTGGTGGCAAAAATATTTTATTCTCTAAATAATGTAAATAATGTTTCAAGCAAAAAAAAAGGTACCACTATCGCCAGAGTAGTGACCAAGGTACCCGCTGTGAACAACAAAGATAACTTGACAACACTGGACTTTGTGTCATGAGACTTGACCTCGTTGGTCGACCAAGTGTTCGTCTTGATATTGTAGACGGACAAGGTATTGAGGGGTCATTCGAACCTTCAAGTAATCCACCAAAGAGGATCGATGCGTCTCCAGAAACGGCACAAGAGGCGGTACCCTTACTGATAGGATTCTCGGTGACCTTGCTCCAGGTCAAGGTCTCGACATCAAACAACTTGATGTCGGCCAAGGGAAGCTTATACTTAAAATAGTGTTGTTTGAGGCCAGTGAGAAATAAGCTTCTTACTGACTGAATACGCAAAATTCATGCTAGTGAAAGCCTATCACCGTTGTCAGGTAATAATACTAATCATGTTGCCTGAAGACGGAGTCACCAGATGCAAAACATGCAACCATACGTTCTGTTGGCATGTCTTTTTCATCAAACCTGTTGGAGAAGCGATAATAAAAGAAGTAAAAATCAGTTAAGATTAAACAAACGAATACTAAGGCTGAAGTATTCTTTCCGATTATTCAAAAAATGATTTGGCAATGAAACTTGCCGATGAAGTCCAGTTTTTGGTCATCAAATTGCAGTCAACAGTATGGAGGAAAAAATATCAAGGGTCAAGAAGAACAAGCTCTTGCGCTCACTAGCGTAGACGACACGATCGCGCCAGCCGTGGACGCCGCTGGAATCTCCCGAACTACTAATATCAGGTTTAGACGATACAACAGATGGTGCTGCGCCTATGCTGGGGTCGAACACAATGAGATTTCTTCCTTTTCGGAGGCTGCAGTTATTCTGTAGATTAGACTAGAATCGGTATCTGTGACCAATCCTAAACCATAGGTAGACGCGAGAAAGCATTTAAGGTTTTGATTTGCCAAGAGGTTTGCTACCTTGTTCAAATTGGAATGAAGTCGCGTTTGGCTTCTCCTTCTTGACAGTTTTTTTTTTGACGCATTCGTTTTTTAAAAGTAGACGAATGAAGACCACCTTGTTTGCTTGACATTTCGATATGATATGGTCCCATTCTGCATCTGAAGTTTCTCTCTTCTTTCTCGAATGTATCCGTATTTTCTCTTCGAACTCTGCTTTATCTAACATGGAAATATCAATATGACATAGCAGAAAACACAGGTCGCTAACGAAGATTCCCACCGGCATTATCGGCATCCTTTCCGTCATTGCCAGCGCAGTCATTGTAAGACTTTTCGTATCATCAATGTAACGGGTCTAGTGAACCACATTCAGAGTGATACTCATCCATTACATATCTGGTCACCACCATCTGGGCCTCGTTTAAGATGAAGGATGTCTACTATCATAGTGAAAGTTCTCAGGCCGCAATTTTCCGAAGAGACACAGTGTAATACAGTAAACACGTCGCGCTCTGTATTTGACACCTCCTAGAGCCACAAAAACAGCTGAGTGATGATTATGAAGAACGAGGGGTATCAGTCTTCTCTTTGACGGTGTTTGGAGGACTACAATAGGGAGTCGAAATATATCACAAGTATCAGGACAACCGAGTGTTCGAAATCTTGGATTGTATGTAGATCTGCTCTATAAAAAATATGGAGAGTTGCTTTAGCTAGAAGCGAAACCCCCAAGGCAAAGATGATGGGATAGGAACTTGACTAACGAAAGAAGGCAGAGGCGCTTGAACGGTAACTGTGCTTCGTGCTCAAGATTGCCGATATCTGGGCGGAAATACAAAGGGACAGAGAGAAAGAGAGAAAGAGTACGTGAGCCGTGGGAGATTCCGAGTGATCTGATTGGTCAAATATAATGTTGGGCAGATGGCCTTGTTCGGATGGAGTTCCGAGATGACAGACTCGCATGCACAAACAAAAAAATATATATATGAGTACTATAAAAAAAAGGAGAAAAGAGAGAGTGGTAGTCTCCATGTATGTAACTCCTTGGTGAGGGTTGCATTGCAACAACAACAACAAGAAGAATAAGATCGAACTATGCATAATAGTTCTAGCTTGTGTTTTGTTTTGTTATTCAAAACGAGGGTTGCCGATTATCAGCATAACGAGGTACAGCGCATGTTGAGAAAGAAAGGGCAAGGTAGGGAGAAAGAGGGACCAAGCTGAGTTTTCCGTGGGAGCGATAAAGAGAGAAGGACAAGGCACGCATTTCAACAAGAGCAAGAGAGAGTGTGTGTGCGTGTGTGGGTGTATGTGTGTGGGTGTTAAGCAATAGTAGAATCTCAAGCGAAAATGACACCACCGAGCACCATTGCCATGCAAGTAAGGCGTACTTCAATAGTTTCATTTTCATTACCGAATTCCTTCTTCCACCAGTAGCGCCAAAATAACGGAATAGACAAACGAATGATCGAACAAGCTATTCCTCGGGATTCTGACTCAGAATCCTCTTTGTCCGTCCTAGTCAAATTGTAGTCCATGCATGCATGGATGGCAAAGATTGAGACACAATTGAGGTAGGGGGATGAAGTGAATGTGAGAAAATGATGCTGGAGGTGTGAGCGTTCAATGGTGGACACAAAACTGCAAGGACAAACTCTAACATGTCTTTTTCCTCTGCAACCAACGGTCATTGCCCAGTGCATGTAGATGTGTGTGGTTTGTCCTTCGCGGTAAGAATTATGGTTTTTTATGGTTGCTGCATGTCCACATGACGCGATATTGTGCTCAACAAAACAACGCAAAAGCCGAGTTCACTGAGGAATATGTTGTCCAATCATGATCGAGCAGAATTCGCACATTTGTGTTGTTGATTGTTGAGGAGGGAGCAAACAGGATGGAAGGCAAGCAAGGAAGGCAAAGAAAATAAATATCAGTTTGGCGCTAATATGCCACAAAAAATATAGGTCCGCCGAGAATGACAACCACTGCTGCAATCGCACAGTGCTATGGCACCATCTGCTCTGAAAACTACAAATAATAACTGTTTTCTTTGGATGCCACAGTGTGGCATCGGAGATAACAAAAAGGCATGGATTTCAAAGCAAGGTGTCGGTTTGTTTCCTCAATGTTCGCTAACTCTCGGCAACCGCATTGGTGATGTACCAACGCTCTTCGGCACTTTCTGAACATTACAAATGTCCGAATGAGCAAACGAGGATATCTGCTCGGTTGTCCATGTGGCACATCCTCAACTAAAAAAGCAACGCCAAAGTAAGTCTGTCAGACTCGTGGTGAGAAGAACAACCCAACAAGCCGACAAACCGAGCACAAGAAATTATGATAAACCACAATGTATTCTGCCTCAAGTATTCGTCTTGTGTTTATGTTACTCTTCGGTGGATAGTCCTCTGATCGTGTATTCGCAATGGTACAGGGGTGCGTGACAAATAAAAGAGTCTTTGGCTGTCTAGAAGTCTAGCCCATGCCTTTCCACTCTAAAGCAGTGAAGCAGCTACATCCGAGTCTCGTCGTGTATCTCGCTTTAAGATGACTCCAGAGAAGAAAAAGATTCTGGACATCGACTTGTAGACTGCAGTATTCATTGATAGTACGTGAGGAGTCCTTTCCGAGTCATGGGCTTTTCGGGATCCCTTGGACAGAGTTTTCGTTTGCTTTCTGCGGTATATGACTCCCAGGACCCTGCACATTGAACTCAGAAGGCG
The DNA here is from genome assembly GCA_000739165.1 of Podila verticillata NRRL 6337. Taxonomy (NCBI): domain Eukaryota; kingdom Fungi; phylum Mortierellomycota; class Mortierellomycetes; order Mortierellales; family Mortierellaceae; genus Podila; species Podila verticillata. The sequence goes on along the minus strand of KN042417.1, from coordinate 3,846,991 downwards.
CTTGCTCGGAGTTGTATCTACTGCTTATGACCACCTCAAAGGGAAAGGCGACCTTGCATCCTTGCGCAAGCGCAAACACAGTATTCATTAGATACGAGAATGTATCATTACTGCTATCACGGCGCGTCTTTGTTGCCCATCCGTATTTATTTTTCTCGAGCGACTCGAATCGAAGAGTCTCCGAGAATCATCCGCAATCTTGTTGTCATTTACCTGGGTCATTTTGACAATCAATAAATGGGCCCAATTTGTCGTTTTCATTGATAAAAAAGGAGCTTCATCCATTTTGAGACGACTGCGAGGTCCTGTTAGCACCGTTTTCGATGTTTTTTATATCAACCGAGCACTATTTTGTTTTCTCGACTATTGCTCTGTCGCATGGTTGGATTGTTTGCTGTTGTTTTTTATGTTGTTGTCCACAATCAGACAAAGATATTTACCGCGATGAGTCAAACCAATAGCCCATACCAAGACGTCTGTGGTGTGTTTTGTCTTTGTTGTGTTGCTTTGATCCATTCAAGAAGACCGAATCTCTCTTCTCAAAAGAAGGTAAGGTTGGGACAAAGCACACAGACAGGCACATAGGCACATGCCTTTTCTTCTTTCTTTGGTATAAGGTTTCTCTTCTGCCACCTCTTTTTCCGTTTCGCTGCATTGTTTGCTCATGGAGGGAGACGAATGGTGCCATGAACTGCTGTATGGATGAGATGGATAGATAGATTGCTTGTCCACTCCACTCGGAGAGGTGTTTGTGTCCTGTATAGACAGACTAGCCCCCCTCTCTCTCTATCTCTCTTTCTCTCTCGATTTGATCCTAAGAAACACACACGCGCACACAAACAAAGGCAACCTACTGCTCTCTCCTGTGCTTGTCTTCCTCGGTAAACACACGACGCTGAGCGGAGTTGCCCATCTCGAGCATGAGTGTGAGTGTTGACAGGTGAACAGGCCAATCACAGGAGGTGCCATTACCCACCAAAACGCATCTCAAAAGCACTGGTCACCCACTCCCACTCCTGGTCAGGAAATGAGAAAATGGCACAATTGGGCCAGTTTACTTTAACTCTGGGACGGAAGGAAACCCAAACGTTGGGGAGTATTTGTTGTTGGACTTATCATTCAATCATTCATTGATTGTCTCGCAGGTTCGTCAATGTCCGTAGTAGCGAAGAAGCAAAGGAGGACTACCCAAACGAAAAGGATATGAGATGCCGATGTGTGAGAAACAAAAAACAACCCCATGAACTCGATCGCGCGATGAAGGTGAAAAGGAAGGAGCAGAGATAAAAACAGCAGTACTGGGGTAGTGAGTAGGTATCAAGGGGAGAATACTTTCCCAACTATCCACAACCATACATTTCGTACATCGCATACAAGCAAATGAAAAAGTAACCCAAAATAATAGCAAAAAAAACTGCACCCTTAAACCATTCGGGTTCAAATGTGAATTGAATACATGTGAGTAGAGTAGAGTAAAATATGCCCAATGTTGCTCTTGTTCAAATGCTGTCCATTTAATAGGTTCGATGGGCGTTCATGTGTTCATTCGATGGATATCTTGACCTCGGACTTGTATAAATATCCCCATGTGCCTACACCACTTTCGCTTCCTCGTCAATTCTCAGAAGAGCATTCGCCACCTAATACCCTTTGGTTGTCCCTCACACTACCACACCACTCCTCCACCTCCACCTCTCTTACCATGGCTGCTGAAGCTGACCTAGGCCAAAGGGCTGCATACCTCACCGAAAAATCAGAATTTGACAACGAGAAGGGCGTCCACGCTGATGACATCGCTCTCGAAGAAGAGCAGGAGAACTCACCCATCGAGGCCGTGCGCTTAGGTATGTTCTTTGGTCTACCGTTCAAGATCTTTCTTTCACTCTGACCCAGCATCTTCTAACCAGGTTTCATTATAATTATATTTCATTTCAGTCGTCCCCATCACCGACGACCCAACCTTGCCCGTCGTCACATTCCGATTCTGGTTGCTCTCCTTCTTGTTCACTGCCCTTGGTGCCACCATCCAGCAGTACTACTTCTTCCGCTCCACCTCTGGCGCCTTCTCCATCTTCTTTGTCAACCTGGTCACCTACTCCATGGGCAGAGCCCTGGCCCGCCACCTGCCCACAACCAAGGTCACCTTCTTTGGTCAAGAATTGTCTCTGAACCCTGGACCCTTCAACATCAAGGAGCATGCCCTGATCGGTATTGCTGTCTCGACCGGTGCTAGTGCTGCCTATGCCATCGATATTCTCTCTGCTACCGACATTTTCCTCGATTATCGTATCAACTTCGTTGGCTCCATGATCATCATCATCACAACCCAGTGCTGCGGTTACGGTATGGCTGGTCTCCTCCGCAAATACTTGGTATACCCCGCTGAGATGGTCTGGTGGAGCAACCTGGTCCAGGTTGTGTTCTACAACACCTTGCACAACACTGACCAGTTCCAAAAGGTCCGTCTCATCCGCGGCTGGAGCAGCATGAAGTTCTTCTGGGTGGTGGTCGGCGTTACCTTTGTTTACCAGTTCATCCCTCAGTGGGTCGCTCCTGTCCTGATCTACTTTGACTGGATCTGCTGGCTCAAGCCCTTCGACATGAACTTCTGGGCCTTGTTCGGTTCTATTTCTGGTGCCGGTATCGGCTCCCTCTCCTTTGATTGGACCTCCATCGGTGGTGCCACCATGTGGCTGCCCCTGAGCGCTCAGCTCTGCTCCTTATCCGGAATCATCTTCAACTACTGGATCATTTTCCCTATTCTGTGGTTGAACAACGCTCTTGGCATGAAGACCATTGGTCGCCCTCTGACCTCCCGCCTCTTTGATGACAATGGTGTCTACTTTGATATCCTGAAGGCTATGACTCCTGATCATACTCTCGACGAGGAAAAGTACAACAAGGGTTCACCAGCTAATATGGCCCCCATGTACGCCCTGGGCTTTATGACCTCCTTCATTGCTCTTGCTGGCTGCTGCTCTCACGTTTACTTCTTCCACGGCAAGGAGATCTGGGCCCAGTGGAAGTCGGCTCTCGGTTCCGAGAAGGAGGACATCCACACCAAGATGATGAAGGTCTACCCCGAGGTTCCTCAGCTCTGGTATGGTGCATTCTACGTTGTCATGGCCATCTTGGCCTGCATTGCCTGTGAGTTCTACGGCACTCAGCTACCCTGGTGGGGTCTCCTTTTAGCTCTTGCCCTCGGCTTTGTCTTGACTCTGCCCATCGGCGTCATGAACGCGGTTACAGGCTACGGTCCCGGTTTGAACGTCATTACCGAACTGGTTATTGGCTATATCCTTCCTGGAAAGCCCATCGCCAATATGACCTTCAAGTGCTATGGTTACATGGGTAAGCGGAATTTATGTGATTTCCAAAAATTCATAGGAATTCGCTTGAAGAACACGTGACACTAACCTTTCTTTCTTTTTCTACCTCCCACTCTCTCTCTCCGTCGACTGACAGCAATGTATATGTGCAACAATTTGATGTCTGATCTCAAGCTCGGTCACTACATGAAGATCCCTCCTCGCTCCATGTTTGTTGGCCAGTTCTGGGGCACTCTCATCGGTGGAGCTTTCAACTACATGACCATGATTTTGATCATCGATTCGCAGCGCGAGGCCCTTTCCAAGAGAAAGCCCGACCCCAACGGCCTGTGGACTGGCCAGCGTGTCGAGACCTTCTGGGGTTCCGGCCTGATCTACGGTGCTTTGGGCCCAGCCCGCATGTTCTCTTTCCAGGCCAAGTACTGGTTCGTGTACATTGGTTTCTTGATCGGTTTCATTGCCCCCGGTCTTATCTGGCTCTTGTCCAAGAAGTTCCCCAAGTACTCCTGGTCCAAGGTCAACATTGCCATCTTTGCCGGTGGTATGGGTGCCTTCCCCAACGGTTACACGGTTGGTGTTTTGCCCTCCTTGATCGTTGCCTTGATTTTCCAGGGGTACATTGCCACCTACAAGAAGGGATTTTGGAAGAAGTACGTCTTCATTCTTTCAGCAGCTCTGGACACGGGTGCGGCCTTTACTGGTTTGTTGATCTTCCTGTTCCTGGGAGGGGGTATCTCACCCAAGCTTGCCGTCAAGATCCCGTCCTGGTGGGGCAACCACTACACTGAGGATGACAACAACGCTCCTTACGCAGATGTCAACCGCTGTGGCGCCTACAAGAACAAGTGGCAGAGTGGAACGCTGTAAAAATAACTGTATATATTGTTTATATTTCCCTAATATCCATCGCCCTGCAAATAAACCTGTTTGCGAGTTCATGAATGCATCTGTGCTGCAACTTGGTTCCAAAAAAACAATCCAATCGACCAATCAGATCACTTCGACTCTCCCATGGCTCCCTCGTCCTATTTCTCTCCTTGGTACCTACACCGTCTCTGTCTAAAAATCCACAATCCTAAGCACCGACCACATTTACCAATGTATCATTGTTCTCTGATCAATTGAGTGGGGTTCTTGGCGCAATAATAACGTCTGGCTACAATTACCCATCTCATATAAATACTGGAATCATGGCAGCCTCTTGACTTGAAAACGTCGACTATTTGCCGTAGACACGTATCGACATCACATCCACAGACATTTTAGGCCCAAGTTTGTAGTATCACAATTTACTCTGATCTTGTTGTCGGAAGAGAGGCTGCTGTGGTGGCAAAGAGAAGAAATGGAACGAGCGAGTGAGAGAAATGGTTTAGAAGGACATGGTGTCTATTATACATACGAGCAAGGCTCTTTTTGAAGCACAACCCTTGCATTGTACTGCGTTACAATTTTTGAAGTACAGAGTCAACGTGGAGCTACAGCTCAATACGCATGAGACATGTGCCTTGTTTGGAACAACGGGCTGTCTAAACAGCGGAGGCGCTCACAGCGTGATGAGGTACGTATACAATACGACACTCCGCGATCGAGTGACGCTCTTGATGCCAGCAAATCTGAAGAAAGTATAAATTTTTGATGCATGTTTTGCAGGAAGGGAATGATGGCTGGGATGACTGAAGCACGATGACGACTTGATTTGTTGTTCGATAAAAACAAGAATTGGAGCAAGCGAAGAAGAATGGTATTCGATGTTGTTTTATTATTGAGGTGAAGATGGTGTTCTAAAAAAGATGTGTGTTGCTGCTTAAAGATCCTTCTTGGACTCGGACTTGCCAGCCTTCGACTCAGCCTTCTCGGCCTTCTTGATAGCAGCCTTCTCAGCGGCCTCGCTCTGCTCCTCGTTGGCGCCGGTGAGGGCAGCGAAGGGGTTGTCGGCCTTCCAGGGGCGGCGGAGATCACCCTCGGCGGGCTTGCCAAAGAGGTGGACCTGGGCGAACTTGGACTGGAGAGCGTTCTTGACGGGGAGGATGGACTGGACGACGAGAGGGCGGATGACGCCGAACTGGAAGTGCAAGAAGACCATCAAGCCGAGGCCGATCAAGGCCTGCTTCTGGGCCTGGGCGTTCTGCTCGAGATCGTAGGTCATGTTGGTGGTGGTGATGAGCTTGGGCTGCTCACCAGACATAGGCTTGGGCTGATCCATGTACTTGAGCACGGTGGTGTCCTTCTTGCTCAAGATCCTGCGCTGGATGATGTAAGAGATGGCCAAGACGAGGAGCTGTGCGGTGACGTAGCATCCGAGGATGATCTGCTTGGTCTTTGTGTCTTCAAGGTCCAGACGGTTGGTGATCTGCATTGAACCCATAACAAGGGCCATGTTCATAATCTAGATAGTGAAGCAGAGACAACAAAGACATCAGCACTTTTCTTGATATATTCATCTGTGAGAGTAAGACAGCTTCTTATTCGTTCAAATGAGGTTCCATTCCTGGCTTCCAAGAGATTTCCTGTGCCGTGTTTGTCACCACCATCTGGGCCATCACAAACTCTCAGTGGCTCAGTGTTTGTCATCTCTCATCTGCTGCTTCCAACCACCCCTTCTTTGTCCTGATTTACTCAATGGCTTGCAACTCCCGTGCTCACAAGCGCCTGTTCCAGATTAGAGATGGAAGCTGCACAGGCCGGATGATGAAATGTGCGGAGCGGATTAGACACATGATCTTTTCATCTGTGTGCAGCGCCTTGTTGATGTCGACCAGTGAGTTTCTATGAGCAAGCGTTCACGCCTGTGACCATGCCCCTTTGTTTTCAGTTTTTCAACCTTTCGTCTTTGTTGAAGTGTGGTGCGTGCCCCCAGTTCGTGTCTTTCCTCGCGCGATCGGTATGTTCAAGAAAGCCAGGAAGTCTGTCTGTCCTGCTGCGGGCAGTGGTATTTTCATTTCTTCTTACTTGAGCGTTCATATTGGGCAGAGACGGAGGGGGGGGGAGGGAGCGGTGACAGTGTGAGAAGGTGAGGATGTGGGTGGAAGAAGGAAAAAGAAAGAAAAGAAGGAAGCAACTGAAGCAAGAGAAAAAGTTCATTGCGGATCTGACCAATCAGCGATCGACACTCTCACAGAGCACGTTTTTCGGGATCCATTAAGGGGCAATCAACGAACATCACAGAACATCTCTGGACATAGACGAAAGAAAGGGAAAAAAAATAAGCTCTCGCGCAGGAGGGCTCCTCGCGGGATACAATTGAGGAAGATGGAAGAAGAGCTCGATGGAAAAAGGTCCGCCGGAAGGGCGAAAGTGCAAAAAAAAATATTAAAAAATGAAGGGTGATCAAGTCATCACCGCCACGATTGCTTTATGGCCTTCCAAAAAAAAAAAAAAAAAAAAAAGAAACTTGTTTTTTCTTCTGGTCCCGCCTAGCTTGTTTGTGGTGTGAGAACAAAAACATGGAACAAAAGAGAGTGAGAGAGAGAGAGAGAGCGTGTGACTGCTTCTGTGTGGCAATTGGCGTGTTTTCTTGGCGCATTTTTTGTTCCTGAGGAGGATCGCCTGTTTTCTTGGCAAAAAGAGAGTGTGCCAAGACTTTGACGGGATTCTTGGTTGGCGCGCTGGCCACACGGGCTTTTTCTTTTTCTCCCTTGTGTTCGTCCCCTGGAACATCCCGCCATAAATCGTGTAAGCTTCCAAGAGACAAAGGCCTTGGGAAGGGAAAGGAAGGAGAATTTCGCCCAGATCAAAAGTAGGGCTGATGGCCATGCATGAGGACAACAGCACAAAGGGGAGAAATGCACACAACTGACCCTACCCAAGGGCCATAGCCCGAGAATGTCGAGTCGTTGGACGAAAACTGTTGTCTGGCTACGCTTTGCCAAGAGAATCATTCCGCTTGCCAAGAAAGCCGCGGTTGGCCAAGCATTGGCAACGACTTATCGATGGTATACCAAGACATGTCCTTCGGACCGTTAGAACGGATGTTTGTTCTGATTTTCATGGGAAGCCAATGCAGGAGGACGGATGCAGTGTGATGGGGTGGGATGAGGTGGGGGAGACCAAATATGCGATCGAGTTTCACATGGGGACCAAGCGGGCCAGAGGGGTCTATTTGTGTGTGCTGGTAACAGCATGAAGGGTATGTGTGACCTTTACATGCTTGATGAAGCGTAGTGCAAATGGGGGAGGAGTGGGGTATGTCGGTCTTGGATGGTCGGTTGAGAACGCTCTTTTTTTTATCTGATGAAAATAACAAAATTATATAATGAGAAGGCTCGGCACAACGTGAGCAATTCGTACTTTGCCTGCTGGATTGCTTGGCTTGCTTTGTTCTGTTCTTGACTATCTGCGGAGGAGAGGAAAAGCAACAGCCATGATCTGCGAACACAAGAGAAGGACACTCCGAGCGCTCTGCTCGTTCGTGGCTAAACATGTCTTGTGCGACAGCTTGCCAAACCCCCCCTCCCCCCCCACGGCCACAGAACAATTGGACGAAAGGAAGAAAAGGTATAAAACGCACCGTTTCTGTGCATTCCCCCCCTCACCAGACACTCAAAACCAACCAACCAAACAGCCAAAACAAACAGAACAGAACAGAAAGTCAAAAAAGTGTTCATCCCACATCCTCGACTTTCAAAGTAGATTGACAGCACTGCCATTGCCACCGTTTTCTTTCTTTTCCTTCTTTCCTTTCCTTCTTTTTCTCCCTTTACTCTCAGCCTCTTGTCCTGTCTCTTGTCGTGTGCTTCCGTATTTGTGTTGTACTTCGCAATTATTTATATTTTTTCCATCCTCCACCTTCCTCTGGCTCTTCTTTTTCCCTCTTTTGTTCTTTTTTCTTTGCTCTCTCTCCAATACATTCTCGACAACAAACAACCACGACACACACAACACTCATTTCGACAATATCAACAACAAAGACAACCGCAGGCCAACAAAACTCCAAATGCAAGTGTACAAGGACGCTTTCCACTCTCAACCTCTGTTCCAGCACCCTTCCCCATACACCATGTCCTCCTCACCACACTCACACTCACACTCACACTCACACTCGCACCAACCACCATCCCCATCCCCATCCTCGTCACAGCCTGCCCAATCCCAATACCCCTATAACCCATACCCTCACCGACACAGCCAGCCTCCGCAGTACACCTTCCACCCCCAATCCACGGATCTCGAGGTATCGCACTCCTCGTCCCCATCAACCTTCACAAACGATAAAGGCGCCCCCCCGGAAATGTTTTTCGCCCTCGAGCGTCTGCTAATGGGTATCTCTCCCTTTCCTCCTTCCATGCCTACTCTCGCTAAACCGACTTGCCCCGCTCTCGATGATCAGACCCTGGCCGAGATGTCCTCGCCTACTCCAGCATCCATCTCCACTTCCTCCTCGCCTGCCTCAACTACATCCTCAGTACCCTCAGTGGTCCTGAACGAATCCTCAATGGATGTGATCCAGCAACTGTACGACACCAAGGATGAGGCCTCCCTTCGACCACAGCCCCAAAACACAGTTTGGGGGGAAAAGCAGGAGGCTCAGCGCCACACCCGCAAGTTTATCTCCGAGGGTTCTTCCCGGCAGGGTTCACCCTCAACGTCGCCCTACCACTCACCCCTCTCCTCGATCCAATCGTCACCATCGATGCCCCTGGACTCTGCCATCTCTGAACCTTACTGGAGTCCATCTACGCCATCGATGCAGATCGACCACCAATGGAGCAACCAGTCCAGTCCTTTGGTCGCACCTCTACAACAGCCCTACGATGACCACTGGGGTTCTTCACTCTTTGAACAAATGTCTGATCCGGGAAAATATCTCACTCCCAGTCAACGATTCAGCGCAGGCCGCGCCCGAAACACCGACAACAGCCCAACGTTCCCATCTGCTTCATCCTCCTCACCCTCATTCTCCGAGTCTCAAAACTTGACTGTTCCTCTTAGGAAAACTCGACCTAGCCCTTCCCAGCACTACCCTCACGACCACTACGACCATCACCACCGTCACCATCACCACCATCGCTCCTTCTCCACTTCTCCTTCGCACATTTCGAGGATCCGTGAATATGAGTCGCCAGTGAACCACCATCACCGCTACCGATCCCATTCGCATCACTATGACATGCAGCACTCCTCCAACACACTATTTTCTATGACATCTTCTTCCAGCACATCATCGGCAGGACCATCCTCAATAGTCACACCCTTGTCTATAGCAGCTGCAGCTGCAGCATCTTCAGTCATGGCTGTTCCATCGTCTGTCAACTCAAGGGCCAAGACTTACCCATGTCCCACATGCACCAAACCTTTCCCAACCCGCACCCAACTCAAGTCCCACATGGCGATCCACATTGACGACTTTCCATTCCCATGCCTGTTCTCGGGCTGCGACCTTCACTTCAAGCGCAAGCACGATCTGCGGCGCCATGTCGATGCCAAGCATGCCCTTGTCAAGAAGTACCTTTGCTCAGGTGGATGTGGAGAAGGGTTCGGTCGACGAGATCAGATGGTCCGGCACTTGCGACGAGGTACATGCATGGCCAGTCGTATGTCCCAGAACAACAATAGCCACAACAGCGACAATAGTAGCAATAGTATTGTAGCTAGCCATGGCCAAGAGCTCATGAGCGATTGAATAATAACAATACTAGCCATTACCCATCCTCCATATGCCTTACCTTTTTTTTCTTTTTTCTACCGCAAAATTTGTTGGCTGTGGCGGCGTAAAATATCTTTGCCCAGGACCCTGCATTTGTGATTTTGGAGGAACAATCGGAGCGAGAGTACCGAGAAGCAAACAAACAAAACTGACCGAGGCTGTTTGAATAGTGCGAATGGTATGCTAAACAAATACCCGTTGGGCTGAACTTGTTCTGTAAAATTATCTGCACCTCTCCCGTATGGGCTTTATCATGAGATACTTCAATGGTGAGTGTGAAGACAGGGACTAAAATTGATGGTGTAAAAGACAAGCAGAGTCTCGATCATGCAATTGCTTCGGCTTGATCGTTTTCCTCATCGTGTTTGTGTTGCAGTTGCCGATATGACTCCAATTAGCACAGGTCCACACGGCTCCCACAACGTCACTGGGTGGTTCGGACATCCAATTCCAGGAACACTTAAGGGGATGTCATCGATGTTTAATGTGAAAATTTTTGCTCGCTTGTTTTTCCTTCTCTTCATCCTCCCACTCCCCGATCAAGATCCATCAAGATGCCGTCCAAGTGAATCCAATCCACATGTACTTTGATCAGGAAAACACCAACGGGATCATGATCAATTTGCAATGTCGGATCAGTTGCCATACATGCATACATACACGTAAGAACCTCCACCAATATTTCAATATTCGCTCGCTCACCCATGCTTGTGCTTTGGATGATGATTACATGGATTTTCCACGTCTAAACAATTATGTTGAGAATATTGTTGCCTTCCTTCTGACCTTGACACAACTCAATCAGTAAACTGTTTCGTGCAGATTCACGTATCGACGATGAGTCTAACCTGGATACGTTTCATAATCTAACAGTGTCATAGTGCGCGTATTGCGAGTCTCGATCCAAGCTGCCTTCTTCATGAATGTCCCCTTATGGTGAGTTTCTTCTTGTGCTGCTGTCCCCCTCACCTAATTAGAGATAGCTTGGATGATGATTACATGGATTTTCCACGTCTAAACACATTTTGTTGAGAATATTGTTGCCTTCCTTCTGACCTTGTATCCTTTGTCGCTTTGAGCGATCTCTTGTGGACATGTTGTGATCGCGAGTCTAACCGATATACTCGTTTCTGTTTTGCTTACAGTCCTCAATAGATGGATCAAATCCAATGTTCAAGGAATCAAGAAGGTAAGGTCGCCCCATATAAGGGACGCGTAGATTAGTGGAAGCATGCACAGATTGTTAAAAAATAAAACAGTTCTTCGAACATGGACAAGCCTAGTAAATATGAGATGAGTGATGGTTGTGTCTCAGTCGAATCCTTCGGCTTCAAGGCAGTCAGACCGAGTGTCCACACACAGTCCAAGGAATGTTTAACAGGGAGGGAATGCCAGTCTGACTTGGGCAGGCCCTTCTCCACCCCTTTCAAAACAACACCATGAATTGTTTGGATCTATCTCCTATCTGACAAATGATGGAGGAACGAATAGACAGGCATAACATTCATATCTGTAGATCAAGAAACCAGGGAGATGGGAGACATTCTTTCTCTCGCCTCATCTTTTCTTTTTCTTGTTGGTCTGCTCCTCATTTCATCGCTCACCATTCCCATCTCCATTCCAATTTGTTGTTCTTGTTGACGTCAGCGAAAAACAAGAGTGCATATTTTTGTGTTGCCACCAAAAAAACAATATCAATCAATCTCGATCAAAATGGACAGCGAACTGAAGCAGGAACGCTGGGTCGAGCCAGAGGATAAGACACCCCTCCTCGTCGAGATTGATAGCGATGACCAGATATACGCTTTGAAGAAATCATTCAAGGATGGGAAGTGCAAAACAATCGAGGATAAGATCTCTCTGGAACAGCTACAGCAGCTCAAAATGATGCACAAAGTGAGTGCTATTCTTTACCGCCGCATGTTGTAAAAAGACGAGAGCGAGTATTTACGGGTTCACACTTCACTTGAACGCCGACGTGTAGCTCGCAAGTGAGATTCAGAGGCTGGCTGTAGCCTTCATTCCAGCTGTCTTAACTGCTCTCTCCTTATGGACTCGCCTCAGAGACATCGTTTCTTCGAATAATGTCGTTTGGGATGAGGTACGTTCGTAACACTGTGGAGTCCGAAAGAAAAACAAGAAACAAGACCTTCGTCTCTGAACACCTTGGTAATCTTGTACTACATCCCATTGTCGGATAGGCCCATTTCGGCAAGGTGAGGCATTGGTCCCTTCGGTCCCTTCCACGCTGTGCTTTCTTTCCAGGATGTCTACTCACTTATTATTGTATCTGTTGAATAGTTTGGGTCCTTTTACATCAAACGCGAATTCTATTTTGACGTCCACCCACCTTTGGCAAAGATGTTAGTGGCGCTCTCGGGCTATCTGGCGGATTTTGACGGTTCATTTGATTTCAAGTCCGGAGCCGATTATCCAGACATCAACTACAAGTTTATGCGACAGTTCAATGCCATGTTTGGCGTGTTCATGGTACCCCTAGCATACTATACAGCAAAAGAGTTTCGACTTTCGACAGCGGCTTGTGCCTTTGCAGCCACAATGGTCCTATTGGATAACGCGTACTTGAGTATCAGTCGCTTCATTCTCTTGGATTCGATGCTCCTGTCTGCGACGTGTTTCGTGCTTTTCAGCTTGAGCAAGTTCAGGAACCAGCGAGAACAGTAAGCAGACTCTCGCTTTAATCGTCAAAGAGCAGTTCCTGGCGTCTAATTTTTTTTTTTATATTTATTTCCTGTGTTAATAGCGCATTTTCAGTCAAGTGGTGGCTCTGGCTGGTGATGACCGGTGTCTCTATTGGCACCGTGTCCAGCATGAAGTGGGTTGGGCTGTTTGCGACCTCACTTGTTGGACTGGTAAGGAAGTAATTACTCAGCATTGTGCTCTGTCGTGATGTTTCAGTTGCTAATATCGAAACCCTATGGCGAACATTGATAGTATACGATCGAAGAGCTCTGGGATCTCTTTGGCGACCTTCGGCTACCCAAGGTGTGCTACTCTATATTCTTCAGTTAGGAAAATATATGGTCGTTTGGCATCTATCTAACTTCTTTGGTTGTAGTCCTCCTACTTGATGCATTGGGTTGCTCGCGTCGTGTGCCTGATCATTATTCCTTGTAGTATCTATGTTGCCTGTTTCGTTGCACACTTCAAAGTGCTCGATCATACCGGTTCTGGCGATGGCACAATGACCTCGTTGTTCCAAGCTGGCTTGAAAGGAAGTCCAATCGCAGACAATCCTTTAGGTATGTTCAACGTGATAATTGCAAGCCTGCCTTCACTCGAGAGTTTACTGATACCCTCGCTTTCATTATAGAAATTGCCTATGGTTCTGTCGTGACGATCAAGCATGCAGCTCCGAACGGTGGACTACTTCATTCTCACATCCAAGCATTCCCCGGCGGCTCCAAACAACAACAAGTCACTGCCTATCATCACAAGGATAGCAACAACAACTGGAAAGTGATGAAGGCCCTCTCCGAGGGCCAGTCTGAGAGCGAACTCCGGATTGTACGTCACGGTGATATCATCCGTCTGTTACACAACCAGACCGAAAGGCATCTTCATAGTCATCCGATCAAGGCCCCTGTCACGGTAACTCAGTGGGAAGTGAGTGGCTACGGCAATCTCACCCACGGCGACCCGAACGACGAGTGGATCGTTGAAATTGTGGGCGAACACTCAAACTATCCATTGGACGGCATCCTTCGATCGCTTACAACCAAGTTCCTGTTGCGACACCGTGTGCTGGGATGCTTGCTTTCTGCCGAAAAGGGAATTTATCTGCCTCAGTGGGGATTCGGTCAAGTCGAGATCAAATGCGACCAGAGGAATCAAACTACTTCGAAAAATTCGATCTGGAACATCGAGCAGCACTGGAATGACAGGCGTAAGATTAACATATTGGAGGCATCAAAGCCATTCTTCCACGCTTTTCATCATTGATATCCGAGTTGACAGAGTATACCATTTTGTCCTTTTCTTTTTAGTCAAACCTGCTGTAACCAGCGCCTACAAGACCAGTTTCTGGAAAAACTTTTGGTATCTCAATCAAGCCATGATGGCGTCCAACAATGGCCTGATCCCTGACCCTGACAAGGTTGATAATCTTGTTTCTAGCCCTACCCAATGGCCATTTCTGGCCAAGGGTATGCGTATGAATGGCTGGGGCGACAACAACGTCAAGTTTTACTTGGTGGGAAACCCAGTTGTCTGGTGGTCCAGTGCCCTATCCCTGTTTGTATTCGTCGGCCTCCTGGGCTACTATTCAGTCCAGAACATTCGCGCACTGCCTACAGACTCGACCGTTACGAAGCTTGTAGGTCATCATGAACAGGCTACGATCTCTGCTGCTGAGTGGGAACACTTTTTGTTTCTGGGCAAAACCTTGGTTGGAGGCTGGTTCCTCCACTTCCTGCCTTTCTGTGTCATGGCCCGTGTGACATACCTGCATCATTACTTCCCGGCGTTGTACTTTACCATCCTCTTGTGCAGTTACTTGGTGGATCATTCCTTGAGACGAGCCTCAACCACACGGAAGATCGCTGTTTGGGGAACTGCCTTCACAGCCGTGATCGCGTCGTTTATCTGGTTCTGGCCAGTGTCCTATGGCATTTACGGTCCTGCCGCGGACACGATGCACAACCGTCAGTGGAGATCTGCTTGGAATATCATCAACGACTATACTCCAGCCACATTCATGTAAATAGTCTCCATTAAATAAGTTCAAATGATTGCTGTATTGGTTGATATGTACAAGGTCGGAGAAATAGAGGTAGGATACGAAAGTTGAGGTAGCTATCCTTTGAACTGCTGGAGCACCATCTATGAAATTGACGTGTTTATCATACGGTCAGCATATTTACACCGACCAAAACTTGTCCTGCCCAAGGAAAATTACCTTCAAGGCTCGTGTGACGTGTCTTGACTGGATGACACTGTCATGGCTCAGTTGCGCTTGGCGGCTGGCTTCGGCGACAAGTCTCTGGAGAAACAAAAGGTAGAGAACATATACCTATCATGGACGTGGGGTGGTGATGGTTAAATGTAAGCATGAAGGCAAAAATGAGTGCATACATTATGGTAAATGTCCACCCACCTTGATGTCTACATTCTTGGACAGCTTCACCGATGGCTCATGCGCGTGAATGATCTTCTTGAGCGTGGCTCGAGGATAGAGACGTGTCATGTGTACGAGGGAATGAGAAAAACCATCGACTTGAAGCACCAAGTTCAGAACGATAAATAAACGATGCTGGGAATTAAAAGATTTGTTAAATCCTCGCCGTGACTATGTTGATGGCCCTGTGGCTTAGGTATGTTGTTGTAGGCTTCAACAAAAAAAAGAAAAAAAAGCTTGGCTGCATGCTCCTTCAGTCATTCATACTCATCACCTTCGGCTCCTCTCATTGAACCCTTCTCGACCAGAAAACGACGCATGTTTGGAATTTCAAAGAAAGCTCGCACAGCAGCCCCCAAGGCTGCTGCTCCAAGAATCTTTGTTCCTTTCCGGGCTATTGGATATGTCACCAACGAAATCCCTTTCAACATCCAGGCTCGTGGCCAGGCCTACTTCCTGACCACCTGTGTTGGTACCACTTTCCACATCTACGACGTCGCCAAGATGAACCTTCTCTTTGTTGGTAAAGCTTGAGGCCAGATCTTTCGTTAACTATCTCACGATACACGGGAAACTGTATGGACCCTAAAGCTCACCAGATCGACTTCTTGTTTCCCCATGACACCTAGGCGCACATACGTCCACACCCATCACAGCACTTGCAGCATTGGGAGACCTCGTATTCGTGGCATGCGGATCCGACGTTGTATCATACAAGCGGGCAAAGGAGGTCGGCCGATTCTCATGTGGCACGGACCCACGTCTGTCAATAGCTTCGCTTGAGATCTTTGGTCAACACATCATCTCGATCTGCAGCGACAACAGCGTCAAGCTGAATGATCACACTACTGGAGGTAACACCCTAGCTGTTCACACCTGCAAATGCAAGCCTTTTTGTCAAGTCTACGGGAATAACACGATGTTTACTCAACATCAATGTTTCTTGCGATCTAAATAGAGCTCTACACTGCTATCGACTTCGATTCTTCCTTCACCGTCACCACCCTGATCCACCCCAGCACATACCTCAACAAAATTTTGATCGGAAGCAACCAAGGAACAATGCAGCTTTGGAACATTCGCACCAGCACCATGGTTTACGCCTTCAAGGGATTCAACTCGCCCATTACATGCTTTACTCAGACCCCTGTCGTCGACGTGATTGCCGTCGGTCTCCTGGATGGATCCATTGTTCTCCACAACATCAGGACCGACATCACTATTATGACTCTCAAGCAGGAGGGCAAGGTGACAGCAGTTACTTTCCGCACAGGTAAAAAGCGAAAAACGTCGTATATGCCGTGCAAGGACCGTATTTGCAAGCGCTATGCTAATGGCCTATCTTATCATATCACCTCTAGACGACCAGCACGTCATGGCATCGGCAAATATGTATGGAGATATTGCACTGTGGGATCTGGACCGACAAAAGATCCTTCATGTAATGAAGGGCGCTCACGACGGCACCATCCCTTCTGTCCAATTCTTGAATGGCCAGGCGATTCTGATGAGTTCTGGATCCGACAATTCGGTCAAGCAGTGGATCTTTGACAGTCTTGACGGCCTTCCCCGCCTTTTGAAGTCCAGAAGCGGCCATCACGCTCCCCCAACACACATCAAATACTATGGCGAGGACGGACACTTTATTCTTTCCGCTGGTCGCGATCGGTCCCTCAGAGCCTTTTCGACTGTCCGCGACTCTCAGTCGATTGAACTCTCTCAGGGATCTTTGAGCAAAAAGTCGAAGTTGCTGAACCTGAAAATCGACGAGCTTAAGCTTCCTCTCATCACCACCGTCGCTGCCTCGCCTGCCAAGGAGAAGGAGTGGGACAACGTCTTGACCGCTCACTGGAACGAGCCCGGTGTGCGTTCCTGGAACTACCAGCGCAAGGCTCTTGGATCCCACATCATGAATCCCAAGGATGGATCGGCTACCAAGACAGTGGCCGTCAGTGTGTGCGGCAACTTTGGCTTTGTTGGCTCAGCCCTTGGTGGTGTTGACATGTACAACATGCAGTCAGGAATCTTCCGCCGCTCCTTCAACGAGGATGGACACAAGAAGGCTATCACCGGACTGCAATCGGATCGCTTGAACAGGACTTTGATCTCTGGATCTCTGGACGGACAGCTGAAGCTCTGGGACATCAAGTCTGGAAAGTGCGAACACAGCATGGAGATGCCCGCACCTATTACACACCTCTTGCTTTACACCGAGAACAACCACTTGGCCGTCATCTGTGACGATCTTTGCATACGCATTGTCGATGTCGATAACAGACGTGTTGTGAGAGAGTTCTGGGGTCACTCCAACCGCATCACCGATATGGTAAGAGTATTATGCCGCGTTCAAGTTTTTTCCATCTGTACTTTTTTCTTGTAACTCAACCTAACATTGCTTGCACAACCTGGATTTATCAAAAATAGACCTTCAGCCCTGATGGCCACTGGCTCGTCTCTTCATCACTGGACGCCACCATTCGCACCTGGGACCTGCCTACTGGACACATGGTTGACATCTTTAGATGTGAGAGCATCGCCACCAGTCTGTCCTTCTCCCCCACTGGTGACTACTTGGCCACTGCTCATGTTGATAACGTCGGAATCTTTTTGTGGGCCAACCGCATGCAGTTTACAACCGTATCCTTGAGAAGCATCACCGAAGACGACGTTATCCGTGTTGCTCTTCCAACATCGTCCACTTTGGATGACGACGACGAGGATGGTAAGAGTTCACCAATTCATGATGCTTTATCAATGAGTAGCTTGGACGATCAGCTTAGCAAATTAATAATTTCTTGTTCTTTAATAGCCGAAAACATGTTCACTACCAACGAAGAGGTGCTGGCATTGGAGCCAACGATCGAGACCCCAGAGCAATTGACAGAGCAGATGATCACACTGTCATTACTGCCCAAATCAAAATGGCAGACTCTTCTGAACCTGGATGTAATCAAGGCCAGGAACAAGCCAAAGGAGGCCCCCAAGGCGCCCGAGAAGGCGCCCTTCTTCCTGAGCACCCTTCCTGGCGTCGAGCCCAAGTTTGTGGCGACCAAGAAGGATGACGGCAAGGGTGGCGATGATGACTCCAAGATGATCCGCATGAGCATGTTGCAGCCAGAGACTGTCTTCATGACCCTACTGAAGCGTGGCCATGCCTCAGGCGTGGCTCGCCGTGTGGTTAACGAGGGACAGAAGGACGAGCAGGTGATCGAGGTGGAACGGGACTACTCTGACTTTTTCGACCACTTGAAGGGATTGAACCCTTCGGCAGTCGACTTTGAGCTGCGCTCCATGACACTGGATAACGACCTGGCGGAGCCTCGGTACTTTTTGGAGGCGATCGAGTGTCTTTTGAAGCAGAGACGCGATTTCGAGCTTGCGGAGGCGTACCTGAATCTATTCCTGAAGATCCACGGTGATATCTTGGTAGCCAACCCTGAAGCTGGCTTGGACGATGAGGATGAGGACTACGATGAGGAGGAGGACAGCGAGATGGATAGCGACGAGGATGACAGCGACGACAGCATGGACAAGCCAAAGACAAAGAAGAAGAGCGGCTTGCTCAAGATGAACGTCCACGCCACCAAGGCCGGTCCCCTGAGTGTTAGTCTTCGTCTGAGGCGGTTGGTGACTGAGCACCAGAAGGAGTGGAGGAGGTTGGAGGAGCTGTTCCAGAGCACGCTTTGTTTGATTGAATTTATGAGAACCAAGGCATAGAAACCCTCCACACCCCACACACATACACCAAGGCATTATATTTGTAGAAGCATTTTTATTCTTTATTTTTATCTCCCTCCCCATGCATGCACACGCACAAATACAAATTCGAAAAAAAAAGAAGAAAAGCTATAGATAAGGTTCCTGCGTTTGTTCTTGTTCATTGAAAGCACTAGTGCTCGAGAATGACGGCATGGTCGGGAGCGACGGGATGCTTGAGAACGACGGCAGAGTTGAGAGCCCTGTCATGGACGGCATCGAGGGAAGCGACGGCTGGCTGTCGAGGACATGGGCCCGGGCGTCCGCCAGAATTCGCTGGTGAAAGTCTTCGTAGGATTCTTGTCCAGGCATGCTTTCGATTGAATGGGAGGGGCCGCTTTCGCCGTCGCGTTCTTCACCATCTTCTCCGCTTGGAGTTTGTCCCATGGCATGCCTCAGCCGAGTCTGGAAGGAGACGTCGATCGGCTGGTACTTCGGCGAATCTTCGTCAATTGAAGCCAGCGCATGGTTGTATGAGAGCGGTGACTGTGTGGAGGGTGCGGCGCCAAAGCTGGAGGGAAAGTAGCCTCGCTGGGCCATCATCACATCCTCCGGATCGTCGTGGTGATGGTCACTACCTAGCTCACTGTTCCAGCTAGAACTTGTCCTCCTCTTCCGTGGTGAATTATTGTCGCTGACTCGGCGCTTCAGAAGGCCAAGCTCCTGGAGGCACGAAGATGTCAGGCCCGATGGGAGTACTGCCGGCTCTTGACCGTGCTCTTGCTCGTCCACACCCACATTTTCCCGCTCCATAATCTCTCCATCAGAGACAAAGGACGGCAGTGATCGCAATCCGAATGTGTCCTGAGTTGGTTGTCCCCCCACTATGGTTGAAACGTCGCCATCGTCTTGAACTTGATGTAAATTGCGGGACGCACGATCGAGTGGCGCGGATGCTGTCCAAGATAAGGAATCTGGGGCAAGAACACGAGCTTGGCGGCCCTTCTTTGACGGTGTCCGCAGATGAGAGGGCTCTATATCATCCTTGGCCTGTGCTGGCTCCGCTTCTTGATCATCAAAAGTCGATGGGATCACATGTGGCGGAGACGAGTCAATCCGTATGAGGCTTTGAGCGCCTGAGCGTGCAGGAGAAGGTGGTTGCCGAGAGCTGTTGAGCCCACCGGTAGCTTCAGGTACGAGTTTGGAAGTTCGGATAGCTGTGTGCACCGCAGTTTCGTCATTGTCGCCGAAGGCCTGTCGAACACCTCCAACCCAGCGTTCAATCGCGTCTACTTCGATCGAGGGTATATCGCTTGCCATGCTAAAGGTCTTGGAGCTTTCAATTGTCAAGATGGATGGTTCTCGCTGCACAATTTTGTCTGCTTCGCCTGTTGGCTCATTTGTCTCGGCCGCATCATATTCTAGATCTGAGCCATTCTCGAAATCTGGAGGGGAGGATGACAACACAATCGTCTGAGGCTGCTGGCGAGTCTGTTTGGGCCGGACCACCGATGGTGTTGAGGGTTTCGGAAGTTGGGGTGGCGATGGGTCGATTACAACGGGGTTATCTTCTGTGAACTGTGTAGTATCCTCTTTGCCGAGATATGAAGTCGGTGGTGATGGCGACTTTGGTCCTGTAGATTGGAGAGGTGATTGTGGTTGCTTTGAAGGAATAGGTTTTGCGCGGCTTCCTCGAGGGATTTTGTCCGCGATACTGATAAGTGCTGGAGCTTTTTTGAATTTTGCCGACCCTTTGTTGCCTGTGCTTCCCGCTGCTGAAGAGGGCGTGGCTTTGGGTGTGGTAGGTTTGGAAGATGAAGTGGACGCTTTTTTATCAGTGCTTGTGTGACCCGTGTTGGCAATCTGTGCAGGCTTCACGCCCATCCTTGAAAGATACCCTCCAATCTTTGGCTGGTCATTGGCGAGCTTGTCTTGCAGGGCAACCAAGGCGTCTGGGAGTGGTTTCTTGACTGGGCCGGGTTGCTTGGGCGGTGGTGGTTGGCCCATTTCAAGACGGGTCTGCCGGTGAGTAGAAGTAGTGAACCAGCGCCCTGTGCCTTGGTTGTCGTCTGAGGAGGCAATCGAGCTTTTGCTGGTGGACCTGGTTGGTGGTCGTCGTCCTGAGGAGCCAGACTGTTGGCTGATTTCGTGTGCAGGAGTGAGTTGGGTTTGGGTTATCCTTCGTGGTCGTGGTTTGTGTTCTGATGTGATCCACTCTGTCATAGAAAAACGTAATGGCGAGATGGTGATTGAACTGGCACAGTTTGCCACCTCTTTGACCTTTCTCGATCGCTGCACGTGATTAATCTTGGATCAAAGCTTATCTGGGCAGGGAAAAAAGAGAGACATTCAGTCCTTGCTCCTCATCTCCACTCCATCTTCCATCTTCCCTTTCCCTCGACGTACTCTGCTAGTCATCGGCAGGGCGTCACTATTCATTCTGGATAAATTTCACCGAGCTCGTCATCTTGCCGGCAAGAAAATGGCACAGTTTCGGAGGCGCCTTATTTTGGCCCTGGCCAGTCTCATTGTCACTGTGGCAATGCTCCAGCTCTTGACAGTAAATGGTGTCTTTGGACGGTCAGGCAGGAGACGCCCGAGTCTACCAGACCACTTGGAAATGCCGCAACCAGCAAAACTGACGGAGCTCTCACATTCGACATGGGCCTGTACCGAGGAGCTCGAGGAGCTGGAAGTGGACGGTGCCTTGGCAGCCTTGGATGATCATGATTCCCGAGCTTCCTCGGGATCGAAGGCTCGCGAAAGGCTGGTGGCCGAGAAGGAGTCGATACAGCGCCGGAAACAGTGTGTGGTCAAGAACATGTGTGTCGATGGAAAAGGTACAGCATGTGCAGATCAAAGTTTTCCTGAAGGAACAAAAGTCGACAAACAGGACAAAAAGGACAAAAAGGGGGGGGGAGCAGACAACGGTCGCTCATTTTTCTTTGAAACATTTTTCATTTTTTTTCTTTAGGAGCATTTATTCTTTCCTCGGGCGATCTCAGGAAGAACTTACCGAAAATCAACATGATATCTGCGGATAAAACAGCAGACACATACTGGCAACCTCGAGTCAAATATGTCCGTGGCAGAATCAAGGCTCACTATGTCGACGAGGTTCTTTTTGTGCGAGGGCTCTACTCGCCTTTCCATCTGTCCCATTATCTCTACAACAGTCTTCTTCCGCTTATGAGGTTTGTGTAGAGTAATTGATCACATTGTCTACGAAAGCATTGATCATTTATTAACTTTTTATTTATTTATGTCTTTCCCTTTTTGCACCTCAATCATAGCACGATGAAACGATTCAATGGAACGGATCGATCGTGGGTTCTTCGGGAAGGAAATGCCCACAATGGCTTCTATGATCCTAAACATGTTGGTAACTGGGAGATCCAGGAACTGTTCAAGCAAGACGACCTTGTACAGTCGGTGACAGGCGAGGTTACTCGAAAGATCTATTCGCGGGAATTGGTTCTTGACCGTGACGAACTTGCGACGGGATTTCAGACTTTACCTCCAAGGGACGCTCCAATCTGCTTCAGGGAAGCAATTATCGGAACAGGATCACAATGTGGACTAGGCTACTGCGAACGGAATATCCCAACTTCAATCTACACCGAGTTTTCCGAGAAGATGGCCCATACTTTCTGGCCAGCGAAGGAAGTATGGACACGCCTTGTCAACACATTCAATCGGGAGTTTCGCCTTCAAAAAGAGAGGAACAAAGAGGGCGTGGCTTTTGATCGCATCTACGTCCAGCTAGGCCCAACCATGGACTCCATTATGCAAGTGGCACCGACTGAGGAACAGCTATTATCAAACGATGGGTCACCAATGAACTGTCTATTGAACACAAAGTACTTCAACTTTGGGAATCCAGTGAAGGCACCCGGACCACAGATGGAAGCCAGCGATAGGATAGGCGTGGCGAACCCAGATGAACATTTGGGCACCGAACCTCCCAAGCGCATAGTCATAGCCTTGATTCAGCGAGAATCATCCAGAACAGTGGTAAACATGGCGAAGCTTCAGGACGAACTTGTGGCCAAGGGATTCCGCGTGAAGTATATCACATTCGACCATGGGTGTGGATTGCCAGCAACAGCTTATCTTTTGCGGGATGTCGACTTCATGATCACTCCACACGGCAATGCCATCGGCACCTCCCTTTTTATGCCTCGCCGACCTCATGCTGCTGTTTTGAGCATCGACAATACTTTGCACGACGAGCCCTGGTTCATGTGGACGACTTCTGCTGTTGGAACCCGATTCTTACAACACCAAAATGGCCCACATAATCCTGACCTGGATCCCAAGATGTACCCCATTGCAAGGAACATGAAGACGGCCCTGTATATTCTCAGCTACACCAAGCTGAAGCTGAACCGTGGTCGGAATTCCCATGGCATGGTCGACTTTAACGATCCCGACGACGAGCTCCTGATCCTGACAGGTGGCGACAGGGAGGCTATTCAGAGAGTGAAGTCAAAGTACGAGGACGAACTAGACAAAGTCAACAACTTCCTGGGAGATTACTGGAAGGAGGCCCCGCGATATGTTGATGTCGCAAAGGTTGTTAAAATTGCCGAGCAGGTTGAACAAGATTCGATCAAGGATGCGAACAAAACTTTTGTACAGCTCTGTCTTGAGAACCGGTGCTGTGGCCACTACTGTGAACGAATCTCAGCCACTGAGAACGTGTTTCTGCGAAACGTTGTTGGCAACGAGGCCGCTCATGGGATGCTCACATCTCCAAACGACTGGGGCAAGTACCGGGGGTCAGATGGTGTTGCACGCCGAAAGACTACCAAGGATCTTGCTGAGGAGTACATACCCGGCGAGCAGCTCAAGAGTTGGTACGTCGAGTTTTGATAAACATAGAACAAGAATAAAAAAAACACGCAAAGTAGGTCGTGGCAGGTTTTTAGGTGTATCTTGGTATGTCCAATTAAATGGAAGAGGACGACGTCTTACATCCAGCAATGGCCACATGCGCAGGCTCTCATCCACAAACAGCATATGTTGTACCCACCCGAGAAGTGAGTCGATTATGGTAAGGAGTGATTTCTCTTTTCGCACTCGAAATTCCACCTTCCAATGTGCTCCATATGAGAAATTGCTCCTTTTGTATCGACAAAAATCACGCTCTACACGCACACATATGCGGCTCGCTCTGTCCCCCTTCCCCGTTCACATTTAAATCAAGACTGTAGAATCTCACCCAGGCTTTCAGTTGCGATATGTTGTTTAGAACTCGAGCACAAGCTAGGGTTACTTGGCCTGTATCGCCTAGGCGAACTTGCAATACGTCGCAGCACATTCCGTATTTCGTTCTCGACTGAAAGCGACTAACTGGCAGAACGAAAAGAAGAAAGAAAGAAACGAGTGCAAATCGGGGAAGCTTTTACCCCCATCTAGGCTTGACGAAGAGAGTCTTCCTCTATACTAACAATAATCACCGCTCATTCAGTGCTTCCTTCATTCCAGAGTATTTCTAGACTTTGGAGTGTGTTTATGCTTGTCTTTTCTTCTTTCTTTTCTAAATCTCTTCTCATCACGGCACATCCCCCCCTACCTCAAATCAAGCAATATCTTACACTTTTGGCGATAGCACGCTCCCACCATCAATATTTCTCCCCACATCTCGCACGTTTAGTATTGGAACCCCCCTCTCTTCAGCCAACAACACCAACACCATCGCCTTCGCAATGAAGATCTACACCATCACCGCCGTGCTCTGCTTCGCCGCCACGGCACTCGCCACCCAGGGATCAAGTAACAATATCCGTGAGGAGCGACAAAACAAACTGGCAAGACGTGCCGAGTATCCCAAGGGAGTACAACGCCACGAGAACCAGCATCGCAAACGCCACAACGAACACGGAGTGGAGGCCCACAAGGACGGCAGGAAGCACAGTAGCAAGAATCACGACGATAACGATGAAGAGGATGGCAAGGAATCCAAGGACGAGGACCACAAGAGTAAGAGCGACGATGGTGGAAAGGACAAGGAGGACAAGGAAGCCGATACCGAGAAGGAAGGCGAGGAAAAGAAGCAGCAGGGCGATGAGGGAAAAAAGGTCAGTGGAGGAAAGGACGGCGAGGAAGCGAAGGGCGAGGACAAGAAGAACGGTGGCGAAGGAAAGAGCGCTGACTCTGATGCAAAGAAAGGTGGCAATGCAGGTGCCGCACCTGCCGATGGCAAGAAACCTGTTGCCGGTGCACCTGCTACTGGTGCGCCCGCCGCTGGTGCGCCTGCTGCTGGTTCACCCACGAACCCGGCTACCAACCCTAACATTCCCCGTGCAAATTCTAGCCCCCTCTGGCTTGTCCAGCCATTCGGCGCCAGTATTTGGGAACAAGGTCGCGCATATGTCATCTCCTGGGGACCCAACCCCGATCCTCTCTATGCCAAGAAGTTGGCAGACAAGTCCCCAGTGGACATTCATCTGATGCAAGGTCCTCCTGATGGCCTCAAGGAGGTCGCTCTCTTGAAGAAGGACGCAGACTCGTCGCTCAACTCGTTCCAGTGGACCGTGCCAACAACAGTGACTCCAGCGAAGGACTACTCAATCCGCCTTATAAACCAGGGCCAGGTCGAAACTTACTCACACTACTTTGAGGTCGTTCCAGCCGGCGATCCTCGCTCGTCCAAGAGCAACGTTGGCGAGCCCCTGCAGATGCCCACGAAGGGTGATGTTTCACAGCCCCAGAAGAGTCCTACCAAGCCAGCTGCGCCACCAAACCCACTCCCTGCTGACAAGGCCGCTTCGCCAGCGGCCAAGCCCGCAGCCCATGCCTCTGCTGCAGTCGGTGTTCAGAGTGCAAACATGCTAGCCTTTGCCATGACTCTCTTTGGCGCTGTCTACTTGTTGTAAGAAACAGGACCCATTGGTCATCAAGAATACATCAAACACATGAAACTGATGCTTTAATTCCTGCATTCAACCTGTAACATAATCGTTTCAATAAATATCATTCACAACCACCCCGCACCACTTGTTTAAGAGTCGGTGTGCAAGATTCAAGTATTGACCAAGCAGTACAAATCATGACGAATCGTCTTGGCGCAGACGATGTTCGAGAGATTCTCATTGTGCCGGGCCGTTGGCTTGGAGTATGAACGAACAGATCACTCTTGTCCGATCTGGAGTGAAGTAAATGAGAGACAGTTTCTTGATTCCTTCAGTGACTTGTGTTTGATGGATAAGGATATTGCTTGAATTATCGAATCGATCGCTTTTTATTATTTTACGGCAAATGGATTACCATCATGAATCAGTACTTTGAGACCTTGGAGCCTCCCCTGGCTTTTGTTCTTGACTCCCAGAGCTACTCACTGATGAATATTGGTCCGCCTCGCTCACTTCGACCTCCGTTTCCTCCATCGCCAAACAAACGACAAGGCGATCACAGAAACGCCGATTACGCCCGACACCACTCCTGCATTGGCGAGTTTCCTTTCTGCCTCTCCAGTTCGCCAGCCGGGATCGTGCATTTCGTCCAGCAGTATTCTTAATTGCAGGCTAAGCTCGGCCAACGACTGTGACGTACTGCCGAGTGCGTGCATATCAATGATTTGGAATGTCTTGAGAGTTAAGTCCCAATCGATCAGCAGGAGCCGCGGATCGATCTGTTGCGAGATACCGTACACGGACAACAAATGACTGGAATCGAGACTTTCAGAGTAAGTCACATTCCCAAGTGTGAATGGGCCGCGTGTTTGTGTTGTTTTACTATCATAGATGTAGAGGTTGAGTTTATCCGGTGCCGTGAGACTAGTTTGAACTGGCACCTTTAAGGAAAGTAGACGAAGACGACAGGTGAGAGTAGAATTAGAGAGCTGTGCTACCGCATTGCATTTGACCAACTCCGTAAATAATCCATCACTATACCGGGCAAACGTAATAGAATTTTTTTCTTTGGCGACCAGTTGAACAGGAACAAAGCGATATTGGAGTGTCCAATGGCACTCGACATTCCAAGGGCCAGATATTTTAGAGGCAAGAGGGCTAGTCAGGTTAGACAGCGTCTCGAATGGGAAGTAGACGAGCGTCTTGTTGTTTGGTATAGCGATCGATGCCAGGCACTATGCTCGAAGGATCTGATCCAAGTACAGAGAAGATCTGGCCATTGCCATACTTCAGAACTTCGATGGCTGCCAGGTTCTTCGCTTTAACTAGGTCGAAAACTTGTCAGTTGTCGAAAATGCAGCCATTAATCTCTTCAGTAGCGATGAGAACTTATTTTGTCTACTTACCAATATGACTCGAGAGTAGTCTATGTCAGTAAATTTGCTGAGAAAAGGTATATTGTCGAATTTGCGTAGGCGATGGCAGGTGCTGTTATTTGGTGCGTGTTACTGCTGACCATTAAAGTTGAATCCTCTAACTGGACAATTAATTGTCTCCAGTTCGCCGAGTTTTCGCCAACCAGATCTGCTCTCCATTCTCCGAGACCATTACTGGCTGAGACACACGCTTTTGGATTCTTGGAGGCTATAGGGTCGTAACGAAACAAACGCCATTTGGATACCGCATTGTGAACACGTCGTTCCTATCCACGTAACAAGTCACGCGAGAGACTTAGTAGCGGACACCGTCAGCATCAATAGTGAAATAACTCTCTAGCGTGGTGCTGGCAACGGACCAAGTGCTGTTCCTGAGCGCAGCTGTCTGGTATTCTGACTTGACCAGCGCAAAGAGTGATCCACCATCTTCAGCACGCCGAACCTGATTGATGACAGCGTACATGCTGTCTTGGTTGAAAGTCATACAGAAAACGTAGGAAGACGCCATGGCGAGGTGAATTTGCTGGACCTGTTTTCGTTGGAAATAAGGAAAAGGAAGGGAAGGGAAAGGAATGGCCGTTATTTTTGAGAGCACATAGGCAAAAAAAAAGGGGGGCCAGATAAACACTCATCGCATACAAAAAGGCGAGTACCTGCAGCGGGTGTATTATAGACACACCACCCATTGTCGCTCACAAAAATTTTATACGTGAAAATGTTGATTTTATTTTCCCCTTTCACGCCGCGAAGAAAGAGCTTATTGCTCCGATTCATTTTTTGCATGAGTAATTGTTGGCAATGGCAATCCTAAATAACGGTTCTTAGCGAACACGCTCTTTTTTGGGTTAAGCAAAGTGATATTTGGGTAAAAGACCTGGGGGTACGTTTTTGCAGATTGTTAGTGGAATGTCGAGAATTCGATTGATGCGAAATGAAAATTAGGAGAACAATCTTCAAATAACGGTTTCTGAGGGAAGCACTCGCACTTGTATTAAGAAACCGGGCCTTCTGAAGATGGTAGGGGGGTACATTTTTCAAAAAAAAGTCTCTGGCGTGAGAATGAGTGAAAGGAAAATGAGATGATGTGAATTTTGAGGGGACAATGCTCGGCGATGAGGCGAGCATGAACGATTCCATTACCCAGGTCCTCAATAGGAGTGAGCAACCTGTCGATATACGTCGCGGTAGTTACCAAAACGCCTTTATTGAACGTTCCGTTTTTTACGTACAAGGTGTGCGACTATGGGTGGTGTGTCTATATATTGCATTTTCCGTATGTTTATTTCCAGTGATCTCTTAATTCGAGAAAGATAAATTTACGCCTGGCGTGAACCGCTAAATCTCACTCTTAGCTAGTCTTTATTTCCCTGTGCACCTCTCACGCCTTTTATCCAATAAAGTCCGAAATCAGATATGTGTGTGCGTGTCGGGGCCTTCGCATCTCTTTCTCGCTATTTTTTTCCTGACTACTCACTGAGACCCTACTTTCCACCACACTTGCTACATCGTCAACCGTCCCTTCGGATGGACAGGATCGTCACCAGTCACCCAGTAGCAAAGCACAAAAAGATTCGCCATTGTGAATGGCCATTTTCCGTGTTTCACATTAGCAAAGAAACAATGTGCACCATAGTACGCAGCAATCGCCGATGTGCTTGTAAGATTGATACAGCGACCCCCTCCAAGGCGTA
>KN042417.1:3787719-3812288 GCA_000739165.1 Podila verticillata NRRL 6337 | reverse complement strand
TTTTTTTGGTCTCGTGGTAGCATTAGTGAGTAGTTTATTAGTGAGGGGGAGAAAAAGGTGCTATATGAAGGGAAATATGTGAGATGGGGCGCAGGAGAGTCAATATAACAAAAACTCGAGCAGTAAGATCGTTGTGAGGGGAAGAGTGACAATTAGTCTATTACAAATTAGGGCGATCCCATCGGGGCTCCATCCTGATCGTTAGGGTCATCGGAGAGGTCCATGGAATTGTCTCCTTGTCGCTGATGGCGATGTGGCGATGTGGGCAAAAAAGACACAGAGTCGTGCATCATCTCTGTATCTCCCCCCTGACCCCCCTGGTCTTGACGGTGCTCGACATGTGGATGGGGTGTATATGGGTATGGTGATCCTTGCTCATGCTCCGATGTTGCTCCGGCTCCTGATGAGGATACGCTGCCAAAAGTCATTGGTGAAGCAGGAAGCGGAGGCTTTTGAGCGTAGGGAGGAAGGATACGTGGGAGGGCTGGCAAGGCAGGAGAGGAGAATCGGCCCTCAGACGAAGGCATCTCTGGACTTTCCTTCGTCTTTGTCCAGTTGCCACCATCAGATACAGATGGTCCAGGGGATCTAGGAGAGCTAAAGTCCAATTCAGGCCAGGAAGGCCGCCTTTGGCTATTTTTCGTTGCCTGTAAGCTGTTGGTGCTGGCTCGGTGGTGAAGCATGGGTCGGTGGTGGTAGTGGTTGTGGGGAAAGTGACGCTCGCCTGCATGGATCGGAGACAACTCGGCCACGTCGTCATCTTTCAGGTCACGCGGTCCAGCTGAAGGCGATGCAAGTGACAGTGCTGAGACGGGTGGCAGGGTTACAGAGGCTGAGCCAGAATGATGGATCTTTGGTGAGAAGTTGAATGTGCCAGAGATGGGGGATAGTGCCGATCCGAGAGGGGTGCTTCCTGATGTCATCCCTCCGTTGGCGCTGCTTATTCCTCGGGAGTTATCGCGATAATACTGAATATCGCGAATCGCAGGTGAATGTTGCTGATGGAGCAGCCGTCGGTCTGATAATGATCCCAAACTTTGCTGTTTTCTAATGGACGATTGGTTCCGATACTGCTCCGAGAGCGAGGTCCAGCTTGACTGCTTCTTCACTTGGTGGTGTAAGTGCGATTCGGTAGCGTCCTCGGCACTCCTGTACAAGTCCTGCCCACCCCAGTTTGTGATCCCTTCACTGGGCCGCTTTTTGCTAAGGTCGGGAGAGGTGAACGAGGAAGGAGCGCCTTCCTCAGTGATGTGTCGGCTGTGATAATTTGAGTTTGGCGAAGTGCTGAGGCCTGAGCGAGCTCCGGTGGCATGAGATTGAGGAATGGAGTAGAGTGGCGATCTTTCATGCGAAGGTGTCAGTGGTGAACTGGGGTATGGACGGGTACTTGAGTGATCTTGACGTCCAGATGGGACAGGTAACGTGGAGCTTCTGGAACCGAAGCTAAACTGGCTATCGCCGGATGGTGGGGGGGAGGCGATATCCATACGGGAGTCAAAAGCTGCGTTGCTTCGGTAACCCGAGGCATCCCCGGGAGAAGTCGACAGTGACTGTTCCCTCATTCGCAGAGTCAGTGAGGATTCCGAAGGGTGGCGTCGAAGATGGCGATGTGCACTACTTGCATCGAGTTCCTGGTCCGATCCTCCGTAGTAGTAAGGATGTGGTGAGTGTTTAGACCCATTGGAGGGAGAGGGAGAAGGCGGGCTATTATATGCTTGCCGGAGCTGATGTGACGAAGAGTGGCGAGGTATGATTCGGCGAATAGAAGATTGCGCGCGGTTGAAGGTATCGGGCAAGGCTCCACTGGCTTCCAGTGGAGAGGGCTTGTCATTTTCCCAATCCCAGTCGCGATCACGAGATGCTTTTGCTGTCCCTACGAGACCAATAGGAGAGTCCAGTGGCTGTGGCGAAGAAAGAGACGAGGAGACTGCTGAGGAGGCCTTGGCTTCGGCTTCAGCCGCTGCAAGAGCAGCCTCCAGTTGCTCGACACGGGCGGTTAATGAGGCCACTTTGCTTTCGGCCGCCGGGAGAAGCTCAGCCTTGCGCTCCAGCTCCCGAACGTACAGGTCTTTGCGTTGACGGAAGGCTCGTTGCGCGGCCCGATTTTGGGCAGCTCGCTTGGTCGAGTTCCGACCCTCTGAGCCCGATTTCGCCTTTGGCATTTCTGTCTTTGCCGAGATGGTGCTTTTGATTCCTTTGGCATTTCGTCCAGCGGGCGGGGGTGGTTTTGAAGCATCGTTAATAGACTGAAAGAGGTTCGAATCGAGGGATGAAGCTGGATAGCTGGCATGGGTCGTGATATGGTGAGAAGCGCCTGTGTTGGCTTGATCGATGCGAGTGGTCCCAATAGGGTGGCTGGTTTGGAGATATTCCATTGTTGAGACAAAGTCCGCTCTAGAGAAAGTTGACGTGGTCGTCGACGAGGGAGCTGAAGGAGAGTTCGCGTACATGTCTAATGATAGTGACAAGAGATATCGATCAGCATGGAAGTCTTCTGTCATGGCCATTTTGGTGCCGAATTCAAGGGTGGATAGTGCATTGGTGGAGCCATGGAGTGAGGACCACTTAAGAGGAGACAAGCCCACAGAACGCAAAATATTAACAATTATCCGGCCAAGTGCAGTTGCACAGCACGCAATAATTAATTAAGGCATCTGTCTCCTTTGACATCTTTGTTGAGGATACTGTACCTGGCAGGGATCCGGCTGAGGAGGAGTACTGACTTTGGCGATCGTGCTGGTAGATTGGAGTCATCGACGAAGCTGGGGAGGGCAGTTGTGGGAGCGCCTTGTAGTGGCGGTGAGACTCTGTTCGCTGGAAATGCTGGTGGAGATGTGGGTCTGACGATTGGGTCCTGGGCTGCCGATGGAGATGGTGGTGCTGGTGGTGGTGATGGTGGTGGTAGTCTTCAGTTTCCGACCCTGTGAGGTCCTTGTCGAGATCCCGAAGGGGTGGAAGGCTCAGGGCGGGCGGGGCCACTGGGCCAGGCTCGGGTTCGGATCCAGGAACAGGCATACCGCGAAACCGATGCGATATCTAAGTGGAAGAGGCCGAGAGGTAGAGATGGGCCTGCGACAGAAACGAGCGAGGGGGAGGAAGGGGGTGCCCTTGGTTGATTAGCGGATGGGCGGGACAAAAAGCGATGGATGAAAAGATGATGATGAATTCGAAAGAAGGAAAAACAAAAAACACAAAAAAAGCAAGGACCACCCCATGCTCCAAGAGGTTTCATTCCACTTTACTTTGTCTGATTCTCGCCCACTCCTTTGCACAAATCCACCATTTTGTGTCACTGTTCATCGTTCGATGCGCCATGCCTCCTCGACAATGACTCTCCCTCGCCACTTGCACCCATCCATCCATCCATCCATCCTGCTTGCAACAACCCTCGTCTTTGCACTGTGTTTGGAAGCACTTCCAATGCACAGACACGAACCGGTCTTTGTTCTTGTTCACAATCCATTCTTGTGTGCCGTCTTGCTTAAACTAATAACAGGAACGACCACATCCTTTTTTTTTTCTTGTCATCAATGGTCTCTCGCAACCCATCAAACATAAATTGCAGAGAAAAACGAAACAAAAAACGGATGGAAAAAGTGTCGAGTCGAACCTCACTCCATCACACCAACATGCTACGAACAGCTCACAGCACGACAAAACAGTGCGATTCGCAAGGAAAACATGTAGACATCCTCTCATTCTGGCCCCCCCCCCCCTGGCCCATTGTGCCTGAGGAATAATAGTACCAGTCTCCAGGCCTTATCACTCAAGGCTATGTATCTATCTGGGTCTGATACTTCCCAGTTTGAAGAGATGTATGAGGCAAACAGAGTTGAGGCGGCGACAAGACACACGGGAATCCCACACAAGAAAGGAAGAGACACAATGTGGGCAATGAAAGGATGGTAAGAATAGTAAGGATAGTCGCGAGTGACAACGTCAGGAGACCGATATTCAAAGAAAGGTGATACAACCAACAAAGAACGTGTTGATGGATGGCGATGGTGAGATTGAAGTGGCGTTGGTACCTGAACAAACGTCTCTGATTCTGGGCGGGAGTGGGTAGTGAGGAAGCAAGTCGAGAGTCAGAGTCGAGGATGTCAGAGTGGTTTTTGTCGACACAAGGAGTATGAAGCAGCTCGCTCGTGTGTGAGTGAGAGTAAGAAGGTAACGAGGGAGAAAAAGATGCAAAGCGAGAAAGTGGCAGAGACGAAGAGGTGCAAAGTTGTAAAAGTGCAATTTAGGTCGCTTTTTTTCTTTTTCTTTTCTTTTGGGTGTTGCAGTGGGTCGAGCCACGCCAAGATGCATTTCAGTGCATCCAGTGCATCCATCCAGTGCATTGGGGAGGAGTGGGACGAGGCGAGGACGGATATTTCTTTGCATTGAACGAATCCAAAGAAAAAAAAACAAAAAAACAGTGAGCACAGCAAAGCAACACCCACCACCTCGACTCTACTCTTGCGCTCAGCGTACATGGCCAACAACCCATCTGTTTTTGTCCCTGGCTACACGAATAGTGAATGCTTCTTGATCATCACCATACCTTCGCCCTTGGCTTCCGCCACAAACCTCCATGCGTCCAAACACGCCTTTTGCCTTCATTGTTTTGCCACGTTAATTGTGCTAGACTGCTTGCGGGGAGGAAGAACCATTGCGCTTTTGCTCAGTGCAAAATGTGAAAAGAAAAAAAAAAAAAAAAAGTCCCGCCCGCTCTGCTCACACATAATTGTTGCAACGCTCACATACACCCGAACAGACACTCTCATCGTCCCACCTGCATGACAATTAACTGAATTTCGTGATGACGCCGGCGATGTGGACAAGGTCATGATTATGTGAAGGACATGTGGATAGTGTGCGACTGTGGTGGACGAGAACACGAAAGAGTAAGATGGCCGGCCGATCTCTAGTGCAATGGTCATATCGGAACACCTCCGATATCCACATCGCTTCTTGTGGCCAAAACAATAAAGAACAGAGAAAAACAATAGCATGCAGCAGCATGATCTCAAAAATTTTCTTCTGCAATTCATGGTTCAAACTTGTGGTTTGTATGCCAGAGTATCTCATCGCAGTGACTGACATATATATACCCACAAATATATCATACATCTATTCCATGCAAGCATGGTTGTCCCTTGCTTACCATTCAATGTGCTCTCAACTAAACAAGAAAATACATGTCATTAAAAAAAAAAAAAAAAAAAAGCTATCTTTTCGAGCACAATGGGCGAGTGGCAAAATGAACCACAAAAATGCTGACAAGCAAAGTTTCTGACAACGAACACAAACGGCGCAAAACACAATTGCCGGTTATTTGCTGGGAAGGGTGTCCAGCAACGAGCGAATCGGCATCTGGCGGACTGATTGCAGCCGAGCGTAAGAGTTTGTTAAGCTGAGCATGTCCAAAATAGCATTTCCAAGTGCATCTCAATTGGAGTCGAGTGGAGAATGAGTGTTGAGGTATTGGAGGTTGGTTGCACAAACCATCTTTTTATCTTTTTTTTTGTCCTTATCCTTGTCCATACAACGCTACAGCCCACTATTTGGACTCTTGGGTTCGGTAGCATAAAACGGAAAATGACTTGACAAAAAAAGGAATAGGCATTACCCAATTGCAAACATCAACATTGAAAAGGTATATCTCACAATCTCATAATCGCGCGCCTCGCCCGTTTGTGTGCTGACAAAGAAGAAGGCGGGGGACAAAAAGGTACACCATGGCGGACAAGGAAAGTAAGGCGAATCATGCATGCAAGTACCTTACTTGAAATGCACAATCTTTTGCCTGTCGAGAAATAAGTACCGCGCTAGACGTTTTAGATACATGTCGCGGAAACACGCCTTCACGCAGATCGCGCTGTTGGGATGACTGGATCCGGGGGTTAAGATGGGCGCTGACAAAGCAGAGATCTGGCACCGCTGCATGAATAAAGGATTATGGTTGGTCTGACTCGGCGTTCTCTCCCTCCCTCTCTCTCTCTCTCTCTCTCCCTCTCTTTCTTTCGGCGTGGATCAGACAGTCAATGCGGTGTCGAGATTCGGAAAGGCTCTTTGTCTGTTGGGGTTGATGTTGTAGTTGCATTTTGGTTTTGTTTTCTGACAAAATGTGCCTTTGGATCCCTTTGTGTGCAGTCTTGTATTTTTGTTTGTGCAACCATCTAGGAGCAAACACAAAAAGAGTCCAGTCCAATCCTGCTCCACCAACTCCGCGGAGTTCTACAATGTCACAATAGCCCAACTCAACTTTGCAACTCCAAGGCGGCGACGGTGTCAGTGGTTGTGGGAGCGGTTGTGCTTATGCTTACTGCTCGAAGATGAGCAAATGTCGCCTGGGAGGGAGCCAACGTAGCACATGAACAAGACTACGTCGTTTGATTTTCGTTTTTGAGCGCGATGTGTTCTCTGCGCTTGCGTGGGCTTCATTATTAAATTAATTTAGAAGTAATCTACGACTTTTGAGCCATCTCCAGGGCCACCATAAGGTCCATATTCTTCTGCATGATAACCGTAGCCTCCTCTTCAGCGCGGGCCATTTTCCTCTCCAGCAGCTGAGTCTGGTCCAGCCATCTCCGTCGTTGTTGCTCATACTGCGACTTGCCACTCTCGAGCTCCTTTTCCGTGTCGCCTTGACTGGCTTCCAGCGCCACGGCAATATCCAACCCGGAAAGGATTGCCAAGAGTCGCTTATTTTCCTTCTGCATCTGCTCCATTTTGTGGATGTTCTCCTGCTGCTGCAACTGTTCTATCGCGAGTTGTCGTTCCAGAGACTTATTGGTGTTGACCCAAGTGTCCATCTCGACTTCGTGCTGAGCCTGTAACTGCTCGAGCTCAAACATCCTGTTTTCCAAGCGATCGTTTCTGGCCGTCTGTTCTTCCAACCGAGCGTGCAGGACATTTTCGCGAGCGACTGCTTCTTGTTTGTCCTTAGTAGAGTCCTTTCCCTGATCCTCGCGCCAGCAGAGGAGTCGAGTCTCTGAGTCGACTTTGGACTGCTCAGACATTTCTGTGAGGGTGTTGGCATGTTCGTGTACAACCTTTTCCAAAAGTTCCTCATGATCCTGTTGGATCTGCAGAATCTCATTCGAGTGCTGGCTCTCCAGCTTGCTCAGCTTCAGAGTCAGTCTCTGGATAGTGTCCTGCAATGTTCGGTATTGGGCCTCCTCCTGCTGTGAACGTGCTGAAAAAGCCTCGAGCTCCTCCTGTAGTACCGAGTACGCTTCCTGCTGGTTTGATTTCTCTGCCTGTAGCTTCTCCACCTCGTGCTCCAAAGTCCGCATGCCATCCTTGGTTCCTGTTGGGGTTGATTGGTTCTTGT
Organism: Podila verticillata NRRL 6337; assembly: GCA_000739165.1. Taxonomy (NCBI): domain Eukaryota; kingdom Fungi; phylum Mortierellomycota; class Mortierellomycetes; order Mortierellales; family Mortierellaceae; genus Podila; species Podila verticillata. Next base: position 3,804,970 of record KN042417.1, on the reverse strand, counting down.
CGGAAAGCTTCAGGGCCTCCATTTTGGCTTCCAGCTCCTCTCTCAATACTTGATCCTGGACGAGCAGCTGCTCCTGATCCGTCACACATGTCTGAAGACGGCGGATCTCGGATTCAGCCTCGCGAAGGTCCTTCTCCAATTTCGACCGCAACCCCTCCAGTCTGGAAACCTCGCCCTCAAGAACGCTTCCAGAAGCTTGCCGAGATAGGTTGGTTGGAGAGTGCTGTGCCTGCTCCTGCTGCTCCATCACTAAACGTGTGATGGTCTCTTCCTTTTCGATCAGTTGCATCCGCATGGACTCCATCTGCGAATTCAGCTCGCTGCGGGCACGATCCTTGCGCTCCATGAGTGCCGTCATCAACCTGTCCTTCTCGTCCTGAATCTGTTGAACAGCCCGTCGGAACTCTTGACTTTGCTCGGAGGCGAGTGTTGCTGGTGCTCCGACCAAAGTCACGTGCGATTGCATGGCGGTCAACTTTTGCTGAAGGCTGTCCCGCTCCAATGTCAAGTGCTCGATTTTGAACTGAAGCTCGGCCCCATCTCGTGCACGGGCGGACAACTCTTGCTCCATCGTCTCAAGCTCCTTCTCAAGTGTGTTGACACGCTTCTTGAGGCGTGCTACCTGAGATGCCTGGTTTGACCCGCTCGATGCTTCAGGGCTCAGTGGCCCAGAAGGGATGGCGAGATCGTTCAGAAGCTGAGGATTAGGCAGCACGAGCTCTTTGCTTCCATTAGATGATTTCCTGCTTCGATGACTTGTAGAGGGCGAAGGTCCTGAAGACGATGGGAGCGGCGGAGGTGGGAGGGATGGCAAAGGAGTAGAGGGCGGAGCCTGCTGCAAGACACCTTCTATGGTAAAACTTGCCATGCTGCTCACAGTTGCAACTGAACCAGCTCTTTGTCGATGTGTTGGAGGCGAGGTTTGAATCGATATGGAGGAGGAAGCTGGAGGAATAGGCTTAACACCACGGCGGCCAGTTACAGGGGAGCCTTTTCTAGTGCCAGGCACTCCAGTCGGTGGGATGGGGGCTGGCCCAGGTGGAGGGCGAATGGATACGGGTGTCGTGGGTCGTGACCTTGATGGAGGTGTGTTAGAGCGATGAGAGGCCATATTACTTCCGTCGTCCATGGAGGCCAATAGCTGCTGGCGGCTGGGAGCATTTGGCATTGGCACCAGCTCCTCGGCGACAATACCAAGAGGTGTAGTAGCTCGTGAGCGGCTCGAGTGTGTAGCTGGCGATGGTTTGGACCCATTTTGACCTCTACTCGATGGTGAGGAAAAGCCACCATTCTGTAGCTGCTGGAGCTCAAGCTGGAACTGCTCAAGTTGCCGATCACCCTCATCTACCTTGGACGGAGGGTCTGGTCGATGGGGTTGAGGCTGGTCTTGAGGACTTGAAAGTGCGGCGATTTCGTCGGCGTCGGATTGGCTGAGAGTATGACTGAGGCGAAGCTGTGACTTTGAGGAGAGTGGTGGCTTGATGCCGAGCTGGGATAGCCGAGCTGAGTTCCTCTTATTCTTTCTCTGCTCTTCCAGATCCTGGCGGTCCGAATCATGAGGTTCATCTATGTCCTCGATTTGGTGTAATGGTTTTTGCTTAGAGTCTGTCCGCTGTGGAACTGGAGCCGATCCGAGTGGAAGTGGAAGAGATTGCTGAAGTGGGGGATCGTGAAGAGAGTATCCAGTGGGGCTTGAGAAGGTTGAAGATGAAGGCAAGTTCAGCGGCACAATGCCTTCGTTTTCCCACGAGTAGCGGGCGACTGCGTGGTCAGGTGGCCTTTGGGCACTGATGTCCTCCATACCAAGACTGTGTTGATTACGGCTCAGAGAGTTATTGGCATGAAGGCCATGTCCACGATGCATCTCTAAGTTCTTCGATGCGAGACTGCTGCTTCTTCTCTTGAGGTCGGTCAGAGGCTTAGGCAAAGCCTCTACAAACATGCTCGGCAAGCTACTCCTCCTTCTGAGTTTACGGTCTGCTGGACTGAGATGATTGCTTAAGCCAGTACGTTCCGGCGATAGGTGATTATTGGGATCGAACTCTTGTTGGTCCTGTGTTTGATTTTGTTGCTCCTGAAACTTCCGAGCTTGTCGTGCCAATCGCTCAGACCGCGCATCGCGGTCGATCTCGGTTCTCCGTGTGATGGTACGAGGGGATGGAGCCAGGTTGGGAGTGGCCATCTTGTGCAGCATCGCCTCGTACTGGTCCAACGATGGTATATCGCCGCTCGTATTCTCTTCAACCTCGCGTCGCTTGGCAGACCTGTGTCCCATTCTGGGCGACCCTTGTTGGGTAGAGCGCTGATCCATGGACTGCATGAGAGATTGGGATGAAGGCGCGTATTCGTGGCTACCGTGATTATACGAGGCTGATGACATGTCAGACGTCGATCTATGGACACTTGACTTGGTGAAAGAGGAAGTTGGTTGGTATCCAGAGAGGTCGTGGTACTGCTGTGAGGGTTGTTTTTGAGGCTGCTGATACTGAGGGTAGACGAAATTGCCACTGCTCATCGGGCTCGTTTGATGACCTCCCCCGTTGTCGTTGTGGGTGAATTTTGGAGCAGCACTCGCATTGCTGTTGTTGCTGTTGCTCCTGTTTGAGGTATAAGACGATGACGAGCCCCGTGGAGGTGGCAGCTGGGACGGGGCTTGGCGCGGCGAGTACATGCGGTGCGAAGGCGAGCTGGTGGTTTGCGAGGGATCTACCGAAGACCAGCTCTGGAGAGAGCTCATGGACGCAGTGGCCTTCTGCAGGAACAGATTGTGAAACATGCATTAGGTCGGAGGAGCAAAAAAAAAAAAGCAGGTACCATCTTCAAAGTCGTTTTTTTTGTACTTTCTCGACACCACGCCAAGCTCTTACCATTGCTTGATCACTATATGGATTAGGCCAGTCCGAGGAAGCATGAGCTACTATGCCCTCCTGGAACTGGTCGCCTGGCATGTACCGCTGAGGAACCGAAGCACTCGAAGAGGAGGCAGCTCGAGTGCTCATTGCATATGGGGAAGAAGTTGGAAATGAAGTAGGCAGAAGAAGGCTGCAAGAGATGGCAGGACGCTGAATGAAAGAGATGAGAACGTGGAGATGAAGAGATGGTAGGGAGCGAAGGAATGGAGAATTGGAGGAAGGAGGAAGAGACGGATGGCTAATAAAATGAAAAGAAGCTCTTCAAAGGAATACCAACAACACACACACTCACACCCACACGTTCGTAAGCTCGCAAGGCGCAAACACTGTCGTCTGTTGCTCGAGAGCTCACCATTCACCACTCACCACTCACCACTCACCACTCACCACCCAAACACAGAGAATAAAATCTTAAAAGGAGCAGGGCCGAGAACCATGGTATGAGGGTGGGGTGGGGGGCGCGGAGTATAGGCTTGCCATCCTTGCATGGTTCTCTGGTTGTGATGGTTCATGCCGATCTGGCTTAAGACCTTCTGTGGCAATAAAAAAAAAGGGTTCCATTTCAGGCTAGCGGGGGATCATTGGCTCGAACAATGCCCGTCTTTGTGCTGCCCTCTGCTCTCGCTGGTGGATCGCTGGGATAGAGTCTGTGCTCTCGTGGTGCTCCTACCTTCTGTTTGGACATGCTCGGTCCTGAATGAAATATACGCCGAAGCCATATGGATGATGTAGGAACTTGCCAGAAAGAGGATATGGTGTGCCTCCATCGTTGGTCCATTGGCCAGTCTCGGGCAGGATAGACAACGTGGATATCTTTCCTGCCCCTGTGCAAATTTGTCTCTTTGAGACTTTGACTGTCTAAATTTAGCTCTTTCCCTTCTGTCAGGCTCGAAGCTCGGGCTAAATTGAGATTCTCAAATTGGCATCGCCCATCGATTGACGTGGTCGACTATGCCTCCTTCTACGCCATCCACATCCCGGGAATCATCCACTCCTCCACATCTTTAATGGATCCACTCTCATTGCACGGCTTCATTCCAACTCGGAGATAAAAAACACCTCTCAATCATCCTCCAAATGTCAACGGCATACAAGGTCCTCTTGTCCGCTGCCCACATTGCCATCTTCATCTATGGCTTCCGCCTCCAGAAGAACGACCATGAGCTGTCCAACATCAACGAAATCGGATTCTCCATCTACTGCTCTCGGGGCGCCGCCCTCTGTCTCGCCTTCGATATGGCCCTGATCATGCTCCCTATGTGTAGGAAGCTGCTGTCGTATATCTCGCGGATATTGGTACTCCTCAACATTGGCCACGGCACCGTGTCCGAGGGCTCTAACTCCAGCACGACGTACTACCACAAGTACCTAGCCTACCACATCCTCGCCTTCACTACCATCCATGTCCTTGGTCACTGTGTCAACTTTTACCGCCTGGATCAGCTTGGACGTGGATCAGCCATGTCTTATCACCTGGGTACTTGGGCAGGAGTCACAGGATACTGGATGCTTCTTCTGCTGGGTATCATGTTCGTAACAGCCCACAGGCGGATCCGGAAAGCCAACTACGAGGTGTTCTGGTATACCCACCACCTGGCCATATTAGTCGCCGTTTTCTTTGCGTTTCATGGCTATGGCTGCTTTGTCAAGACGAACGACGGGCAGTGTCGAGGCTATGGTTCCTGGAGATATGTCGTTTTGGCGTCGGCCATTTACTTGGTCGAGAGGATACTAAGAATGCTCGAGTCTCACCGAACGATCATGCTGACTTCGGCAACCGCGCACCCAGGACGTGCCATCGAGCTTAACTTTAAGCAACCGTCGCTGCAGTATCGCCCCGGACAGCACATCTACCTCAATATACCCCGCCTCTCAAAGTACGAGTGGCACCCCTTCACCATCACTTCTTCCCCGATCGAGCAGTGTATTTCTTTGGACATTCGACAAGACGGCGACTGGACCGGGCAACTTGGGCAGCTGCTAGGCCATGGCCGAGATCATCCCAGACTCGAGCAGGCAGAACTCGTTTTGGATCGCTCAATCTTCCCGCTTATTCGCATCGATGGGCCTTACGGCGGCCCAAAAGAGGATGTCCTCGGCTTTGACCATGCTGTCTTGATCGGGACAGGGAACGGAATCACGACCTTTTCAGGCATTCTTCGCCACATTTGGTAAGTCATGCGTTCAAGTCTCACACTAATCATAGCTGTTTTTTATTTAATTTTTGATGGTCCTTGATCCTAACTTGCTCTTTTTGTTGTTGTTGTTTTATTATCTCGGCGTCATTTCTTAGGTTTCGTCATCAGGAAACACAAAGCTCGCGACTTCAGACACTGGATTTGTACTGGGTGTCTCGGGATGCAAACAAGCTAGATTGGTTCAAATCACTGTTTTCGATGGAGAAGACAGTCGAGTTGTTCAAGACGGGACTGATCAGGATACATATCTACTTCACTTCGTCTGAACGCACTCAGCACAAGTCAACAAGGATCTTTCGACCTATACCGGTATCTCGACGCTCCACGGACTCTGTCCACTCACTGCACTCCATCCGCACAGAGTCTTTTACACCTGGTCAGTACTCAGAGGATGATGAGGAGAATGACGAAGGCGAAGAGCTACTGTCCCCAAGAGAATTTCATGGGTCCAGCTCGCTCATTTCCCTCTCATCCGATGAGCCACCGCGATCACAAGAGGCCAGACGCTCAACACACCCTAACGCAATAGCTAAGGCCCTTTATCATCCTGGAGGCAACGAAGACATCATTGGACTCAACAATATTCATTTTGGACGACCAGACTTTGCCGCTGTTTTTGACGGAATGAAGGAAGCGCTGATCCAGCAAAGCCATGGCCATCGACCTATCAAAGTTGGTGTTTTTTATTGCGGCTCGCCTGGACTTGAAAAAACTCTTGCGCAGGAATGTCGCCGGACGACTACTTCTTCCATTCAGTTCACGTTCTTGTCAGAGTAAAACAATAAAAAAATTGGTGGCACCCACATTGGAATAAACTTTATTTTTTGGATCATGAAAAAAAAAAAATGCGCGAGGAAGTAGACGTGTCAAGCGTGAAGCGATATTGGAAACACATAATGAGAAGAGTGATGGATATGCAAAAATAACAAAATGGAAATAAAAACAAGACATTTAGAGCACCCAAGTCATGCTCAGCGCTGTCATGACCAAACTGGCAGCAATGGTGGCGACAAGACCAGGAGTGTCCAAATGGGCAGCGGCACTAGGTTGGTTTGCTTTGGCAGCATTTTGCACCAAGGTAATGGGTCCGTTGGGTGTAGCCCCATTAGGAGTCATGCCTTCTGAAACTGGGATGGAGAAATGAAAACAGTCATTGTTGGAAAGTTAGTATCACGATCCTATTGTGAGCTGGGCATGGAAGGATATAGGGCTTACCAGGTGCAGATTTGTCCGTAACGATGCCCGAAGTAGCAGCGGTAATGGCGACAGAGGCAGTGGCCGAAATGGTAAAGTTGTGAGAGTAAAAGTCGCGCACCGGGACCTCGCGATCTAACCAGAACTCGATGGCGCAAGACGAACCGCACGAAACATTTGGGACCTTGGGGATAACAAGTGTATGTTCTCCCAAAACAACAGACTTCGCCAGCGTCTCGAGACGCTTGTAGGCGGTGTAGTCTGTTGTGGTGTTTCGTTGAAAGTTGGGAACGAAATAAAATGGTTGTTTAGAGAAAGCTCAATCGCTAGGAAGTACTCATGAAGTTACCTTGACTGCTGTTGTTTCTTACCTCCACCAACCAAATAGATTGTCGCTGTGTCCTCTTTGGCTGTAGGCGACGACAGTCGCCAGCGAATCTCTACAGAGCTACCGATGACCCAATGGGTGGCTATGAAAGCAACCGTAAGCATTAAAACATTTGTCAGTACAGGGTTTGAGGATTGAAAGGTGAAGACATTGATGTCGAATGTACTTATGTACATACTATCGATAGGGTGTGATGATAAAATTTCCGCGGCGCAAGTGGACGCATAGGCAACGACTGCAGCGATGGAGAAAAGGCGAAGTGAAACCATTGTGGGCAGGGTGTAGACTGAGTGAAATGATGCTGGTGAAAGGTCAACGGCAAGAACTGACAAAGATTTAAAGATCCAAGGAATAGCAAATCGGGAATAGGAAGAGTGAAAGAAAGAAGCAAACATAAATATGCCTGCGTTTAGTTGCCAAGTCTTTTCTCATGCTGCTCTGCGTTCACGAGACAATTGAGGTGACTATTGCATCCCGTTATTCTATTCCCGTTCAGGAGGTGCGCAAAAAGGAGATAACAACCAAAGATGACTGAAAACTATCAGTAACCTTAGTTGTTCAACTCGTCCGACTATGTCTCTTTCCGCGAGACGCCATCCAGAGTTCTACTGGAGCCTGCTTTGCTTCTTCACGCATTGTATACGAGGAGCTCATGTTTTCTGCTATTGTGCAGGCAGGTTATTATGCTTACTTTCACATCCCGCTGCAGAAAAGGAGACGTTCACGAACACGGGGCCTTTTTTTTTTTTTGAAACAAGGCCCAAGAATGCAATGTGTGAACCTCAACGTCTTAGCTGTGCCAACTCCTGGCGCTCCAAATGGCCCGTGAGCTTCAGACTAAAAAAAATCGAGCCTCCGACGCTGCAAGTACTCCTTGTCAAGAGTAGAAATTTCTATGTTCCCTCGATTCTCTCCTAAAGTATACAACGCGTTAATAGCCTCCGTGAACACCATTGAGAGAGAGTAGATGAGGCCAGGGCATCCCAGAGTAACTGAATGCCAGAGGTTCGACAGTTAGACATAGTGGCACACTGTCTGTGACCAAGCGAATTCTTTATTTTGTGAGAAAAGGAAAAATATACACCGGAACATATTGTCTCTTGGAAGTATTGATTGATGGGAATGACTCCTATTAAGAGTCGCCGGTAATAAGTCTTTGAGATAATTGGATTTTGTACAGCACTCGATATCTTGGGTAGGGTGAAGGAAGAGTACGCCTATCGATCCGTTGATACGCCACTCATTGGGACTTGGACAAATGGATATTTCGAGTGGAAGAAATCCTCTGCTACGGTTCGTAGGTGACCACATTACTATCGCTAATATCGGGGTGGTGTGGCGTGTAGTGAATGATGGAGTAGCGGTCGTAAACGCCATGGATGGGGAGGAGTTTGTAAGGGTCCTTATCAATTGGAGCAGCGACAGTGAAGGCCTCGATGGCTGCGAGAATGCACAAGTAGGTTAGCTTCATGTTTTCTCGCGTAATTGGAAAGATTTGCATATTTTCTACGCCCCTCAATTGTTGAACACCACATTCCCGTCAAGCTGAGCTAATGAACCCAGACAGGGCATGGTGAAATTCTTAACCCTTCATCACCTAATCACCGTGGATCCTGCTCGAGGTCCTCTGCATGATACCGCCCTCACATCCATACGTCATCGGCGCAACTTGGCATATTAAATCAACACCATGTCAACGGTCAAAGTGAACCTGAAGAACGCGCGCGAGGCCATCGGAAACAAGAACTACGACGATGCCGTCAAATGGTGTCAGAAGGTCCTCGACTGGGAGTCCAACAACTACAACGCGTAAGATCCTAGCGTAGTTTTGGTCCACATATTATCGTCTTGTCAGATAGAGTACTAATACTATTTGCATCTTATCCCCAGTCTTGTGTTCTTGGGAGTCGCTTATCAGAACGTAGGAGACGCAGTCAAGGGCGAAGAGTCGTTCAAGAAGGCCATCCAGAGCAACCCAGAGCTTCCACTGGCACGCCAGGTAAGACACGACCCTCAAACACTTCTTGCCGAGGACTTCATTACGATGACTAAGTGAAACTAACGTTTCTTGCTTTAACACTGTGGACATTTGCAATAGGGCCTTATCAACTTTTATGAGAAACTCGAACGATGGAACGATTTAATACCAGCTTTGGAGGAGATGCTTCAAACACACCTTGCCACGTAAGCTATTTGAGTTCAATATCTTCAGAGGCTTGCTTAGACGTGGATCGCTAACATATCGCGACCTCGCTTATGAACCTCATAGCCCAGACGGAAGGAAGGCTCAGGAGATAACTGAGCAGCTCATCAAGCTGTACACTCAACAAGATCAAGTCGACAAAGCGATAGAAAAGATGCAAACACTCTTGCCGGGCAGCAAGCTCTATGAGATTCTGGAAGACAAACCAAACCAGATCGAAACTCTCAGGAAACTGGTGGTGGTGCAGGAACAGGCCGACAGTGACTACACAGAACGGGAACTGAAGTTGCGGCGTGGAAGAATCAACAGTGGTACTGCTGCCCAGCTTCAAGTCGCCGTGAGGAACGATATGTATAGTCGATCGGAGGTATGAGGAACATCGGGTACAACGTTGAGCGTAATACATGATGTAGGCACCAGAAATTAACGATTTTTTTTTCGCGTATTTGAATTTGCCACAGGTCGGCACGACATATGAGCTCATCATCAGCTTGGATCCGGAAAACAACAAGGACCTGGAATCAAAACTTCTCGAGTTTTATCTGAACAAGATGATTGCCGTCACCTCGGACAAGAAATCTGCGGTCAGAGAGAAGGCCTTGAAGCTGGCTTCATCAATGGTCGATTACGACTCTGATTCTTATGTACCATACGAAACGCTGTTGAGATTCGTGGATGCCTCATCGCCCTCGAACTACGATGCAGATCTCCAGGACCGATTCTCCACTAAGTTTCCAGAGCGAGGACTTTCAAAGCTTATTCAGGGTCAGCAGTATATTGAAGCCGGAGACGTCAGCGAGGAAGTTATGGAGATTATGGAGGAAGGATTCGGGGCCGAACCAGCATTCCCTTACGGATACCTTGTCCTTTGCTGGATGTCTCACGCCAACGGTGACTTTGAAGTTGGTCTTGAGCATGCTGCCGGAGGTAGAGACATTGTTAAGAAGGAGATTTTGGATACTGGTTTCCCATTCACCAGGTAAGGAACACACCCGCGACCGTTGTCGGGGGCCGTCACTCCGCCCACTGAGAAGGAAAGAAAGATCGACTGCTCATTGACTTGGAACACTCACTCTTTTCCATAGGATGCTCCATTCATTTGAGTTGTGTTTAGCCAACTGCCAACTGAAACTGGATCCAAAAGCAGCATCATACTCTCTGGAGCTGTACCTCGGCATCCTGAAGGCAGATGACAAAAACATCGAAGCACACCAAGGAGTCGGTTTTGCCTACAGTGCCCAAGAAAAGTATGATGCGGCTGCCCATTCGTTCGAGAGGGTGCTTCAACTGGACCCCGATAACATCGTCGCCAAGTCGGAGATCGGGTGGATTCACTACCTCCAGGGACAATACGAGGAAGCAGAGGCAAAGCTTCGTGAGGCCGTCCAGACCACAGAGAGCCCCCGCGCAGTGGACATGTATAGACTTGGCCGTATTTACTACGACATGGGAGGTATGGTGATAAATACTGAATCTGATTCTGCAAAGGCTATATGGGAGAGATATACGATTAACTCAGAGTCTTTGGCCTTCTTTTAGATGACTACCGCGAAAACCCTGAGTACAGCTACGCCCAATTGATTGCTGCTGTCAAGTTGGATCAATCTTGTGCTGGAGCGTTTTGTTATCTCGGACACTACTATCGAGAAGTTATCAAGGACGGTCCTCGCGCAAAGAAGTGTTATGAGCGAGCCTTCTCCTTGGATCCTCGGGAAGGCGAAGCAGGATTACATCTGAGCGACTATTTGCTGGATGGAGGAGACACGGAATATGCTGTCGACGTCTTCCGCAAAGCGACTGCTGCGGACAGGAAGGCCAACTGGGCATGGAAACGCCTTGGGTTCTCAGAACTAACCGGGTCAAACTATCTGGACGCCATCGGCTCTTTCCAGAAGTTGTTGAGAAATGATGTCAAGGATCCCGAGGCGTGGTTAGGACTGGCCGAGGCATACCAGCATGAAGGACGACACATGGCCTCACTTAAGGCCCTCAAGAGGGCTCAGGAGCTTCTTCCGAACTCTCCTGTTGTCACATACCAGATCGCGGACGTTTATCAAAATCTCACCATGTATCCTGAGGCGATTGAATACTATCAAACGACTCTGGACCTGTCGGAGGGAACCAAAGAGGCAGAATACATGCTCTCCTTCATGGGTATCGCACAGAGTAATCTCAAGCTGGCTAGAGAGTACTTTGACCTGGGCTACTATGGCCGAACTGCCGAGTGCTCTGGAAATGCTTTGATGTTCGCTTCTCAGCTGCTCGCCGAGGATGGTCAGATCAGGGCTGCCTGGAAATTGGTGGGCGATGCCTGTCTCGTCTACAGATCGGTTCCAAGGTATCTGCACCTGTGCCCCTTGGCCGTCCTGTGCTCGATCGACTCACTGCTCCCAGCGGACACCAACCAGTCACTCCACTTTCCAGAGAAGTTTGATCACGGAGCAATCGAAACCATGAGATCTGGCGGCTTTGGCGACCTTTACAATGCTACTACGGAGACTTCTTCTCAGGCTCTTGAGGCGCTTTACACGGTCGCGGGAATGGCGTACAAGCGAGCAAATGTTCTGAGCGGTAACCAGGGCATCATGGCCGCCAACTACTGGTATGATATCGGATTGACCTACTACTACCGCCATGAGAATGCCACGAGGAAGAAGCGGACCGCCAATTCCGGCGAGGCCAGTCAGTGGCTTGGAGCGGCTTTGCACTGTCTGAAAGCGTCTCTGCAGTTTGAGGAAGAAAATGCGACTGTCTGGAACGCCCTTGGTGTCGCTTCTTTCGCCTCCAACCCCAAGATCAGTCAGCATGGGTTTATCAAGTCTATTGAGTACGACTCTAAGGTATGCTATTTGGTTCACACTTGCGCAACAATGTTCAACTTGAAACCGCTTTGTTTTTACATATTCACACTCATCGGTGTAACTTAGAACCCGGCACCCTGGTCGAACCTTGGCTACCTCTATCTTCTTAATTCTGAATTGGATCTTGCTTTGAACGCCTTCACCATGGCTCAAACCCTGGATCCTGCGTTTGCCCAAGCATGGACAGGTCAGGCGTGGGTTGCAAACCAATGGGCCAGTTCCGAGTCCACTGCACTCTTTGCGCACGCCTGCGAGTCCAGTTCAGCATCGATCTTGGAAGCCAACTATGGCTTCGCCTCCAATACCTTTACCGATATGCTTGCAAACTCCAACAAGTCGTCTTCCAAGGATTCCGGCTCGACTTCGCTTTTGGTCACCCCTGCTTTCGCATTGACCAAGTATCTCGAGCAACGGCCACGGGACACCACAGCCTGGAACTTGCTGGGCTTGATCCGCGAACGCTTTGCACAGCAAGCTGAGGCAGCGGAGTGCTTCTTGACAGCCATAAAGATCATGGACGAAGAGGAAAACGAGGCATCAGAAGGATACCAGAGACGAAAGATGGTTCTACACCACAACCTTGGACGATCATTACTCTCAATTCAGGACTACGCAGGAGCCATCCAAGCATACGAGATCTCGCTGGAGTTGGAAGGAGTGGATGCGCCAGCAAGTGTGTTCCGGACATGCAAGCATTTGGGAGCAGGATTGGCGTTGTACTATGCCGGAGAGCTTGAGCGCAGTTTGCAGATGTTTGAGGTTGCCCTGGCGGAGACTGAGCAAGTGGAGGGACTCGAGAAATCTCGCGATGATGTCATCGTGCTACTGAGTCAGGTCCTGTGGGCGTTAGGAGGCGATGAACAGCGAGCTGTGGCCAAGGATGAATTGCTCCGCTGCATATCCCAGTCACCCAACCATCTTCCAGCCATCTTTGGCTTGAGTGCAATGGGTCTGGTCCAGAACGACGAGACACTTGCCACAGCTGCAGTCAAGGAAGTCCTTAAGTTTTCCAGACAGGATCTCGCAGAGTTGGATCCCGAACTCAAGTCTGACAAGCTGGTTTCACAGTACTACTCGCTGTTGAGCGAACCCAAGCAGGCGATCTCAGTCCTCTCGAGATCGGTCCACCAGGCTCCTTCTGAAGCATTGCTTTGGAAGCGACTCTCGGAGCATATCTCATCTACAGTCGGAACGACAGGAGCGGCTACATATGCAGCCTCGGTGGCCAACGCAAGAGCAGCAGTCGCCCTCCTTCCTCAGCAGGATACACTTCAAGCTATTGATCTTTCTCAGGGGTACGCACAGCTCGCGGGAACGATCCTTTTAGCGGATGGTGAGCGCCAGCGTCAGGTGTCTGGTTGGAAGAATCCCAAGAAGGACAAGATCGATGAGGAGAATCGCAAAAGTCAGGCCAAGGTTCGCGAGGCTGTTTCGATGGCCCAGCGAGCCGTTCTGGCAGCACCCTGGAACCGAGAAGCCTGGCAAGTTGTCGGCTTTTCTGTCCAGAAGCTGGAACTGTGACTCTGACAGCGATTGGAGCCAATTAAAGGGATCCATTGATAGAAAAAGACGCACGATGCAACATTAACATCCAAATGCATTCATCATTAAGGGTATCGATGCGTCTGAGACAGACTTTTTTTTTCTTCCTACTCCACATGCCATTTCCCTTTCTTGGGCCACTCATGTAATTTCGTTCAGCCACCCACTCCATTTCTCTACCTTCAACAGACACAGACACACACCCACACACAACTATTTCACCCTGTCATTCTACCTCACTCTACAACCAACACAAAATGGCACAGAATGCAAGCAACAGCGCACTCCCTGGAGAATTGGAGAGCGAGCAGACGCCCGAGACTGAAATGGAAGAAAGCCACGAGACCAGCGAGGAAGGCTCAGCATCGACATCCATGGCTGTGGATGCACCACCACTCATACCGACATTCACAAGCACCACAAGCACCACAGCCAGCTCCACAGCATCTCACCGCCCGACTGGCGTGCCACTTTCAGAGGCGACAGGAACCCCTATCTGGCTATCGTCCTCGGATCGTGGCCAGACCTCGCTGAGCGTGGTCGAGTCCATGGCAGCACGGCAATATCCACGACTCCACGTTCGAGCCTCTCAGCAACATCACTTGCCACTGCCTGAGCGGGAAGACTCGAGCCGGCCCAGGCCCATCACCTTTGGCTCACTCAAGAAGGCCTCCATGTCCACCCCCTCTAACGGTTCAGAAGGCTCAGCGGGATTTGGAAATAAGAAATCCAAGATGATACATCTGCCCAGCTACCTTCGCCACACCACTTTTTCTCAGCATTTCCAGCCCGAGGGTACCACTCACGACTTGGCATCGGCGTCGCCGTCTTTGCCTGAGCGAGAGCATTCGAAACGGCGTCGACTGGCCGACAATCGCAGGAGACAGCACACCCATTTTCACCAGCACAGCGATAGCAGCTCCAGCGGCAGCAGTTCAGACGGAAGCGACTCGGGCCACAGTTCGCACGAGCTGAGCGGCACATCAACGCCCATCGCTGGAGACACTCGCCCGCTGCGGTATCAGCTCCCATCGCGATGGAGTACTGTGGACAAGAATGAGAAGACTGAGCTTCTTGAGGATGACCTGCTTGTGCACTACACAGGTTTGTGATTTTAGATCGGTTTTTCTTTTTCTTTTTTGGAGCACCTGGCTTTGCTCGATGTGGCATTTTTTTTAATCTTTTTATCAACCCCCCCCCCCCCCCCATGTATGAACAGGCCCAGGGATAGCAGACAGCGACGCATCAGCTATCAGAGCCAATCGTCCTATTCCTCCACAGTGCGGCATCTACTACTACGAGGTGTTTATCAAGAGCAAGGGCGATAAGGGGTATTACTAGGAAACTGCCTTGACATGATATTGTTTGTTCGTCTGTGAAATACTCGCATCTTTTATTTAATGCCTTTTTTTTTTCTTTCATGTCGATCCATTTACTCTAGGTATATTGGCATAGGTGTGTGCAACTCTGGCGTGGCCTTGGATCGACTTCCTGGTAAACCAAGAAAACAAAAAAAAAAGGCATATTTTGTTCAAAGGACGGATTATTCACGGTCCAAAGCAGCATCTCCTAAACGTCATTATTACTCTTTTTTTTTTTTTAGGATGGAGAACCGCAGTCATGGGGATACCAACCGCAGTCATGGGGATACCACGGCGACGACGGCAACAGCTTTGGGGGCTGTGGAAACGGCCGACCTTTTGGGCCTGTCTTCACGACAGGGGACTTTGGGGGCTGTGGAAACGGCCGACCTTTTGGGCCTGTCTTCACGACAGGGGACACGATCGGATGTGGCGTGAACTTTAGAGACATGTCGTTGTTCTACACAAAGAACGGGGCTTACCTTGGTAAACGTTTGAGATGGCACATGACGATGGTTGAAAATATTTCTCCCGCAAAGAATCACCAATTCGCTAAACTCGCCCGGTTTTGTGAACCCAAATATATATATTAGGCGTCGCATTCCGTGATCTGAAGGGACCTCTGTATCCTACCGTTGGAATGCGGACGATTGGAGAGATTGTCGAAGCGAATTTTGGCCAGCGAGAGTTCTTGTTTGATATCGAGGAATACGTTAAGGTATGAAAGACATGTGTCAAATGCTTAAGTTCGGATGACGGCCACAACCATTTGCGCCGCCACTAATTATCGTTCAAAAAAAAATGAACTCTAGGAAGAGAAAGTGGAAGCATGGCAGGCATTAGAGGACAAACTGCAAAAGGTGGCCGTGGAGCAGAATCAAGCAGGCCTCATGACACAGGACCTCAGTGACCTGGTTCTCACGTACATGATCCACCATGGGTACTCGGAAAGCGCCCGGCAGTTCTCCAAAGATTTAGCTCCGCCACCGTCTTCAACGTCCTATGTGCCGCAGCGTGACGGACGTGGACCTCAGGACGACGTACTTATGTCTCCTGTAGCGAAGCGAGGGAAACCAAGCTTGTGTATGGATGATGCCTCGTCATCCATTGTTGTGGATGCCGAGAGGAGGAAGAGTAAGGATTATCAAAAAAAAAAAAAAAAAATATCGAAAATTATGCAAGAAGTGACTAAAGACTTGAAGGAGACTGACTTGGACTCAACAACCGTATTAGATATTCGCATTGCCATCATGGCAGGAGAAATCGACTGCGCCATGAAGCTCTTGGAAGAACAGTACCCAGGGATCATGAATCAGAACGAGGACATGTTGCTGAAGCTTCGTTGCAGAAAGTTTGTCGAGATGGTGAATTCGTCATCGTCCCATCTTAAGGCCCTGGACGAACAAGAAAAGGCGAGCGGAAGCAACCGTGACATGGAAATGGCGGATACCAACGGTCACACTCACAACAAGACGGCAGCACCACAACTGGAGAGCACTCCTGAACCGATGGATGTTGACCAGGCGATCAATAAGCCCACCTCGAGAAAGAAGGGCAAGATGGTGGAAAAGTCTGTCACACCGACTGAAGGAGCTTCAGAGGAGGGGTTGGAGGGGTTGGGACGTCTCAAGGATGCGATCAAGTACGGCCAATATCTTCAAGAACAGTACAAAAACTCGCGACGATCATCTATTCAGGACATGCTGATCGATTCCTTCTCGGTGCTGGCATACTCTGACCACGAACCTGGTGTTTCTCCGACGGCCGCACCGGTCTCCAAGCCCGTCTCCAGAGAATCTGTTGCCGACACTGTCAACACGGCCATTCTAGGTAAATGGAAGCTTTCTGAACCACCATGAATTCTTTGTTTGAGCATCGAAAAGTTCGATACTCAACCGTGACTAACCCGACCCACTACACTGTTTTCTCTGGTAGCGTCCCAAAACTTACCGACGACTGCTCCATTGGAAGTCGTTTACCGCCAAACAAGAGTTCTTCTTTCGGAATTGATGCGGCGGGGTGTTGGCGAAGCAGCCTTCTTTGACTTGAGCAGAGATTGCCTTGAATGAACAATGTTTTTTTTTCTCTCTTTCATAAATATGCACACCACACACACACACACTTTTGTAAAATATATCTACCACTCACCCAAAAAAAAAAAAAAATCACATCACATAAAAATGAGAGGTAAAAAAAGGCAGCGTTCTGTATGTGATGAAAGTGGTGGTATTATTTTACAGTTTTACATGATTATTAGTGAAAAAGGTTCTAAACGTCTAAAATGACTAGAAATCTTATGCCTTGATCAAAGTGTACTCGGCCTCCTTGGCAAGACGAGCGGCCTCGTTGATGGAAGCGCGCTGCTTGCGAGGGGTGTAGTAGTACGAGGCAATGCAGTACAGGAAGAAGCCAAAGAGACCAATACCCGAGTAGGCCCAGCCCTTGGTACCAGTGGTCATGCCAGAGTCGACAAAGGCGGGCTCGAGGATCAAGATCAAGATGGAGCCAAAGGAAGTGGCCAACAGCCAGAAGGAGGTGGAGACGGCGCGGAACTGGCGACCGGCCTCAATGTAGGTGAACTGGACACCGGTG
>KN042417.1:3771687-3785962 GCA_000739165.1 Podila verticillata NRRL 6337 | reverse complement strand
GAAGATGAGAGAAAGGGTGGTGGTGTGGGATGAGGAGACGGCAAAGGGTACTGAGGCCGCGTTGAAGTGAGGTGGAGGGTATGTGGAGTTGGGAGGTTAGAGGATAGGAAGGGAAGGAGTTTGCACTAAGGAACCAACTACAGCAAAGAGGGGGAGGCGACCTTTGGCAGGCTTTTATATGAAATGGAAGCAGCAAGCAACCTGGGGAGGCGGAAGGAGGAATGGCAATAGAAAACAGAAGAGGAGTGCCAACGTCAATATATATTTCATTCTTTAGTCGCTGGTCGACAATGAATCCACTAAGCGATCGGGCGATGAAATCACAGAGGGGAAAACTTGTTTGCATTTGCAAGCGAATCAGAGCAAACCAAATCAAATGGAGTCTCTCGCTGCCTGTTCTGTGTGGGCCGTGATTAAGGTTTGTCCACTCATCGACTCGTGGGTGAATACAGAAGAGCCTTCTGTCCTATGAGGGCAGGGGAGAGATAGGCCCTTTGGGGAGGGCCGGAGAATATATCAAGAGTAAAGGAAACAAACAAAACAAAGGCAAAGAGGAAGGGAGGCGGATAAAGAACGTCCAAACAGACCGCAGCTAAAAACAGCGTCGGTCATTGCATCCGACAGGTGTATCTGCCCTCGACCCTGCCTGCTTCGAAATAAAAAGGGTGTGCTACCCAAATGCAGCAAGACTGCAACCTTACAAACCACAAGGTGTGGGCTTGACCTTTTGGAACTCTGAAATCCTCGATTGTTGGTTGGAGCGGAGGATCCGAGATGTCGCTTGTGACGTGCAGAACAACTTCCTGGCCAGTGAAATTGGAGAGAAATCCCTGCGCCTCAATAATGCTTACTCATACATACTAGTGCTGCATTTTATTTACTGCATGTAGAAATATAGAAGTGTGGGGAAGAATCAGCATAATGAGAACGATGGTAGATATCGTTCTTGATGTATATACTAGAACAGCTACATTGCACATTTTGCACATTTGCACATTTGTACATTTCACTGCAGATCGCACTATTTGTCCAGCACAACATTGGCCGAGCGAAGGATTATCCTATTCGTTCGTCGAGTTACACCAAACAAATCAAACACACAAATCGACCCAAATCGACCAACTCGGCCAAATGTGGAGTGAACTGTCCATCCATGTACCTTTCGCCCACAAAGGGAAACGAACAAGCCCTAAACGAAGAATGTCCATATTTCGGTCCTTTTTCTTGATGTTCTTTCCCCATCAAACTCGTACTCTCTCTTTGCTTCTAGACTACCTTTCATCCTTCTTTTGTTCCCGGGCTGTCAATATCGAGATGATAAAAATAAGCAGCAGGGCAATTGAACTCTAACGTCCCTCGTTGCAAGTGCAAAGCATTACAGTTCGAAGTCCAAGGATTTTTTTTTTCTTTTATTCGAGATGGGTCGGTCGCTTCTTTCTTTACTTTTTATGGAGACGTTGAGGGTGTAATCCATATGCAACTGGCACTTTCATATATTCTGCCCGCATTTTTCCTTTTTCTTTCTGTGATCCAACAAGGCAGCCAAACCCTGGGAATTTTTTCCTTCCTTGTCAGCCTTGTTGTCTTGCCAGTCTTCTAGTTGCTTTGTCATTTTGGGAGTGGCTTGTTTTGTTTGTAGATGCTTGATAATCCCTTTGCACAAGATGTTAAATCCTGATAAGCCTAGCCTTTAAGCTAATTCCAGAAGACACAAAGAAAGAAAAGATATGTTCGTGGACTTTGTTTCACCACACGTTTGTCGTTATAGTGAAATAGCTGTCTTCCACGTCTTGTTGTCTCTCTGTTTCTTTTGCAGACCACCTGATTAGATATTTCTTTTCCTTTGTGCACTTTCATCTCAGGACCCCATCAGACGTGGGCTGGGCGTGGGCGTGGGGAGTTTTTTGCTTTATTTTGTTTGTCTCCAGGAACGGAGAAATTGCTCTCACTCGTTCATATTTGCGTGTTTTGTTTGTTTTGTTTGTTTGTTTGTTTGTCTTGTTTGATTTGTTTTGTTTGTTTGGGATAACGACATTACAACTCTCCCAATCACCACCGTGTGCACTATTTCTTTGTGTGACGAGGTCAAAGTGTACCCAACAGAAGAGGGTGAGAAAGACTGAGAGAGACTGAGGAGGGACTGTGAGAACAAAAAGAAGAGAGAAAAGTTGGTAATCGAATCAGTGTGGGAAAAACAGCGACAACTTGTTGATCTTAATGTTGTTGCTTGGGTGATACACATGTTGACATGTTAGTTTGTTGATGCTTGGGTAGGGAAATGGGATTTTTCCACCTAATCACATTGTGGGCTCGGCTTCTATCTCCCAAAACGGCGTGCGAGAAACTCTGTGGACCGAAAGGAAGAGAAGGGAAGGAGGAAATGCAAAGTGGCATGAGTGGCACGATGTCCAGGTATTGTTTGCTCTGGATTTACAATACAGTACTTACCGAGAACCAACAGGAAGCCTTTCGCTTACACATCGCATTCGCCTATTGGCACGCCGTGCCATCGACAGAACAACTTATAATGTAGAGCAAAGTGTGCCTATTTTGGTCTCCATGCCAACTTGGAAGCAGAGAAAATGTCGATGGTTGGCATTGACCATCGACGGCGTTGCTCCTAAGTTGCAATCTTTCATTTCCTAGTGTATTTTTTTATTATTATTATTGTTATGATTGTCGACTGTTTTCAGGCTTGCTTTTCGACCGGGTAGTCCAGTACTCTGACCGGGTAGTCCGGTACTCTTCTTCCTGAAGTATATTTCCCTTGAGTTCGAGTGTTGTTGAACATAAAACGTGGCGAGTCGGATCCCATGGACGCTAAGGGCGCAACATATTGAGGTAGAGCTCCAATAGGTGCAGGGTTGAAAGAGAGGGTCGAGAGGGTGGGTCGAGGAAGAGACAAGAAAGAAGAAGCGATTTCACTGGTCAAACAGGCGTATGGAATAATCCTTCTGTGTATTTCCTTGTCTTTGACCATCCGTTATGTACTTTTTGCGATAAGGAGCGAGATTGCAATGTACTGTTGGCACTTTCTTCCTTTTGGATGGATGTAATGCAGTTCTTGATAAATAAAAACATCAAACCACACAAAAAGAGAGATACGCCAAGTACTTCAGTTGTACTCGGGGGTAGTCGACACGACAGTGGTTTTTTTTTTTTTTTTTTTCTTTTTTTCTTTTTTTCTTTTTTTCTTTCTGCTTTACTTTCTGATTGCTAACATTGAATCGCAATTTTCAACTGACCTCTGTAACTGCAAAATAAAGAGGTTGATTCAATCTTTTATTTAAATTCAGGCACACATGAAGACGTCAGAGTTAAAGTTCGCCGATAACCTTAAATGGTGATTGGATCCATTTTGTTTGGTCGTCCATTTCGTTGGTTTGGGTGGCACAAAGCGGAACCTTGTTTTCCCCTCTCTCTTCTTTAGTTTGGGTGAATGCGTCCATAAAACCATTAAATCAACTATTAGTTACCATTGCGAAGAGCGGCCAAACGGCGAAAAAAAACAGGGTCCACACAAACAAGAGCTGCACTTTCTCATTGGCCACACGAACCAGGCCATCCGTGAACGATTCTAGAAAGTCTTTACTCTTGTATGGAGTCTATTAAACTATTTTTTTTTCTCGTCCTTAGCACATCTTCCATAAGGATCACAATGAAGAACTTTAAGTGTGTGAGAAACTGGAACCAATGTCCCAACCTCACATGTTCTTCATCGTCATGCAAGAAAGGTGTCGTGTCTTCGTGTTTCTCGATCACTCCTCATACTCAGCCCCGTCCATCTCACTACAACATGCATCCAAGGTGTACAAACACATATGCACGTTGGCGTGACCCAGCATCGAACCAAACTCCACCGATTTCCGCTTTCCATCTTAATGCAGAAGGCTGGAGGGGTTTTCATCCATATTACCATGGTATGTCAAATGCGAATAACCGATCTCCACTCCAACACTCCCAGGGCTTTGTCTCTCGATTTTTGAAAAGCAGGTTGAATGTTGTGCTACGGTTCTTTTTTTTTTTTTTTTTTTTTTTTTTTTTTTTTTTTCTTTCGCAGCGCTCGATCGTGGGATAATTCATGTGGCTCGAGTTCGCTTCGGACTATACATAACAAGCACTACTTTCGCTCAGGACACAATGTGCACTGGGAGGCCAAGACGAGATTTCTTCGCTCCAAGGTTTATTTCTGTTTACGTTGTGTTTCCTCGAAACTCGGAGACAGAGATAGGCCTATTCGCCTCCCCTTCCCTCTATGAAAATGAATGAGGGAGCACAAATAAATAAAGCCTGACATCAAAAGAGAACGAAGTTGGCAATCAAAAATATTCCGAAAATGAAGTTGTTGTTGTTGGTACTGGGCTATCTTTGTCCATGTATCTTCCGCTATCCTTTACCCACATCAGAAATACAAGAAGGAACCCCCGTCCACTTACCTACAAATCATAACAAGAGCAAAATTTTGCAACTGAAAGTGCGTTTAAACGCAAATGTGGGCCATTTTGGTGTCATTTTTTTTGGCTTTTCTTCCGCCACCTCATGGTCGGTTGACGAACAAAGGATAATTTATTTCTCAAAGCCTGAATGAGAGCTTTTTTTTCTTTCGCTCGGGTATGCCTCTTTGTGTCACGCTGTTCCGGGTCTTGGGCAGTGTAGGAGTGGGCGAGGTGGAGGTGATAGCAAATGCAAGATAAACTTTTGCGTTGTGTTTGATTCTCCTTCAAGTGTCTTTCCGTGCGCCATTTTTTTTTTTTTTTTTTTTTTTTTTTCAAGTTTGAGCGACAATTTGCCCAAAGGAAACTGAATGTAATGGCTCTGGGAGTGGGGTCCATGGAAAGCTAAAAAAGGCTACATTTTGCGAACCACGACGATATGAAGTTGACGGACCAAATACCACAGAGTCCAATCAAAGAGCTTGTTCTGGGATTGAATCCAGCTTGGCTGTCAAGTGCTCGATCTAGACCCATCGCCACGCAGAAAGAAGAAAAGAAGCTCGTCCCGCCGCTGATTGGCGAATAAACAGCACTCGGATGCGATTCCCGAACGTCGGAGTATTTCTCCTCAGTTGAATGAGACCACACAACTAAAACACCCAGCCCTCGCTTTTTCTCATCCAACCATTCCTCTGAGCAAAAAATTGGCGATTGAATGGCGAAGCGTGGCTCATTTTATTCAAACGGGTACGCCATGGTACTTTGTGCTAGGGCCACGTAGTTGCTTCTCGTAGATCAAAGGCATTGTCGCCCTGGACATTAGACGCTTCACAGCATACGGAGTACTTTTCCGACACACTTGGTCCTGCCATGTCTAAATAATACAGTCGTTCCTTCCCGCATGAAGGCAACGTCGTGACAGAACCGAAAAACGACTCGCGCCCTGCTTCCGGTTGACATTTCTGCAGATGGGTTATCCCCGTCCTCGTCTTCATCTTTCGTGTCCTGAACCACCTCTGTGTTCTCGCCAGTGGAGCTTCCCCGTGGTAATGACGTTGATGACAGATCAGAATGGCTTGAGTTCTTGATGGACATTCGTCTAAAGGTTCGCATGGTTGTGATCGGTATCATCCCTTGAGCGTTGGATCCATGAAGGCGTTTGTCTGGGGGGAACACATCGTCCGAAGCTGATCCATGGTCATCTCCGGCTCCAATATCACCGACGTTTCCTCGGAATGACCCTGATCTGGAAACTGGAACTGATCCCTGCATAGATGACCCCGTTCCCGACTCATAGTCTGAGCTAGGTGAGCTTGATCTGTGGCTCAAGACACTTTCACGCCCAGTGCTAGTCCGGCTTCTCGGCCGCGCCTCAAGAACTCCCAATCCGTCGTCTTCCACGGTTGCACCGTCATCCTTATCCGGCCCTGGAAGTAGCTCGATTTTGATCACTCTAGCATCCTTATGAACGGATCCACAGTGTATCATTCCTATAGATATTCGCAAAAAAAATCACCTTTATCGAATTAGCATCCCACATTTGATTTTATCATCCCAATAGAGTTGCATAGCTATCACTTTACCTTGAAATCCTGATCCAAAAACACCATCATGGGCAATCACCTGGATAACAGCCTCAAATTTTTGGCAGCAGGTGCCTCGAGGGTCAGTGTCACTCTCCAGAACAACCATGCCTCGGCGAACTTTGACATGGCTCAGATCTGGTCCTTCAATGGCCAAGGTCGCCGTGTGTCCAGAGTCAATCGACCGCATCGACATCCTTTGACGATGGATCGATTTGACAAGAACGGGTATAAAGCCTCCGTCCCGATCGACTGGTCCCAGATAGAGTCGCATGTTTTTCTTATGCTTTTCGCTATCCCCCGTGTTTGATGCTTCGGCATCTTCCGGCCTGTATACATTCTTGTGAACCTCAATCTTTCCAGTGTGTAAGAATCCTCCAACGACAGTACCAATGTCTACAAGAGAGGCTCAAGAGTTAACAACAAGGCTTATTTGTTTTCTGGATATCGTATCCAGTGCACTCCATCGCCTTACCAGGAATGTGGTAGATCTCTTCGATCTGATAGCAGGCCGGGTCCCGCGAGTCACCTTCAGTTTGACCCATCAACGGTGGCTTTGGAAGCAAGTAGAGAAACTTTTCCAAAAGACTCACGTTTTCCCCAGTGACGCTCGATAACAAGAGGATAGGAATGGCAACAGCGCGCTTATCTTCGATCGTCTCGACATCCGAAAAGCGTTTCACGACCGATTCCAGATCCTTCTCGTTATGGACGATCACCGGTAGGAACTTTAGCACACTCGGATCAGGGTTGGAGGAGGTGGATGGCGAGTTGTGGACCGAGGGCAAGCACGACGATCCCGTGGCTCTGATCAGGGTCATGAGTGCAGTCACAGTGGCTCGGAGCTGGTCCCGTGTTGCCACGTCCATTTTGGTCACCACCACAAACGTGGGTAATCCCAGAGCTGTCGATAGAGCCAGATGCTCTTTGGTCATCTCGCTGACCCCTCCCACTCGCGAATCAACAACAAGGCAGGCATAGTCCGGAGAGTGTCCTGTCAATCCAGAAATAGTCGTTTTCAGAAAACGTGGATGTCCACAGGTGTCCAAAAGTGTCACAACTTTGGCGGAAGACTCGCACACTTCTTGCCAGCTGGAAATGTTGGTTGTATTGTAGTTGACGGTTTCCCCCTTGGCGTTAAATCCCATGATCTCGTGTGAAATCGAAGACGTCCTTCCTGAACTTATCTCATGCCGATGACGAAGCAGGTTCAGGCCTAGTGGAACAAGGTTAGGGAGTTGGGGAGTGTGTCAGGCGTTTATCAAGAGAGAAAAAAAACTCAAACATAGATGAACAACATCCGTCCAGTACTCTTCGCACGGCACTTACGAGCTTTTCCTCGTCCGTTGTCAGCAATGCCATGGGCAAGTCGTCCCAGCAACGTTGATTTTCCTGCATCGGGTCCTCCAACCAGGGCGACTCTGATTTCTAAGAAATGGTGTTCTTCCGCTAAACGAGATGTGACCTTGGCTTCAACGACCAGGTATTCTGGTTCAGTCCGTGGTGAGCCACTGTTGGTGAAGACTCTGCGGGACAAAGGCGTCAAAGAACCATCCTGATCCTGATCCCGCTGGAAGTGCTGGGTGGACTCTACAGAGACCTTGCGAAGGATGGTCACATCAGCTTTTAGGAACTCGGCCATCCGGTGGAGAGTCTTGAGGGAGATATCCATATCTTCTGGCGAGAGTCCCACAAAAGATCCATCGTCTGCGACTCCAATCTCGTAGATCGCGTTTCCATGTCCCTCAGATAATCTGTTGAAGGGAGATAAAACAATGCGAGATCGGAATGCATATGTTGAAGAAAAAAAAAGGGCCGTTAGATGATGATGAGCTGCAGTGAAAGAAAGAGACCGTTATCACAAAGCGAACCCTGGTCAAACTAACCTCCATTTGAGCTGAGTGACCAAGTGTTCGAATCGATCAGGCGCGGTGGCTATCAATTTGAGCTGGGAGAGAACACACCGCAAAGTCACGGATGGGTTAGACTCTTGGGCCTAGTCGCACTTTGAACAGAATAAGACGCGGGGCATTTCTCACCTTGTACTCAATGTTGCCTTCAATGTCGACCTCTGGTGGTAATGAACCCCGGTGGTTGACCCAGGGTGATGCATCAAGCGGGCTGGAGGGCACCTGGAAGGCGGCCATGGCGTGTGAGTTCTATAAGGAGTCGAATGGGACAGGGTGGGTGGTCTGGATGGTCGTGCTGAGGTTGGATAAAGGAAGAGGTTTGTCTGTTGTCTTCATTTGATTTGAGTTGCCAGCCAAGCAATTAAAGAGAAGAGAAATTGGCGCGAAATGCAAGTTCAGATGGAAAGGGAATTAGAAGAAGAGATGTGGAGTACACACGCACTAACTAATAATAAAGGGAAGACGACGACGGTTGGGGCACGGGTCATAGCTGCGACTGCGGCCCCTCTCCTAAACCAACTGCCGACTACACATATCTGTCAACGTTGACTCAACTTTGGTCATATCCCATGCTCTTCTTCCGAGATGTTCTCCTGCCTGCCCTTTCCCTCCATGTCCCCAAGACTCACCAAGCGAATAGCCACCATTCTCTCTACCGCACTGGAGGCACAGCAGGTAGTTGGGGTACGCACATTGGAGCTTTAGTCCATGGTAGTGCTCTGTTTCATGGGCCATGACAATAGCGGCAATCGCACTACGCCTAGATGCTCGGGCTCCTCTAGGCCGTTGTGCAATAGTATGGGTCTGAATGCTTGTTTTCCGTTGCGTTCGCAAAGGACTCGTATGTATTCCGATCAGCGTGCGTGCCCCAGCCACCCGAAATTTTGACTTTTTGAATGTGGCGCCAGAGCGAATCGGTTTTGATCTTCCTTTTCGAATTTACTCAAACAAAATGAAGTAATGGTCGCTCATTGGTGGAGGGGAGGCGTATACCCCTTAAAAAGCATACCAACCCAGCGGGAGGCATATCGATCACATCCAAGGCCATGGGCAAAAGGAGCAGACAGGAGGCAGCCATCCATCGGAATATCGCCATCGATGCGACTCACAGCACCCACACACTTTGACATCCATACCCGGCAAACCAAACTTTTAAAGGAGGGCTTGAAATCTTGTTCATTACATGGACCCACCATCATCTTGACCCGTCCAATGCATTCAATGGAAAGAGCGAGAAACAGCGAGAACATCTCATGCACGAAAGCTACACAGGGTAGAGAACAGGGCGAACTGCTGAACCTACCATCTACTCGGGCGATGATGGAAATCTCGAACACTGAGAGAAATCAGCCAGCACTTCGCCCAAACCCGCGAATAATTGTCGGCCAAACAATTCACGAAACTCAATGGCGACGCTCAAATTGTCCAACAGCCAGTTCCCATGGCGAACCTCTGATGCAGCAGTACCAGGATTCACTTACATGAGTCTGGACACAGCGTAGACATCAGTGTTCGCCTATGGGACAGGGTTGTGAAAGAGACAAGGCATAGGAGACAGGAATGGGAAGCGAGAGGAGTCATCAACGCTTTTCACCTGAAACTGGAATCTGTTTGCTGACCTTGGCTCTCCATCTTTGTTTCTCTCACTCCACTCTAATCAGGATCGAGATTTGCGCTTTCTCTGGAGCCAAGATCTACCCTGGTAAGGGTAAGATCTACGTCCGCGTCGACAACAGGGTATGTCCTTTTTTTACAAGAAAATCTCGTCTGTACTATTCAACAGGAGACAGGACACGGGACACAAGCCGACAACGTCATTTATGACCTAGAAAGAGTTCAAGATCCTTTGCCGTGGGAAACATGCCATATCGTAGACTTGTGCTTCTCTAGACACGATCTCATCAACCGTACCAAAACATGTTGGAACAAACAGACAAGGTTGTGCGTAGGAATTCTTTGGCAAAGTCGGTCAAAGGGAGTAGCTACCACTCATGACACAGGAGAACGAGAGACGAATGACGCCACAATCCTTTGGAAGCATCATATGTGGCAATAAGAGAACTCCCAACAAACCAACACATCAAGAGGAGCTGTTTTGACTCATCATGTTGCCACTTCACTCCAAATAGTCGTTCCGTTTCGTCAACGGTAAGGCCGAGTCCCTCTTCCTTCAGCGCAAGAACCCCCGCAAGATCTCCTGGACCGTTCTCTTCCGCCGCATGCACAAGAAGGGTATCTCCGAGGAGATTGCCAAGAAGCGCACCCGCCGCACCGTCAAGCACCAGCGTGCTGTTGTCGGTGCCTCCTGGGAGGCCATCCGTGCCAAGCGCAACCAGAAGCCCGAGGTCCGTGCTGCTGCCCGTGCTGCCGCTCTCCGCGATGGCAAGGACAAGAAGAAGCAGGAGGATGCCAAGAAGAAGGCTGAGAAGGCCAAGGTGCGTATTTTTTTTTTAATGGATGATACGCGCGAAATATATTTTCTTCATGCAGGAAACTGACAACATTCCCCCCTCCCCATGCTAATGTATAGAACGCCACCTCTGCTGCCCGCGGTCAGCCCAAGGTCTCCAAGCAGCAGGCCAAGGGTGCCAAGGTCTCCATTGCCAACACCTCCCGTTAAATTTCCCACTACCTTTTGATTGAGTTTGAATAAATCTCTCTCCTCGTGTGCCAGGCTCTCAGAATCGTGTTTTTTGTATTGTTGGGCGACGTGACGAGGAGCAATGAACATACGTGCCCGACATGGTGTGAGGAGGAAGCAGCACTTGTGAACATCAAGAGGGTACAGAAGAACAAACCAGACCTAGACGAACTATCGCTGGAAAAAAAAAGGCTAGTCTGCGACCGTGCGCACAGTTCCCTTCTGTTTTGTGGGAAACAAAACAAGGATTCGTCCCGATTCGC
Organism: Podila verticillata NRRL 6337; assembly: GCA_000739165.1. Lineage (NCBI taxonomy): Eukaryota > Fungi > Mortierellomycota > Mortierellomycetes > Mortierellales > Mortierellaceae > Podila > Podila verticillata. Next base: position 3,775,132 of record KN042417.1, on the reverse strand, counting down.
CATCTTTTTTTTCTTTGGGACAAACGAAAGTTACGCCCAAGCATAGCCTGTAACGAAAAGCATCTGCTTCCAGGCCTAAAAGAAGAAAAAGGTGGTTCTAATTTTATTGTAAATCCATAGGGCCATCCGGCCCTCCTCCGATAGTGGACTTGATCTTGCTTGGGACTTTATATCGAGAATCTAGAGGGGAAGAGATTTGATAGAACATTTAACAATGACTATAGGAAGATGGTGTCCTCATCTATAGCAAATTGCGGACGTTATGAAACGAAACGGCCATTGTAGCCTTTACTTACCAAGAAACCACGGAAACAACAGCCCGACGGCTTAATGCCTGAACAACTATCCGAATCTTCTTACTTTATTTTCACTCTCGGGCATCAAGCCGGCTGGCGCGAAAAGAAGTTCATGCACGAGCGGCTTGGCTTTTATGTATTTGTTGTGCAGTGACATGTACCTTTTTTTTCTCTGTCGAGCACAGAAATCAGTAAAAGTGGACTATTTATTTGAAGTGCATTAGCAGCTCAACGACCTTCTCTCTCTCTTTTTTTTTTTTTTTTTTTTTTTTTTTTTTTTTTTTTGCCTTTACCTTTGTCGAGCAAATAATAGAGAGTTTGGGAAGCGTTGTGCTACGTGTCAACGCAAGTGTGGCAGGTTGTCGATTGTTTTGTGCTCTGAGCCAATACCTTGTTCGGTTGGTCTTTGCTATTTTATACTTACAACTCGTTTATGGAGGGACTCAAAGGACAGATGGATGGGGAGCAACCTGCAGGAGCAAAACATTTGCTCTACCCTGCTTTATTGCAAAGAAGTGAATGCTGAATAGAACAACTCCGAGTTCCTTTACCATAGGCATGGGCAAACCTATTCAGTTACTTCGTTTCTATTGTTCACGTATTCATTAAATCTGCTGGATAGTTCGTTCCTTCGTGGAACGAATAATGACAGCTCATCTTCCACAAGTGTGAGAAAAAAGAAAGAAAAGAGGAATTCTCCTAATAGGATCGATCGCACGCGAGCTCGGAGCTGCCTAATGACATGCAGAATCGAAAGCAATAAGCAATGTGTTTTTTGTCGTTAGTCCACTCGCACCTTTTTGGTTATGTAAACTTCCACGGATCTTCCATACGCTTTTGGTGCACAGAACATTGTAACATACACTACTCAAGGTACGCCTGTCTCTTCAAAGTCTCACATACAGTCGTGTTCCTTGCCGCCGATTTTTCCGCTGAGAGTGGGGATGATTTAATGGTTGTTTGGTCACCGATCTCCGATCCTTCGCCAATGTGTTCGAGACCCTAAATGAGGAAGGAGATTTGTGAGGAAGGGGTGGGTGGGGCGGAACAATTTCATATGCGAATCGTAGAATCCATGGATTTGTTCTTTTTTATTATGATTATTGAGCAAAAGAAACGACCAGGCCGATGGATTTTTATAGGTTAAGGTGGGCCAGGTTGACTTTTTCTTCTGATTAGGTTGGACAAGGTCTCTCCTCGTCTCCATCATCAAGGCTATCAAGGCTATCAAGGCTGCCCACAACGTCAAGGGTGAAAGAATCCAGCACATCCAAGGTATCAGGAAGATCAAGGTGCCTGGAAGAAAGTTGCAAGCATTTTTATTCGACAGCGAGAGTGTGACCAGTAAGACATGGGTAGATGCAAACCGTCGTCATTATTGGCTTCCCTTTCCCCTCCCTCCCCCTTCGAATTCCAGAGGACCAGATTCATCCACTCCTTGTCTTGTTTGGTTTCTGATCAGCGTGAGGGTTGTTCCAGCAAGCTTCTTTTTCAACAAGTTTACCAAAAGTACCCTGAGGGGCAGAGGGACCTCCAGGCCAGTCCGTTAGAGACTCAATCGTGAACATCCATCACTAATCGTGGGATGTTCATCCCATATAGACTCGTGTAAAGTGAAAGCATAAGCAAACAAGTTTACTGAACACAGACATACACAACAGAGCGAGACAGAGTGCGAGAGAGTGTATGTAAACAGAGTGAGTACCCTCGGTAGTGCAAACTGTACTTTTTCCCTCGGTCTGTCTCTGTGCTCACGGCTGTCCAATCCGCTTTCACTCTCCTCGTGTGTTCAGACTATCTTCCCTCTTTGTTATCTCTCTCGTCTTCTTCTCGTTCACACACGAACCGACCAACCAAAATGCAAAACAGGCTCGCCAAAAAAACCGTAAGTCAAATAGACTACTTGGAACAACTCACTCAATAAAAAAACATGGCATGCTTCTCTTACTATATTGTACTGTACTGTACCATGGTTCATTCAATCGTGTGTTCAATCGTGTGTTCAATCCTCAAAAGAATAGCCTCACTCAATGCACAACATCTGTCTGTCTGTCTGTCCAATGGTTGCCCATCTTACTCTCCCGTTGTCCTTTGGTTTCTCATTCCTTACTTTTCCTTTGTCCTATGCTGCACTTCCAGCTCGCCATTTTCTTCATTCCAAGTTCCTTTGTACTTTCCTGTCCTTTGTATAAAAGGTCCTCAACCCCCCAACCCCAGTTCCTGCTTCTGTAGTGAAAACTCTTCTCCTTCTCTCCCACCCATCTTCGTTCCTCCCACCCGTCCCCCACCTCCACTCCATCATCCGTTAACGTCCTTCCTCTCGTCCGCCCACCCCTCTCCCACACAGACATTTTCGTTCCCCACCATGTCTGAGAAGCACGATATCGATGCCACCGAGGTGGCCATCCACGACGGCAAGGAGACAGGCAACGCCCTCAACCTCTTGACCGCCCACGAGAGAGAGCTCCTCGAGCTCGAGGCTCGCCTCAACGCCGAGCTCGATGCCCAGATCTTGGCTAACCCCAACAAGATGCCCAAGGCCGTCTGGTTCATCTTGCCCAACGAGTTTGGTGAGCGTTTCTGCTACTACGGAGTGCAGCCCAACTTGAACAAGTACTTTCGCATGATCACCATGATGGAGGCTGTGGACGCCAAGGTCTACTCTACCGCCTTCACCATGTTGGCTTACTTCTTCCCCTTGGTCGGTGCTGCCCTTTCCGATTCTTTCCTCGGAAAGTGGTAAGTCTCCCTTTTCTCTCATGAATATTGTGAACGTTGTCTACTCAGACAGTGTACCACCCGAACAAAAAAGTAATAACGTTTCTTGCGTCGCGTTTCATGATTATGATCAAAAAACAATAGGTGGACCATCATTTCCTTCTCCGTTGTCTACCTCATTGGTATGATCATGGTCACCATCTTTGCCATCCCCAACTTGCTCGGCCCCATGGGTACTGTCTCCCCGCTTTCTTGACCTTTCTTGCCGATGTTGATCATTGCCATTGGGTCCGGCGGGTATCAGGGGCGGGGCGTCTCACTCCCCACGGTAGTGACCAAGTTCCTCCCCTCCCCAGGAGGCTGCCAAGGGATCTCTTCCTTTAATAATTTTCATTGGTGGCTATTAACGGTTGGTGGTTTTCCTCCTCCCA
>KN042417.1:3714812-3765861 GCA_000739165.1 Podila verticillata NRRL 6337 | reverse complement strand
GAGGGAGAGTTTTCGTTCAGTGAAGCAGAAAAAGGGCTGCTGTCATACAGCCATTGTTTGTTGTGTGTGGGAGTGCGTGGAATGTATGTCGAGATGAAAAAGAAAAAGAAAAAAAAAAAAAAAAAAAAAGAGAGAGTAGTAAAGGTGTTCGTTATGGATGGGCGGGAAAGAATCAAACGAGGGAAAGAGACGAAAAACATGAAAAATGACATTTTTTTTCTGCCGGTTGTCTCTCTGATCAGCAGTGTCGACTCTCCTTCCGCTATCGTTGTTATGCACCCCACACGATTGGCTGATATGGACGCGTTTCAGCGGGCATCTTGACTGGTTGGTTTTTTATTTTTTATTTTATTTCGAAAATGTACCATGCCAAAAACAACGGCGTCAGTCTCTGCCGTGTAATGCTCTGCGCCTAGAAACGATACATTCGCAGCTCTGACGGGTCTTCCTCATGCTTCTTCATGATCTCCTTGGATAAGATCCATCGGACTGCCTCCTCAACATCATCCACGACTGCCGTGGCGGGGTGGATGTGGTGGTTGCCCTCGCCTTCAAAGACCCCTGTCCTGACCAGGAGCGAGTTCCATCCGTATCCATTCGCACCGGCAATGTCAGCATAAGGGTTGTCTCCAATCACTAACACATAAACAAGAAAACGGTTGCTGTCAGCATAGCGCACCCATGATCCTCCATTGCAGTATCTACTTGGGAGAGTAAAAGCTCAGCTCAACACTTACTATACACTGTTCGTTTCCTCAGGACACCATCGGGGCCAGCGTGGACCGGTGCGATTCGATTGAGCACCGATTCAGCGTACTTGAATGTTGTTGTGTGCGGTTTCCCGTAGAGGGTGTACTGCAGGTCGTTTCCAGTAAGATCCTATCGAGAGAGATGAACCCACCCTGTTCAGCTCAACGTGCAGTTTTCATTGGAGTATAACCTTAAAACCTTGAAGCCATCACTCCTCTTAGTCATACCTTGTAGATACGTTCCAAACAGGTCCTGAACGTGCCCTGGGCAAACCGCGGCACTGGGAACTCGTTGCTCCAAACCTAAATTGTGCCATAGCACGATCTACAAATTAGTCGTGATCTTGTGAGTGGATAACAACTGGCGATAATAATAGCTTCAGTTACTTAATACAATTTACCAGATCCGCATTGGAAAAGTAGAGTGGCACAGACTGCTTGGTGGTATGCAGCTCGGTTTGGCTCTTGGTAGTCCCAAGGAAGCCGTCTGGAAAGCACGAAATTAGGAGAGTGAGAAATGTTGGTAAAAGACAGAGACAGGGAGAATGGAATCGGTGATCTTGGTCCTGCAACTCAGCTCTGCCATTGCCTTACTTCTTGAGACGAGGGCGTCCAACATAACTTGCAGGTCTCGCCCCCAGTCGACCGAGTCATGAAAGACCATAATGGCTTCTACTGGAAGATGGACATTCTGAAGGTATTTCTACATCAAGCATTTGTGTCAGTCGAACAACGATCGGTAGAGGCGAAAGAGACCTCTGACTCAGGATATAATACCTCGGCTAATGGAATTGACCTTGCTTCTGGTGCCGAACTGGGACAAACAGAAGGATAGACAGCATGCACCTCTTCAGGAGTAACAACATGTTTGAGACCATAGTGTTCAGCAACTCGTCTGCAGTTCGATCCGTTCCCACCAACAATGAGCACATTCGAGTCTTTGTACTTGGCCGCTAGTTCACGCATTGGTGAATGGGAGAGGACCAACTGCTTTGGAGAGACCTGGTTTTAGTCGAGGCCAAGATCGAGTCAGTGCACGAACAAAAGCCGTCTGTTCTCACTCTTTTCAGGAACGCAAATACTTGTCTCCTAGACGACATATTACATGGATCCCAAACATCTTGCTCAATTGCTCGGCCTTGTCCGTTTCACGCACACCACCGCCATTTGTCAAGAAGATGTATGGAACGTTATTTCTGAATGAATGTGCAAGAAAGCAGAAGGTGAGAACCTGAACAGCAGGGTGGGAAAAGTGCCTTGAAATTTTCAAGGTTTGTGTGGACTTTCAGGGGTTGGCTCATACGATTGAAGAAGGCCCAAGGCACGATGTGTCTGGGGGAGGACTTGCTTGCCCTTTTGAGGATTGAACATTGATGAGGAGAGAGAGACAGATAGCAAAAGAGTATCAAAACATGTTAATAGAAGCATACTTGGATCATGACTTGATGCGATAAAGTAATCAAGTAGAACTGACTTTGATGAGGACGCCGTCAATGTCAAAGACAACATTGTAATTGGTTTCTGGAATGACATTGACTTTGGTCTCTGCATGGAACCATCGAAGGAGACTCGTTGCCGTGGAGGCGCGTGAAAAGCGGGCTGGGATCCTTGTTATCATTGCAAAGGGTAGTGGAGAGGAGTTGGTGTTTTTGAAGGAAAAAGGCTGTGGATGTCCGTGCCCTTGTCTCAGTTCACTTCTACAAAAAAAAACGTGATCGTGACTGCTATGTACAATGGGGGTCCTGGAGGACGGCCACCAAACAATAGAAAAAACAATTTGCATGCTTCATTCCACTTCACTCTTCTTTGCTTGACCCTCCAAAAGTGACAAAGACACCATGGGCACCAACAGAAAGAAGTTTCACGGATTTTCTAGAGCACAGCGATCGGCCCTGCGCACCAAAACCCCCCAGTTTGAAGTCAAGTCTGTAGAGAAGGCTCCCCAGCCAACCATGGGCAACGCAGACGAGGAACCCGGCGCCGATGACAGGAAAGGCGATCTTGAGATGGACCAGGACCAGGCGGAACCTCAGAAAGATAACAGCGGTGGTTCCGAAGACACTGAGAAGGAAAACTTGGCCAGCACCAAACGCGGCAAGGGCCATGACGCCGACCAGGATCAGGAGGAGGTGATAAAAGCCAAAAGACACAAGGCAGAGCATGAAACAAAAGGTGAGCACATTCGACTGTTGATGAAACGTACGCTATTCTTGGTGAATTTTCTTTGACGCCTCTTGCAATAATAGACCCAAGTGGATCCAGCGGGGAAATGACCAAGGAGGAGCGCAAGAAGAAGAAGAAGGAGACCAAGCTCTTGGCCAAGAAGGCACTGTTGGATGGAGGTCGCCCTTCGTTCATGATTAGCCGCAGTCATCCAAAGTTGAAGCTCAAGGTACGGGCCGTTCAGGACATCTCGTGTTTGCTAACAGGCGAACGCATCTTCATTACTGACCTTCGTGTACTTTGTGCAATAGGATGTGAGGGATCTCATCGTATATCTGCTCACGGAGACACCAACACTGCCTTGGATAATGGTCAAGAACAAGTTCAACATTCACAATGTAGTCGTGCTATACGTATCAGGACTCGATCCTCGGTTCTTCAACATCGATCTGGCCGACCCAGAGTCACACAAACCAGTAGCTTGGGCGGAAAAAGCAATCGCAGGACCAGTGACAGAGCTCCAGGAGTTGCGAAAGTTCTTTGATTACATGAGTGTGACGCAGGCCGGAGGTGATAAACAATCTATCTATTCACCGACCAACACCCTCTTGAACGTCAGCCTGAGCAACTCTGAAAGGGCACGGCGAGATGCTGAGCGCAAGCGAGGTTGGTGACACATCTACCCTATTTGTTGCAATTCGATCCTCAGTTACTGACTGTTTGGTCTAACATTCAACTTTCTGGGTCGACAATAGCCAGCGCATCTGCGGAGAAAAAGACTGCAGAGTTTCACATGTTGACACTGGACGAACTGAAGGATTGCGACTACCCCTTACCCACATATCTGAGTCCAGGATCAGAACTGCAGGAAGGATGGATCGAGACAGAACGCCCAACCTCAAATTTAGATGGTACTCCTCCTCCCAAGAAGCTTCTCGCCATGGACTGTGAAATGGTAAGACGATGATGACGTTGTTTTGATTAAGTTTCTATTGTTCATCGACTAACACGAAACAATGACTACAACAAATAGTGTCGGACGTCTGCTGGATCAGAACTCACCCGAATCTCAGTGCTGGATGAATCTGGAGAAACGATATACGACACCTTGGTGATACCTGACAACCCCATCGTCGACTATCTGACACAATACTCAGGAATGACAGCAGAGCGCCTGGAGGGAGTGACGACAACGCTGAAGGTTGTGCAAGCAGAGTTGAAGAAGCTGGTCTCCTACGACAACATTTTAGTTGGGCACTCCTTGGAGAACGACATGAAGGTGTTGAAGGTACGTAGAGGGTGTACAAGAGAAAGATATCCTCGCGGAGCCCAGACCAACTATACAGAATCTTGCTCTTACCAATAATCTATTTTCAATCCCGATTTAGTTCGCGCATCCGTTTATCATCGACACGAGTAAGCTTTACCATCACACGCGTGGACCACCCTACCGTGCGTCGTTGAAGTGGCTCGCGCAAAAATGGCTCTCCCGGAGTATTCAGCAAGGCGGGGCCAACGGACATGACTCTGTTGAGGACGCCAAAACATGCTTAGACTTGGTCAAGTTGAAGTTGGAGATGGGGCCTTTGTTTGGCGAATTTAGCCAGGAGCAAGAGTCGATCTTTGCAAGACTGGACCGACATACGACACCAAAGTTGTCTGCCATGATTGATTCGTTTACATTTGCAGGAAAAGCCGCCACCACCACCATCAAACCATCGAGCGACTTAGAGACTGTGAAGGCGGTCCAGGAGGCAGTGGCCACGCACAGCTTTGTGTGGGCCCGTCTCCGTGGGATGGAGATCAATCACGGCAAGGTCCCTGAAGCGGATGCGACTGCTGGTCAGCTCATTGGAACAGGTCGGGACTCTGCGGTGCCATGCTCGACTAAGATCACGGCGTCTGACGAGGAGATTCGCAAGGCTGCGCGGAGAATGGACGCTCACATTGCGCAGATTGTCGAGTCTTTGCCAGTAAACACGGCACTGTTGATTTTGAGTGGCCAGGGCGACTACCGCGAGGTGTCCAAGATGCAGCAGCGCCAAAAGAACTTCCAGAAACTGTACAACACACTCCACCTAAGTCAGATCCCTCCCGAAGACCACTTTCTGGAGGCGGACCAGGTGCGTCTCGAGGAGGCGATTGATCAGGCCAAGAATGGCGTTTGCTTCCTGATGGTGAAATAAAGAGGAGCCTTCTACTGTACGTGTCACATTTTTGGAGAGGTCTTTTGCATCCGTTATTGCACGGCCTAGCTGCATTTTTCATCCTAGGGAGCCATGGAATAAAGCTTTGTCGTGGAGTTGCGGCCAATGGGGTGCTTACAAGGCACGATGTGTGTCGTTTGTTTGCGCTTCACAGTGAACACAAGGCGAGGAAGCAAAGTTTTGAGAGTGTCCCTGAATTTCAAAATGCATATTGCTATTCGAGTCCAGCCAATGAGAGCGAGACAACAAACGTCTCGATCCTTTGACAAATGAGGAGCCGCCAATGAGGCCTGTACGTGGGATTTCTCTGGTAATTATACGAGCCGCCGCACTGTACGTGCATCGCTGCCCCCATTCCTCTGAGAACCGTATAAACTTCGAGGTTTGCACTTCCATCCTCTTCTTCTTCTGTTCCCCATTCCCTTCATCAACTTCCTCTCACACTCCCCTCACACTACAATCATGCGTCTCTCCTCTGCTCTTGCCCTTGTCGGTCTCGCTGCCACCTCCCTGTTCGCTGGCGTCCAGGCTGCCGAGCCCTCTGACGTCTTGGACCTCACCCAGAAGAACTTTGCCTCCACCGTCAACGGTGAGGATCTGATCCTCGTCGAGTTCTTTGCTCCCTGGTGCGGACACTGCAAGGCTCTTGGTATGTTTGTTTGTTTGTTTGTTTCTCTCCTACTGTCGATTAAACTGTTTTCTTGACGTCCTCGAGTGGAATCTGGTTTGCATGGAGCCATCACCAGAGTTCATCTTGTGGGAACATCGGCATTCCTTTTTTTTTGTTGTGGTCGTGGTCTGTATCCTCCCGACCAAGCGTTGCTCACCTCCATCGTCTTGCCTAACTGCTGATAGCCCCCGAGTACGAGATTGCTGCCACTCAGCTCAAGACCCAGAACATTCCCATCGCTAAGGTCGACTGCACTGTCGAGACTGAGCTCTGCCAGGAGCAGGGTATCCAGGGTTACCCCACCTTGAAGGTCTTCAGGTATGAAGCATCCCAAGCAACCCGAGCAATCTATATTATTCTATTGTTCTTCCTTCGATTTGTTCTTTCGCAGCATGCGTATGCATCTGTCATTGGAAACTATTTTCCCACGGCTCCTATTTTTCTCCTTTTCACTTATCATCCCTGAATTGTGATGGTCCCTAACGTGCTTATTTGCTTCTTGCAACTTGGGTCTCTTAGAAAGGGTGACGCCTCTGACTACAGCGGTGCCCGCAAGGCTGACGCCATTGTCTCTTACCTCAAGAAGCAGACCCAGCCCGCTCTCACCATCCTCACCGCCGAGACTGTCGCTAAGTTCTCTGCCTCGGACAAGGTTGTCATTGTTGGTGTCCTCCCCGCCGACAACGAGAAGCGCGAGATCCTCTTGAGCGTCGCCAACAAGCTTCGTGACGACTTCACCTTTGGTGTCATCGAGGAGTCTGAGGACCTCAAGACTCCCGGTGTCGTTCTCTACAAGAAGTTTGATGAGGGCAAGAACGTGTTGGAGGGCGATTTCACCGAGGAGTCCCTCACTGAGTTCATCAACACCAACAGCGTCCCCATCATGGACGAGATTGGACCCAACAACTATGCCAAGTACATGGAAGCCGGACTCCCCCTCGGATACCTCTTCTACTCTACTCCCGAGCAGCGCACCCAGTACGGCCCCGAGATCGAGGCCTTTGCCAAGGAGTTGAGAGGCAAGATGAGCTTTGTCTACATTGACGCCTCCAAGTTCGGTGCCCACGCCTCCAACTTGAACTTGAAGGAGTCTTGGCCCGCATTCGGTGTCCAGAACGTCCAGACCGGTGCCAAGTACCCCCTCGAACAGGAGGGTGAGCTTTCGGTTGAGAAGATCAAGGCCTTGGCTGAGGGTGTCTTGGCTGGCAAGATCGAGCCTTCCATCAAGTCTGAGGCCATTCCCGAGACCAACGACGGCAACGTCAAGGTCGTTGTTGCCCACACCTACAAGGACATTGTTGAGGATCAGAGCAAGGATGTTTTGATCGAGTTCTACGCCCCCTGGTGCGGCCACTGCAAGAACTTGGCCCCCATCTACGAGGAGGTCGGTGAGCTCTACAAGGGCTCCAACATTGTCATCGCCAAGTTCGATGCCACTGCCAACGATCTCCCCTCCGACGCTCCCTTCCAGGTCCAGGGCTTCCCCACCATCAAGCTCCGCAAGGCTGGCTCGACCGAGTTCATTGACTACAACGGCGAGCGTACCAAGGAGGGCTTTGTCAAGTTCTTGGGCGAGGAGGCTGTCAACAAGTTCGAGGTCAACATCACCGAGACCAAGCCCGAGCCTGCCGCCGAGGCCGAGGAGATTGAGCACGACGAGTTGTAAAATGGAGTTTAGCAAATCCTTCATATATTTTTTGCCATAGCAAAAACCATGGCCATTGTACAGTAAATAAGCTACTTTTGTATCCACCCTTGAATGACACGACAAAATTGATCTACCAACATTGTACGAGGTTCAAAAAAAACACGACATTTCGACATCTGTTCGTTGCTAGCCTATGGAACTGTGATAGTGGCCCTTAATAACGCCACCAATATTAAATTTCTCTTTTCTCTTCATGACAGAGCAAGGCAGACATTTTTCATTTTGTTTATTATAAGGAAGAGGGAGGTTTGTTTCGCCTCTGGCCTCTAGTTGTGTTTTGGGCAAGTTTGAGCTGGTATATGACTTTTTGAGAAAAAAAAAGGGAAAATCGTTTCTATGATATTACATACTATTGTTGGCGTCCAAGGGTAGAAACACTACCGACCTTGCCCTCATTCACACTGTCAGTACTACCCGTAACTGACCGGCCAATCTCCATGCTGTGGTCCACACCTTGGATCGACACCGCTTTCTCGTCATCCAGATGGCCATACGCAGGCTCGCCCAGCTCCGCCAGATCCAGCCCGCGGTGCTCGTTCGCAGCCTTGGCCCTCAAGGTCAATCCGGGCACCTTGTTCATGATCACCAAGATCAGATACGTCACCACAAAGGACCAGCCCATGCCCGCCGCAGAGTCTGCAAGCTGGTACGCAAGCTGCATCCAGTGGCCGTCGAGCCACCCACCCTTGATCACCGTCGTACCGTCCAGGGCCGCCACCCAGCTCTGTGCAAAGATGCCCGTCAACAGGTTGCCAACAATGCCGCCAACGCCGTGCACGGCAAAGACGTCAAAGGCGTCGTCGTATTTGAGGTAGTGCTTCAGGCGCACGGCCATGTTGCAGGCACAGGCACCTAGGAAGCCGATCGCAACTGAGGAAGCAGGCGAAACGAAGCCAGATCCCGGCGTAATCGACACCAAACCAGCCACGGCGCCCGAGCAAAAGCCCAGGACGGACAGTTTACGGTCGTGGCGGTAGTCGAGCAGGACCCAGGTGATGCCGCCGACAGAGGCGGCCAGGTTGGTGACGACACAAGCCATGGCCGCGCGCAGGTTGGCCGAGAGGGCCGAGCCGCCATTGAAGCCGAACCAACCAAACCAAATGAAGCAGGTGCCAATGACCACGTTGCTCATGCTGTGTGGACGGAAGTCCTTTTGGTCACCTGAGCGCTTGCCAAGGACAATGGCATAGGCGAGTGCAGCGGCGCCGGAGCTGATGTGCACGGGCGTGCCACCCGCAAAGTCCAAGCCACCCATGACAAAGCTCCAACCGTTGGTGCTCCAGGTCCAGCAGGCGATAAAGTCATAGACAAATGTTGTCCAGAGGAAGATGAAGACGAGGGTGGGCAGGATGCGGCCTCGCTCAGCAGCGGCACCGATGGCGAGGGCGGGGGTCAGGGCGGCAAACATGCCCTGGAAGAGCATGAAGACGACGTCGGGGATCTTGGAAGATCCGACCGAGGGCTGGTCGAGCACACCGCGGAAGAAGGCGTTCTCAAAGTTGCCGATGATAGCGGATCCGGATTTGCTGAAGGCTAGTGAGTATCCGAAGAGGAACCACTAGGAAAAGGATTATGCAAGCGAGGTTTGCAAAGTTTAGATAATACATCCTGTAATTATACTTTTGTGATATGCGCATTAAATCAGAGCCAGGGGGTAGGGAGCTGGGCTTTTACCTGGAAGGTGACGACAGCGACAGAACAGCACGAGAGCATGATGAGCGAGAGTGCGTTCTTTCTGCGGGCCATGCCAGAGTAGAAGTAGCCGATGCCGGGAATCATGAGCCAGACTAAGGCCGTGGAGGCCAGCGTCCAGGCAATGTCGCCAGACTGATATTGTGAGCCGATCAGCGGCGTTGCAGGTTCTGTTGTGTTCATGTTTTGTTGTGCGGACGATTTTTTTTATATGTGCGTGGTGTTATCAACAAGAGAAAGAGAGGGAGAGGTTGAGAGTCGTGAAGAATAAGAAACTGGAAGGAAACCCATAAAAAAGTAGTCGTTAAATAGGAACTTGGTATGAAGGATGACGGAGGTGGAAAGGAAAGAAAGGAATCGGTGATAGACCACAGTTGGTAATTCAGCTAGGGATGAGACGAAGGACCTTGCAAGAGTGGGTTAATGGAGCAGGGAGGGGACTTTGCAGTGGTGCGCTTTGTTGCGATTGAGGAGACTATGCGAGTGCGAGTGTGGCGATGAGGAGTATTAATGAGAGAAGACGACTGCGAACAAGAAGAGCGAGAAGGAGGAGGAAAAGAAGTAAAGGAAAAGAAGGGAGAGGACATAGACGTATTTATAGTGAGAAGAGTCAGGCTAGTGGAGGCATTGCAAAGTGCGTACAAAACAGACATGCCGCCTGTGTTGATGTTCAGTTCGTTTGTCCTTCCCCTCTTTCCACTTCTTGCACTCTGTGCTTGGGCTTGAGCCCAACCTCGGGAAAAGCGAGAGAAAGGAGAGAGAGCGAGAGAGTCAAGTGGGGTAAGTGGACAATGTCTTCAAGGTATGGATGATATGAATAGCTGTTGTGTCATTGCTGAGCACACACACATGCACACCCTGCAATGGTGCCCTGTTATGTGCGTGGATAAGGGTTTGGAGTGTGTGTTGTTATCCATCTCTTCACTGTGTGATAGGAGAACAAAGGGATCCTCATACCTTACATTCATTCATTGTCTACACACCTGCAGACATTACCAAACAGGCCTTGTTTTATAGTTTAGGTCCCTTCCCAACAGAGTGCATCAAGAGACAAAGAGATGCTCATCGCACATCATCACAACGCACACAGATACACATGTGCTTCTCTTCTTTCTTCTTGATCTGCCCTGGATACATCCCCATTGGACAGAAGAGTGCGAGGAAGACATGGAAGACAAAGACAAAAAGCACATATGGCCATTCGCTTTGCTGGTTCTGGAGATTGGCACTCCATGAACACCACTCGGACAGGATGCATGCAGATCCCAACTGTGATAGCAGTACCAAGAACAGCACTCTATGATAAGGCATTCTCCCTCTTTCACTATTCCAAGTCTCCTGGTGCACCAAGTTCGTTATTTAGCTTCGGCCCAGTCCAGTCTCCTGCCTCCTATCTCTAGTCTCCCGGTTCAGCCTCCAGTCTCCAGTGCCCAGCCTCCAGTCTCCACTCTCCAGTCTCCATGCCTCACCCTTCGGCCTAGATGTTGCAAACATTGCGGCTCCGTTTCTTCCAAAAAGAACCACAGTAGTGTCCAACAGCACAAAAATTGCTCCTTTTGTTTGTTTGCTGGCAAATCATCCCTTGCAAGCTTCATCTGTCTACGATGTGGCAAAGGAAAAAAGAGGCGCAAGGAGACTCAAAGAGAAGGGGAGAAAGAGAGGCTTACGGCTCCCACTTGTGCACTTAAATCATCCGTTCACACAGGTCCACTGTACACAATCATGCACCGTAAAAGAGTCAAAAAGAAACAGGGATGGATGGGTCTCTTTTTTGGCCTTGTCCCAATGATGTTGCATGTATATGTGAGTGAACGTATGTACCCCGCTCTGCTCTCCTCCTTCAGTCTTGCGGCGGGTCCCACCCCCTTCGTCTTTCCCTTGCTTGCCAGCCTTTTCCCCTCCTGAATTCTCTCTTTTCTATCTAATCATATGGATTTGGCAAAAGAAAGCAAACCAAAAGTCGTTTCCTCTCAGTGTGAGCTTATCTTTACTTTCTTTCGCGACCCAGCGCGTGTTTCGTGACTTTCCCACTTATCTTTCCCAGGCAAATTTGGCCAACACGTCACAGCCAACACAAACACACGGATACACAGGCAAGATAGGAACGTTTTGTAACTATAATTTAGAGTTTATTATGTTACGGTACAACCACCACATGACCCATGCACTCTGTATTCCTTCCCTCGGACCCTGTGTTTAGCTGTGCACGAGGCACCCATCCCCATGGCCACCATCTCCGAGAGCATCATGGCAAGGTATTAGGCGAAGCAGGCAGGAGATTGGCCTCAGATTAGACTTTGGCGACTGAGCTCGACGTCTCTTGTCACCGTTCCTCTCTATCTCTCTGACTCTTTTACACACACACACACACACACACACAGACGATCAGTGTTTTCTGCCAAGGCATCACTCGCTTTGCCGCATCAGTTACCCCGCATTTTGCCATATCGGGTGGTCAATGTTCCGTCACTATTTAATACAAGAATACATACCATTCGTGGATACTCATCCCATAGACATTGAACAGAACACTGGTATGACATCTTCCCACTGCTTCGCAAATTGGTCGCCTTTGATCCGGATCTTTTGAAATAAAGTGCCCTTCCTCGATTCAGCTGTTTCCATTTCATTGATGGAGAAGACATAGTCCACCCAATGGTCAAGACACACCTCCTCTTGACTCATGTTGTTATTCTTTGGGTTTGGCCCAAGTGGACCGCAATAGGAGCGAAAACTCAATCTCTTTTTCTATTTCCGAAAATTCCATCTCTCTTTTTCATTGCTATGACCGTGTATGTGCGTGTGTTTGTGTCTCCAAACAATTACCCCGCAAAAAAAAAAAAAGTAAAACAAACAAATAGACGCACGCGTCAAACACGCGTTTCCTAAAATCGAAGTGCCTTCTTTGGGAAATTAAGTAAATGCGGGCCATCCGATGCATTGCAATAGATACTGGCCCATCCGGGCTTGGAAAAATGAACACCGAGCCCAATCCTTGTACTGGGATTGCAGCAACATGATTAATGCTTACAATTGGAAGCATGGAATGAAGAGATTTGTATTGTATTCTCCACAGCAAATATGAAAGTACACACAGAGGGATACATGTGCTTTGCCAAGCCCTTCGAGACTGTGTGTGGGGTGAGAGAAGTCACACAAAGAGCAGTTTGCAATCATCGATGATTGAGTGGATTCCGAGGAATAACCCGAGCGATCGTTGACACCAGTCCACTTTCTTCGAAAGAATAGATCCTTGTAAAGCCATGAACTACGAAACTCCAGATCCGATAGTAATAAAAGATGCGTATACAATATGCTCATGCTGCAAACGTAGACGATCTGTTTTTAGAACCAAGCAAGTGAGCTTTAAACGCGTGGGAGCGTCTAGCACGTCTCGAAATGGAGTATCCGCGGTATAGGCTGACAAAAAAAAAAACCTACAGCACTACTGCTATCCTTGACAGAACGACGCGAAACTTATTTGAACACCCAAAAAGAGTTCTCCGTTACTTTTTGAGTGGGGAACAGGGCCAGGGCCAAATCGCACCAAGCATTGTCCCTCTCTTGACAAAAATAAAATGCGTCTAAATAACGTGGCGCAATTTGTTGTTTTCGTTGTTGTTGCGCCTTTATTTTTTTTATGGGGATTTGTGGTAGAATGTTCGAATGAGGCGGAGCAAATTTGAGAACAAGTCAGTTGCATTGCCCTGTCACACCGCTGCTTGTTTCTGGAGTATGTCAATTGGCGTCGGATTTCCAATGTTGACGATGGATGACACCTAGGATTATAAAAATAAAAAATAAAAACGTGATCTAAAGATTCAGTGCGAAAGCAACAAACACACAAAAATACAAACTCAAAAACATCTGGGGTGAGAATAACAAAACGCATGCCGCACTGTAGATTTGTATGCAAAAGACTTGAGACAAGTTCCGTTTCCTTTATTCATTTCAAATATTGCAGGTTTCCAGGTGTTCAGGTATCCTTGTGTCCAGGTATCCATGTGTTCAGGTATTCAGCTATTCAGGTACTCCGGTATTCCGGTATTCAGGTGTTCAATATTCAGGTATCCAGATCCAAATGCTCCCAGGTCGAGTTATTGTAAATAAACAGCCCAAACTACTCCTCAATGAGTCTGGGGGGCATGCATGCCATCTGGAGCCACTCCTGCTCCGAGATCCGTCGCGGCAAGGGCACAAAGTTGCCAAGGTGCCAAAAATCCTTCGCGACCCATTTGCCCAAGCTGTGCGGCCACGCCGTTGGAAACTCGGTAATCTTGGTTTCCAAATAATCCAGGTAACCGTTCAGCCACTTAAGCGTCTCCGGGTTCCCAGCGCCGTTCAGAAAAATGCCGATGGCCCTCAGCCACGCATCATTGACCTCCAGCCGGCCGTGTTTCGGGAACAAGAGATGCATGTAGCTCTCCGAGAAGGGCCGATAGGGTATAACCACCTTGGGAGCATAGGGCCCTGTGCCGAGACGTAGGTGTCGAAAGTACATGCCCAAGAATTGAACTCCTTTGAAGCGCTCGTGTGCCGGGGTCGAGTCGTCATCCATCAGTCGCTGGGTCGTGAACGATTTCCTGCCGGACCAATCAATGTGGAAACAGTCCTTAACCACACCGGCCAAGATTTCCTTGCTCAGATAACTCCAATGCACGTCCAGGGCCATGACCATGTCGTCGCCTAGGACCTCGATCTTGCTCTGGGTGAGGATCAGGTTGACACCAAACTCAAAGTACCGCTCGTGGGCCGTGACAATCAAGGAGGTGTAGCCCAACAGCAGTGTAATGACACTCTGCACCAGCGAGTTGAACGAGTTGCCACTTGTTGTCCCGACATGTTTCTGCATCCGCAATCCGTCGTCGCGGCAGATGATCACATCTACCAGGCTCTCATAAACAAACTCCCAGAGCGTGTCGTAACGAGGATTCATACCATCTTCATACTGCCGCCTGAGAATATGAAGCGCCTCCCGGACCAGCCACCCATCGATCGAGGCATCAAATGACTTTGCGTCAAAGCAGTGGTAGATGCTATAATTCGCAATCCGGTTGACAAAGCGCTCCGCTCCACCGTGGTACCAAGAGTTGCCGATATGGATCGGCCAGCGCTCTTCCAGGTACGACTTTGTCAGGGGCTGTTCCAGAGCGCCCAAGATCAGCAGGTCACGGTGACTCAGCATCAGGATCAAGCGTCCCAGGGACGTCTGGACGTCCGCTTCGACTCTGCCGCCAGGGCCCGTCTTCTCAATCAGCTTGCCGAGCCCGCCGAGGCGGGTGTCGTGAGGTCGCACCCGAACGCCAGCCGAGAGTGAGTTCCAGGCCTGCTGGGCGTCCAGTAAGGCGGTAAAGTGGGCCTCGCCTCTGGTATTCATCCCCTGACGCGCATACTCCAGTCCAGGAAACGTGGTAGCGTCGTAGCGTGTGTCCTTCAGCGTGTCTCGTGTAGGCATGGGCAGCTTTTTGTCGAGGGTGAGCAGCTCGGTCACATGAGCGACCGCTCGGCGGAAGTGGCTCTCGTAACGCGGAGGCATTGGTTGAGACTGTCGGTTGAAAAGCCTGAGGTGCTTCATCTGGACTGGTAAACAAGGTTGGACGTAGCCCCACTTGTCCAGGTTAAAGTTCTTGGGCAGCGGCGGGGGCGAGAACTCACTGTACTGTCTGACGTGGTCGTCTCGTTCTGCAAAACCGAGGTCCCTCCGCAGGCGCTTGAAGGGTACCTCGTTCTCGTGGAATGTAAAGTGGACAAATTCGCGCATGAGCGCGTTGCTTTCGTGGATTTGATTGTTGCGGAAATGGAGGCCATCATGAATGCGGAGGCTGCCGAGGATGCGGGAAAGGTCGTCCATTGTAGGAAATGGGCAATTTGATGAAAAGAAGTCTGAAAGTGAGGATATGCTACAAAACTAGGTGAGGACTAACGTAGAAAAAAGACGTTGAAAGGCAAAAGTAAAGGCAAAGGCAAAGGCAAAGTCAAAGGCGCGCAAGGTCGACGCACCAAATAAAAGGATGCGAACAGAAGGTGGGCGATGCTGAGAGCGATAAAGTGCTCTGCTTGCGTGCACTGTGGCCACGATCACAAAAAGTGTGTGTACAAGATGTGTAGCAAAAGCCATGGGCGTCCTTCCGACCCTGGTTTATTTTTCAGTGGTTTCTTTAGCTGCTCTGGCTGGATTCTTCCTGACTGGGGGGATCGTTCTCGGACAGCAAGGAGAAACGGCTATATAGTCAATGGATAATGCATGATTAGTAAAGTACGGATCGGTCAAGTCCTTGCCATCTTTCATGTCATCACGCCACTTACCAAGTGGGACAGGTCGCACTCGTCTTTAGCCACGGCTTGATGCATTCGTCATGGAAGATGTGCTTGCAGGGCAACTGAAGGCAGGTATCCTCCTTGACAAATTCGTCCTTACACACACTGCACTCTGTACTTGCGGCTATCAACGCAAAGCGAAATGAATAACATTTGTCAATATCGCATAGCATGGCCTCCACGCAAAAGCAAACGAACACGAAGTATGACATACCAAGCTCTTCATCCGTCAGCGTGTGGTGGGGTATAGACTCAATGGCCTCATCTGATGCTCCAACAGGTCCGCTTTGGCGACTATCAAGGCAACAAACGAATGGTGAGTAATAGGGGTAATCACTACTTCTCACCCGAGAAAAGTACGCGATGATCGAACATACTTTTGGAGTTCCATCAGGTGTGTAATAACATCATCCAGTCCGCCTTGTCCAAAGACATAGTCTCCAGGGTTGCCAACCATATTGAACAAGCCTCCAAGTCCTCCAAGTCCTCCCATGGCAGGTGGGCCATTGGCGGGGTCGGCAGAATAGTGCAGTTCAAATCCAAGGTGATCCAAGAGACTACGTGTTCATCAAGCGGGGAGTTGCAAAGAGAGAGATTAGTAGCATGATCCATCTCATACGATTTTGACATATCATACTCATCAGATAGCGTGATATTGCCTGTCATGCGCATCACTCCCACTGGTTATAAATACAACCACAATGTAGCACAGCATCGCTTCGTTCCCTCAACTTACCCAGCAAGAAAAGGGGAGAGTGCATCGTTCCGTTGAGTCAGGCCCTCAGCTGGAGCGTCTGGCGGGTCCTGTGATTCGTCTTCATGTGTCTGTGATGTGGGTTGGGGTTGTGTGTTGAAAAGGCCAGAGTTGAAGGCAATAGGAGATCCTCCTGTTGGAAACTCGCCGGGAAGATGAAGTTGTGGTTGTTGGCGTTGCTCTTGTTGTTGCTGGCGTTGGAGGACTCTTGGGTTGCCGATGACCTGGAAGAGCCGGAAGAGGTCCTCCAAAGTGATTTGCTCTGATCCTTCACTGTCGTGGTCGTGACCGTGCTCATGCTCGTGCTCATGCTCGTGATCGTGATCGTGCTCGCCCCCCATGAAAGCTCGAGGGTCATTATCCACTTCAATCTATGGGCCAAGTAAGAAAGCGAGGTATGAGGCAGCGTTCTGAAACTACAAGTACGTAGCGAAAGGTATGAATCAATCCTTGCTCAAGTTCCTTTTTTCGCCAGCATACCAATTCGACGAATTCACTGTGGCAGATGGGACAAAGAGGATGGGGCACCATCATTGGTGTAATCTCAACCGCGCACTATACATTTGAAACAATAGGTCAATGCCAAGCGTTAGGACGATTTGGTAAAATGACAAGCTGGGTCAACAAACCCAATGTAATTCTCATTGTGGTGAGTCGCATCGATCGTACCTGATGGCACCAGTACTCATGTGGCCGCCTGGGTGCAGTGGTAGAGGTTGTTTCTGTCTCCATTGGGTCTGTAGGTGAAAACGTGTGGGATGAGTTGGTTGACGAGGGCTGTTCCCCTGAAAAACGGTTCGACAAAAAAAAAAAAAGTGTGGTAGAAGGTGTGTCTTCTTGGCTCAAAGCGACTCTATGTTGTATACTGAGGCGTGTGAATTGTACAATTCCTCGGGTCGAAGGTGCGTGTGAAGGTGAAGACAAATGTGGACAAAATGGAGGATGTGGTGTTCGTTGAACAAAGGAGCTGGAATCAACCTGACAAATGACGAACACACTTGAGCTGCAAGAGGGAGCATATTGTGACGGCGAAAACGAGATTCGGCGCCATTTGATGGAGGATTTAAGGTTCAATATCAACGAGGCGTCCCTTTTTTATCGTTCGGTGACTCTCGCTTGTGCATTCTTTCTCGCATACCATCCATCCGTCTTACCTTCCATCCATCCATCCTTTCCTTTTCTCCATGCCAACATTTCAATATCCAGGGCACGAGTCCTCGCGGTCAGCCCTGCAACCTCTACTGGAGCAAAATGCAGGATCGCGTCTATACATCGCAACGCCGGACCATGACAACCCTGTGACATCATCGCCTGCAGCCGTGCCAAGCAACCATCCAAACCTCCAAGATCACCTAGAGCACCAGGGTTGTTCAGGGCAACCGGCCGATCCTGACGACCAGCCATTGCCTTCCATGCTCCTCTACTGTGTCCATGCCCTATGGTAATTGGATTTTGAACCAATCTTCGGCGACTACATCCTCTGCCCATTCTGACTCGTTCGATCAAATTAGTACGTTTGACGAACGGATATACGAGTTTGCGTCCTATTTCTTCCTCATGCAGATCTTCAAGACCACATTGTTCTATGCGTCCGTTTATGGCTTCTCGACCACCGTCGCAGGAATCTCGTTTAGTACCTTTGTTGGATCACTGGTGGACACCACTCCGAGACTGAAAGGTAAGTCTCGGAGTACTGTCTAATCTACCTCATGTTTGTGCGCCCAATGCCTAAATTTTCGCTCCGAAGCTGTTCAGTCGTTTTTGATTGCGCAAAAAATGTCCACGGTGCTGGGCTGCGTAGGGTTCTGGATACTCCTGACCTGGTTTGACCCTTCATCCTCCACGGCAACCATGACGTTCTACCAGGGATATACCTTGTTTGCCCTTCTGGTCCTTGTCAGTGCAACCCTCAAACTGTCAGCGCTGGGCTGGTCCATCTCAATTGAACGAGACTGGATCGTATGCATGTGTCAGTCCAACTCTGATTTGCTGACGAGTAAGTCAACATAATTGTATGGTTCTTGCCAAATTATCTCCACCTAACGCGACATATATTCATTATGTATAGAAATCAATGTCAACATGAAGAGAATTGATCTGGTGTGCAAACTGACCTCACCCCTGGTGTTTGCGGCACTACTGGCTCAGTTGGATGCGGGATATTGCAGTTTAACCATAGCCATATGGTGCTTGTTCTCATTTTGTGTCGAACTATGGCTCGTAAGAAGGATTTGGCACTCCTCGTCCTTGCTATCTGCGCCTCGGTCCGATATCTTCTATCATGGAGACTCTCGCAAAAACACAGCCTCACCTTTGTTAGGGAGCCTGGAAGTCTATGGTACTGGAGATATTTCTGAGCAGCAAGGTCGGAAAGGTCCCATGTCCTTGCTCAGGGTCCTGCAGTCTTTTCGGGATTACAGATATCACACCGTATTTCTAGGTAATTTGAGATGTTGGTCATTGATGGCCATAGTTTTGTTAAAGTATCTGATAGCATGCTACATTGTTCTTGAATATAGCATCCATGTCGTATGCTATCATCTACATCAACATGATGAGGTCAGTAACACGGTCGCTGCCTGTTAAATGGAAATCTCGCATGCGATGTGTGATTTTAACCTCGACGCTATTTATTCCTTTATGGATGTTTGTAGTATCTCAGGCACCATGATCGGCTATCTACAATGGCGAGGGTTGTCAGCCGGATCAATCGCATTCCTCAAGGGCATCTGCACAGCCTCTGAACTTTTAGGGACTGTTTTGATGCCCGTCTTGACTCGCTATGTTGGTTTGGTTCGAGGTGGTGTATGGAGCATCTGGTTGGAAGTAGCCACGTTAATGCCGGTGCTGTTTTCCATCTACACGGATCGGCTACCGATCCAGGTCGTGATTTTTGGTAAGTGAGAGGTATTAAAGAATACTCTGTGCATTCTAACAAAAGGCATCTGATAGGCTGATAAAGCTTTAACAACATCTAGTTGGAATGGCGCTTTCCCGCGTGGGAGTGTGGTCATTTGACCTTGTGGTTACTCAGATCATGCAGGAGCATATCGAAAATGGCAGCAATGCAGGCGTCATCAACGGGTGGCACTACTCCATGATGAATGTCTTTGAGCTTGGTCAGTTCATCCTGACCATGGTCTGGTCCAACCCAGAGGCATACTACGTCCCTTGCACTCTGTCCTTTGGTTGTGTGGTGGCCGGTGCTCTTGTCTATTCCGCATATGTCGTACAAATCCGTGGACACTTGTTCCACTACCAGCGGATTGCCTCCACATCCTTCTTGGTCGAGAATGGCGAGGACGATCCAGATATAGAGGGATGGTCGGCTTCACCATCGACTTCTCCAGGCGAGGAGGACCTGGACAGTGGCGTTGTGTCTCCCGCTGGATCCAGGTCGCGTGCCAGAAGTCAAGCTACCGAATAGACAACACCTCTTTTCCCTCTGAACATCTTGAATGGGAGGGCAGAGGATGAATGAGTGGATGACGGCGAATGAATGAATGAACGAATTGAGCGTTTGAATGGAAAAGAGCAGATGGGGAAGTTTGTCAGTGTGAAAGTGTGAGTGAGTGAGTGAGTGCTAAAGCAAAAGAACAAAAAGCTAAAAAAGCGAGCGGGTTAATCATCTTTCCGCACAATCATTTTTCTGTCCTTGCTTCTTTTTGGGTTTCCCTATCCATTCAATTCATCTCTCTTTTTTTTTTTTTTTTTTTTTGATCCATCCACCACCATCACTCAATTTCCTCAACTCGCTGGATTCCATCACCCTCAACCACCAACAGTAGCCAGCCATGTCCAGCCCTGCTCATGTTGATTCTCCTACTCAGGGTACCCACTCGCCTTTGTTCTTTGTGCTGTCCACATTTACACCAACGTTCAATTGGCGATGAGTGCTTACAGGTTGATCACACTGTTCCCACTTAGATGACCATGCAAAGAGAAAGAGAGACGAGAAAGATTCCGCCGACAAGCAAACAGAGGCACAGGTAAGTAATGGCTCTTAGTTGCATCGTTGACAATTGTCCCGTCTCATTGGCATTGGAGGACAACTGGTTCGAGACTTTTGACTAACCATTGTTCCATTTTCCCTGTGACACTCGCCGTCCTCCTTGCGCTTCGTGGTATGCACTGCCCTCTCCATCCTATCTTGCCCCCATTCATGCCAACGATGTAGACCTCGGAAGCTGAAAGCGTGCCACCCAAGAAAATGTAACGAAGCCGTGCCCTTTTTTTTTTTTTTTTTTTTTTTTTTTTTTTCTTTTTGGTTTTCTACTACAGGCAAGCAAGTGAGCAAAGGAGAACTGAGTTGGCCTTTTTTTGTTTTCCCCAAATAGTAAGCCTGAAGTTGAAGGCACCGTAACTAAGGCAGAAGTCAAACAGATCCAGCGCAACTTGAAGACAATGCCCCTGGAGGATGGAAGGCAACCAGACGAAGCCTCTAAGGACATGGACGATGTCGAGAGCGACAACGGCAGCAACGGAAGCAGAGATCGCCAGGCCCACGAGGATAGGACCATGGATGACACCACAAAGCTCGACCAGTCAGAAGACCTCGAGTCCTCCACCTCGGACTTGGGCGATCTCCCTAGCGAAGGTTCCGCACAACCCGATCAGGACGAGATCAGTCGCCCAACATCGGCTGACCAAAAGTCGCCGGTCAGCAGCGAATCATCCACACCAAAAATGGGAGGCGGGTTCAACAATTCTTCGACTGCCAGCCCCTTCGCCAATGTTTCCTCAACCACCAACGTCTTTGGAAGCTCAAGCTCAGCCCTCAAGGGTCTTAGTGCCACCTCAACTGCCAGCCCCTTTGCGGCTGTGGACAAATCGACGAACGTGTTTGATAGGGCACCATCAACTTCCGCCTTCTCCGGAGGGTTCAGTGACACATCGTCAGTCAGCCCTTTCGCAACTATGGCAGGATCCACCAACGTCTTTGGCGAGCCAGCCAAGTCGATTTTCGACGAGTCTCCCAAGTCTGTCTTTGGTGAGACCTCAAAGTCTGTGTTTGGCGAATCTTCATCAAAGTCGGTCTTTGGCTCCACAACGTCGTCTGGATTCGGATCATTCGGCACTCCTGAGGAAACCACAGGAAGCGTCTTTGGTTCCAAGTCGGTTTTGGGATCCACCACCAACAGTGGCTCACAATCTGCCAGCCTCGCCCCAGTATCGGTATGTTGCAAATCCAAAAAGAAATCCTGGTTCTTTTGCCTCAAGGATAACTCATCTAACCGATGGTTATGATACTTTTTTTTTTTGCTCCTTAATTAATTTAGACTTTTGCATCTACAAGCGATTCAAAGTCTCCAAGCCCTGCACCCACGTCGACCTTTGGCACTTTCGGCGCCAAGCAGTCGTTCCTGTCAAAGGAGAGCAGCTTTGCTTCAGGGTCCTTTTTAGAGCAGGGTGCAAGCCAGGATCAGGAAGACTTTGATACTCTGTTGACTCAGGAGGGTGGCGACAATGATGGCGAAAACGAGGATCAGGACGAAAACGACGCCAACTTTGGCACTGGCATTTTCTCGAACGCGGATCAAGTTGATGGTATGAGGACAATTGACCTGGAGCTTGTTTGCAATGTTGGTGCTCCAGTGAATCTGACACTTTATTCACACCGGCGTGTCTACCATAGTTCATACTGGCGAGGAAGACGAGCTGACAATGTATGTGACGAAAGGAAAGCTGTTCGCGGACGCAGACAGGAGCCAAACCTGGAAGGAGCGCGGTAAAGGTACCTTCAAGATCAATGTCGGTCGCAAGAACACCAGGAGCGCACGTCTCGGTAAGGGTTTGTTTGTTCGTGCGCAGCGAGATTACACAAGTATGTGGTTGCCTGGCGGTTATTGAGCCTCAATTTTCTTTTATGGCCTTGGGCAAACATTAGTTATGAGGACAGATGGTGCGCTGCGATTGATTTTGAACGTCGCCGTCATCCCCAACATGAATGTGATCATTACCGGTGACAAGTATATTCGGTTTGTTGGTATTGAAGAGGGCATGCCAGTGCTGTTCCTGCTCAAGGTAAGTGAAACAGCCATTCGCTATCAATGGCTCGTAATCGATGCGGATAGAGTATCCCTTAACAACATTCATATTTCCTTAGGTCAAGGACTCTACTGTCGCATCCGAAGTGGTACATGGCATTGAGCGGGCAGTGGAACGGCAAGCAAGCAGTGAATAATTCCAACTACTTTCATGAGAATAACGATACAATAAAAGGGGCCAGTCACGATCTTTTTTATCTGTCCTCTTGGTGTCACCCAACCAAACATCTTTTTTTTTTTTTTTTTTTGACTCTCCACTTTCCGTGCACGCTTCACGTTATTCTCGACATCAAACAAACGTCGTCATTCCAGTACCTCTCCACCACTTGCACCTTGGTCCACCAAACAAGCAACAACATACACACTCCCGCGTTTTCACTTTCAATTTTGACCTCATCACACCACGGCATCAACATAAAAAAACAAGGAAATGGAGTCCAGGCAGCAAACTGATCAGTCCAATCACAGCACAGCGAGTTCCTCTCTAGTCATCCCCAGCTCATCATCAGCATCAGCATCAACAACACCAGAAAACACACAGTCCTCCATAGCACACCTGTTTGCCATCACACCACATGATCAGCACCTCATCCAAGAATGGGCATGGAGTACGAAAGAGTTTGATGCCCCAAACACGGTCGTTTTGTTACATGATGTGCTTCCCGCGGTCAACTGACTTTGAAGAGCTGTTTTTCTTGCATCGACCCACTAGAGAACAGAACAGTGCTGGCAGCCTCAAGCGCTGCCGTGTGCAGTGTCCTGTCTGGATTCCCTGTAAGATAACGAATGTATTGCTAGATCCAAGCAGTTAGGGGGAGGGGGACTTGTTGAGCAGTAGAAAGCGACACCAAACTCGACAAGCCAAGTGAGAAATGTGGCGTGTACACTTGGACAGTTATGTCCTCCTCCCGATATCCACTCGTTTGGTCCTTCCCAGGGTTGTCATAGATGGACTGATATTCCTGTCAGCGGACAGTGGCCCACTCATACACACGCCCATTGGGAGGTGGATAGGAGATAAAGGACGGACACTCATTCACACTTTATTGTTTTTTCTCTCCGGTTTTTGATCATCTCTGCACAACCCTTTTTTTTTTTTTTTTTTTTTTTTTGCAGTTCGACTCGGTTAAGACAAGGATGCAGACACACTCGTATAGCTCCATCATGGACTGTGTCCGGAAAACATACGCCGAAGAGCGGTTAGGAGGCTTCTTTCGAGGTAAGGAAGAAAGAGAAACGAGTGAACTGGGTTTATCTATCAACATGAGCTCATCTTGCAAACATGCGAAATGTTGAGCCTGTTATTTCAGATGGAATTTTTTTAACGGAAAAAAATTATGTCACACTTGCTTTTCAGGCATGATCCCACCGCTGATTACGGTCTCGATCATCAAATCGATCTCATTCTCTGTCTACGAGGGGTCAAAAGCGACGGTCAGAGCGAATTCCGAGAATCTTCAGGGTAACACCATCCCATCCTTGATTGGCCTGACCTTCATCTCTGGAAGTGTTGCAGGAACTGTGGTGGCCATGATGAGCAGCCCTCTGGAGCTGGTCAAACTGCAGCGGCAGCTGGAGAAACTGATGGCTATGCATGCGAAAAAAGAGGCAGAGATCGCATCGCTGACGGGAGACGCCCTGTTGCGCGAAGGACTGGCAACAGAAAAAAAGCACGGATCTGGATCGGCCAAGGCCATGGAGCGATTTACACACGGATCGGTCAGCCAACATGGCATCCCGCCCAAGGAGGAGGCTGGCGCGTCTAGCTGGAGGACGGCCAAGGCGATTGTGCAAAAGAAGGGCTGGCTGGGTCTCTACAGTGGCGTCAACCTGCACATTGCCCGCGATATGCTTGGTACAGGCATCTACTTTTCTAGTTATGAAACGATCAAGCGACTCATGTCCGAGACGATCGAGCATATCCGCCCACATCCAGCTGCTGGACCAGGAGCAACAGCGACCACGACACATCTCAAGGGCCCAGGCCCGATGGTCCACTTCTTTGCTGGTGGTCTTTGTGGCGTCTTCTCCTGGCTCGTCGTTTTCCCGATCGATCTTGTGAAGTCTGTGATTCAAAAGGAGGTACTCGCCACTCATCCAAAGTACATTGGAGCTCTGGACTGTGCCAGGGATATTGTCCGCCGAGAGGGTGTCCGAGGATTGTACCGTGGGCTGAGCGTGACCTGCTACCGCGCGATGCCAATCCACTCGCTGAACTTTTTGGTCTACGAGGCCGTCATGGACTATGTCAAGCGCCTCTCGGGGCACGAGCATGATGCGCCAGCCTTAGGAGGGCACATGGCACCCGTCACCACTTACTCAACGCCGTCACCAACCCCAACTTCGCCTTCTTCGCCTGCATCTTCTCCTTCGCCATCCCCTTCTTCATTATCATGATTTGATTTTTTCGCCCCCCAAGTACCCCATTATAATAGTATCCCGTCATAGAGAAAGGCAGAACGACACATAGCCAACAAACCTGTACATTACTAAACTTTTGTTTTTGAGTCTATCGACGCTTCCCGTTGGAGCTTGTTGGATGGAGGATCGTCTCTTCTTCAGAGGACGATGCTTCTTCGCTTCCACTGGATTCCTCTTCTCCTTCAGAGGAATCTTCCTCAGAACCGCCATTACCTTCGCTCTCCTCCCCGCTCTCCTCGTCGCTGTCTTCCTCACTGTCCTCTGACGATCCCTCCTCAGAAGAGTCGGTTTTTTCTTCTGACGACGACTCCAAAAACTTGTCCAAGGACTGTGCACCACCACTTTTGAAGCCCCCAGATTGGCCGTCGTATCTGGATGAGGACGAGGGGCCTCCTATGCCCATGTGAGACGAGCCCTTGCCACCATGACCAAACGACTCGCTGCCAAATCCTGTGCGGTCGTTCATATGTCCAGGCGTCTCCAAAGTCGAGGCCATGCGACGCACCGTGGGGTCGGGCTGGACTGTAGGCCAATCTGGTAAGGGTTCGTAACCGGCCACGGTTCTGTTCAACACTAAGGACATGGATCCAATTGTGTACTGCTCGCGACCTGATTTAGTCATGGGGATAAAATTGCAGGAAGTTAATATCTATTTCCTCGTGTGATTTTCTGTCCGCACAGTGAATCGCAAGTAAGGAAATCCCCTTACCATGGGATGGGTTCTTCTGGATCGGGGCAGCCTTCTCGCTCAGCAGAATCTTCTTGACATGGTCCGAGAGGTTCAACTCCTTTTCACTGTACTCAAAGCCGCCCTGGTCCTCCGTAGAAACAATAAAGTCCCCGCCCTGTCCGTTTCCATTGTGTTCGGCCTTTTCGTCATCGTCGTCGACATTGTCCGCCTGCTCTAAAGAATCCAAGGCCCCATCCTTTTGCGCGCCGTAGATAAGAGCCCTCAAAAACCTGGCCCTGTCGCGGACGTCGTAGTTGAGGTCGTAGCGTGCCATGTTGAGAATATACTGGAACAGCAGGTTGATCGTCTTTGACAGCTTGCCCTCCTGAGCAATGAGTTTGCCTCCCAGAGTCAAGATCTGAAGCTTGCTCGATTCATTCTACACCAAAAAAAAAAAAAAAAACACCCACAAAAAAGTATCGCGTTAGAATATGTCTGAGCCGACAAATATGATGGGGACGATCAGCTTTCACATATGCTCGAGACTCTTTTTCCTTTACCTCTGAGCAAAAGGTCTTCGCAGCCTTTCGGAGAACATCAGGCGCTACGGTCAAGAGCTGACTGCAGTACTGTCCAACCAGCCAGAAAATGTTGGCTCGAGCCAAGGGTTCCGTGATCTCATCCAGAGCTTTGGTCAGCTGAGTAATCATCACGACGCTCTCATTTGGTCTCTGCTGTAACAAGCGACGAATAGCCACCACTGATTCAGCGACAACGGAGTCTAAGTACAGTATTCAACGGGATTAGTAAAGGCAAGAGGGCTTTCAAGGAGACCAGAGTAAATAGACGTGCAGCATACCAGATTTGCTAAAGGACAATTTGAGGAGGCCACCCAAACAGCTCTCGGCCATATCGGGTATATTTGAGGCGCATCGTCCAATGGCCTGGATCGCCTGGGTAACAAAGTCCTTGTTGGAGCTCTTGACATATTCCTACTCAAAGCAAGTCAACGGTATTAGTCATCCTGGAGGTAAATTCTGACACAACATCCCAGAGTCTACAAGGTACTATCTTACTTGGAGTTCACGAAGCACAAATGTGATGTTGCTCTCTGTCGCGATCAAGGTCAGGATCTCCAGCTTCAGGTTGCGGATGAAAACTGGGTCGGTGGAGCGGACAAAAAACTGCTGGTAGAACTGGTCAAAAACATATGGGCGCTTGCTGGAGATAGCCACAATGTTGTTCAGAACCACAAACTGCATCTCACGATGGCTGCGGAGGAGTCTGATCAAGGGTCGGCCAATCTTGTATGATTCCTCGGCGGGTGCCAAATGGTTGTAGAGTTTTGCAACAGCGAGAACAACCTACAATTGAATAAACAGAGTCAAGTACCAGTCAGAACCTCGACCGTGGGTCGTCTCCACATACAATAATTTCATGACATACTTGACTGTTTCGGCTCTGGAAAAGTGGGAGAGCGCACTTCAGGAGGAACGTGAGGTCGGGGTCGATAGTGTTGTTCTCCTCGTCTGATGATGATTCCGAGCTGTCCGAGGAGTGGTGCGAAGCATCAGAGTCATCGTCGGAATAGAATGACTTTGCAACGCTCTTTTCTTTCTTTGTACGGGTAGCAGGAGTATTGCCCTTGCCAATAGGGTTCAAGAATTGTGTCCTGTCAAAATTGATCGAATTAAAAGTTTAGCTACGTCTGCCACGATGAGTTTTGATTTCCATACGGTAGTTGCATGCTTGCATGTCCTACCTGGAATAACGCAACAACAAATCGAGAGCTGTGATCTGACCCCATTCATCCATGTCGATTAGCATTCTGCAGAGTTTCCTGTACTGGGGGTGGATGAGGTCCAGTCTGTCAGGACACACCTGGTTGAATGCCATGAGAACACTGCCAATAGTGAACGTGGAGTTGTCGCCAAGCATTGTTGTGATAATATCAACTAGTGCGTCCTTTTGAGCGGGATCGAGCCTAAGATACGAAGCAAATGGTAAGAGGTGGAATTAAACATCAAAGCAGTCAAAACGAAGCATGAAAACAGAATCGGTGGGGCATACTGGTAGCACTTCGGAATAGCATGAGCGGCAATTTTTCTGACATAGGGCGAGAGGTCCGTGACGCACTTCTTGATGCCCAACATTACAATGGGGCTGATCACTGGAACTCGGATGCCGGACATCACTCGGAGAGCCATAGCGCGGATGAGCTGGTTTTTGTCGCTGAGATCCTTTTGGAAGGTGTTGATGGAGAGTAGGGCGAGATCCTGTTCCTGCTCAGCATAGCGCAAGATGTAGATGTAGACCAGCTTTCGGACCTCAAGACTCTTTGAAGCAACATTCTTGACAACGTCGGGGAAAAACTCTGACACATCTTTGCCCTTGGATATCATCTATACAACGGATAAATAGTCCGCGGTGTCGGAGAAGTCAGAAAGTCGTCCTTCATCTAATGTGCCAAGTCAGCTGTCGATATCGGGAGCCACTGCCAAGCATACCGCAATCAAGCGCTTCAGTCCATCGAGTTTCTCCTTTTCATAGCGAGAATCAAGATCCTTGCGGATTTCTCTAAAATAACAAAAAAGGGGAGCACGAAAAGAAAGCCAATTAGTTATTTCTTCCGCTCAAACTCGTCATGATTTGTGGCCGCCGTTGCGATGTGGGTACCTCATCTTGTCATCATTAGTGTCGAGGAAGTGAGCCTGGTTCTCGAAACGAAAGTCGCGTGTGTTCTCAGCGATGCCATCCTGGACCTTCTTGGAGAGCTTGACAGCATTGGAGGTCAGGGACTTGAGGTAGGCGTCCACGTTATACATGGCTGATGGGGGAAGTGGATAAGGAGAAGGAGAGCAGAAGGGACGGATGGATGACGAAGAGTAATTGAATGTCGTGCAGTGCCCACGGTTGCTTAACTCATCTCTCCATCTTTCCTGAGGAAAGATCACTCCCCTTAACGTGGCTCTTCGCCCAGAGAAATATGCTGCACGTGATCCGTTTTACTTTCTCCCCTTAATGACGTTTTTAGTTTTTTACAACTTGAGCTGTCATTGTTTTTTTTTTCTTCCTTCTTCACCACTCACTTACAGGTAATGATTGGAAGTGCTTGAAGGATGTTGCAGATCCTGCGATCAACCGTAGCCCGAAATCGAAGATTCACAACCATTCAGTGTGCCACGTTCACAAATCGACAAGAAAAGATTACATCGCTGCCCTCCATCCCGGACGTTTTTGCTTTGGCATCCGCACAATCAACAACGGTGCCGACCTCTCCTTTCTTCTACGTCTAAAGCCGCAGTTGAACGATCAGATGACTCATAGTGACAGGCAGCGGATGAATCACAACTTTTCATTACTGGGAAGATGGACCTACTCCTGTGACATCTGCGTGAGCCTCGCACTACAGTGTGGAACATGGATCTAGTTTTGTTGAACACACTCGGAATCTTTTTTTTTTCTACCACTTTGAGCGGCGCTCGAATCGATAATATTCTTTTTGTTGACCGGGCCCACCGAGATATCATCGTCGTCGAGAGTTGTCACTAATTGTTTTGTCTCTTGTTGATTGCGCAGACACAATGGCCGACAACCACGACGACGAGCAGCACAACGTTCAGTTCGAGGGTACCTCCTCCGGTGCCTCCCTCACCTTCCCCATGCAGTGCTCTGCCCTTCGCAAGAACGGACACGTTGTCATCAAGGGTCGTCCCTGCAAGATCGTTGACATGTCGACCTCCAAGACCGGCAAGCACGGTCACGCCAAGGTCCACTTGGTCGCCATTGATATCTTCACCGGCAAGAAGCTCGAGGATCTCTCCCCCTCGACCCACAACATGGACGTCCCCAACATCAAGCGTGAGGAGTTCACCCTTCTTAACATCGATGATGACTTCCTCAACTTGATGACCGCCGACGGTGGCAACAAGGACGATGTCAAGCTCCCCGAGGGTGAGCTCGGTGAGAAGATCCAGGCCGAGTTCGACGAAGGCAAGGAGCTCCTTATCACCATCATCGCCGCCATGGGTGAGGAGGCCGCCATCTCCTTCAAGGAGGCCCCCAAGTCCGGTTAAATATTTTACACCAATAAAAAATAACTGGTTTTTTCATCCAAACAATCTAATGGAGTTTGTTTATGTCACAACGGTACCAACATGGATGTCTGCTGTTGGAACTGATAACAGTCGTTGGTGTTTCGATCTCTAAGACTAATAATATCGCGTGCAAATCTGGGCGCAGGCGACACAAAAGAGTCAGACGTGGTGGCTTGGAGAAGGAGGGACCGCGTGCAAAGGTGAGAGGTTTACTCGAATCGTTTTCACGTTAGCTATTGTCCATGAGAACAGGGGCGGACAAATTCATGTCCTCATCGTCAGCATCACAGGAGCAGGATGTCACAAGGAATCCAATGAGTCATCTGTGTCCTCAGATGCAAACTCCATCTCAGTCAGCACATTCCCCTGCGCCAAAGAAACAACGCACGCCAGACTCAACGCCAAAAAGTGACAATCAGTCTTACGGATATGGTTGTTCGGTCCCCATGGCATTGATACTGCTGGCGACGGGTGTCCTTCTGGCAGGCATCATCCACTCTGGATTCAACCACCAAATGGACCCAAAGGGCTGTACCATGACGTTCATGCAGCCGTCCTACTACCGGTTGCTTGGCCTTCGCCCGGAGCAGACCAAACTGGCGTCAAAGTACAGCTTGCTGCTCTATAGAGACGAATACGACTATGTACCTCAAGTGGAGCACGGCAAAATAATCCAGACAAAGGAAAACGAATGGTCAATTGATGAAGACGCCAAGGTAACGCAACTGCCTCTGAGGAGATGGGGACCGTGAACGTGGTCTAACAAAGTGCGTCTTTGACTCTCATTCTTCACAAGCTGAGGCCAACAGGAGTTCCAGCCCTCTTTATCCCAGGGAATGCTGGAAGCGCCAAGCAAGTGCGATCAATGGCCAAAGAAGCATCAAAGTACTACTACCAGACACTAGGCGGAAAAAATCATGCCCGGAAACCGAGTTCGCGCCCCTTAGACTTTTACTCAGGTAACGATATCATATTTACGGAATAGGAACGTTGTCTTTAGG
Organism: Podila verticillata NRRL 6337; assembly: GCA_000739165.1. Taxonomy (NCBI): domain Eukaryota; kingdom Fungi; phylum Mortierellomycota; class Mortierellomycetes; order Mortierellales; family Mortierellaceae; genus Podila; species Podila verticillata. The sequence goes on along the minus strand of KN042417.1, from coordinate 3,735,364 downwards.
CTTGAAGAGGGCGCCACTAACCAACGATCGGGATCAATAGTCGACTTTAACGAAGAGTTTACAGCATTTCATGGGAAATCGCTATGGGACCAGGCGCGATATGTGAACGAGGCTATCGCTTACATCCTATCATTGTACTCGGACGATCGCAGCACCACAAGACCCACTTCGATCCTTCTCATTGGCCATAGTATGGGCGGAATAGTCGCACGCACCATTTTCACTCTTGACAACTTTCAGCACGGATCCGTGGACACCATTGTGACAGTCGCTACACCTCATGCTGTCCCGCCAGTGGCCCTCGACTACGAGGCAACCCATATTTACGACATCATCACTTCATTTTGGACCCGAGGCCACACTGACGAGGGAGCCGCGCTCAAGAACGTTACTTTGATATCTATCATGGGAGGAACTTTGGACACGACAGTTAACGGAGACGCAGCGAACATCCACAGTATCGTTCCTCAAAGCCACGGATTCACGGTCTTCACTTCCAACATCCCCCACGCTTGGGTGGGCTGCGATCATCTCTCGATCCTCTGGTGCAATCAAGTGGCGTCAGCGATAGGACAAACTCTTGTTCAAGTTGCCGATGCTCACTACTCTGAGGGAGGCGCATCGGTTGCGGAGCGAATGGCGATTTTCAGGAGGCGGCTTTTGACAGGGGCGGAGAAGAATGGACCTGAAGGTAATATTCTACCATATTCACCTGTCACATTGAGATGCGATAGATATTGTCGTGTGAATTAGTTCTGACTTCTAATTCATGCCCATCTCTGTAGACATTCAGATGATTGACTTGGACGATATTCCACACACTTTTGTGGGAACCAAAGGCAGCTGGGCTTTCCCGCCAACTGACGACAGTTCCCGTTCTGAATCCATTGTACCGCACCTATTTCTGCTGCAACTATCAAATCTGCGCCTGCAGGGTCATGACACTGTAACCATGCTGACAGATCATGGCCTTGGCCAACACAGTCGTCTCGATCTGCTACTTTGCAAGAAAGCTGTCGAGGAGAATTTGAATCGGAAATCACTGCTCTGCTCGGGTAGTAACCTCCCAGTCTTCCCGGTTCCAGCATCAACGGAAGCCTCATCAATACCACTGTTCACGGGTGAATATTTTACGGCTCGCGAATTCCAGTCCATGTCCCTGTCCCTTGACGAGGTTGCAGATTACCAGTACTTGGCTGTCCTGGATCGAGGACGACGGTTTTCGGATGCAGGGTTCCTGGTGGCTCAGCCTGTCAACATATCAGCAACCATCAAGACTGTTGAGTCTTCATTGTTGGGTAAGTTACACTCAAAGATACCATGGTGTTTTGTTTGCAGATAAAGACTAACATACATTGATAATTTTAGGACATTTGACAACCGGAATCAGCATAGATTTGTCATCTCAACAGCCAACCTTGACTTCAGCTGTCAGACTACCAAATATCGACAATAGTCTGATTGCCTATATCCTTTCAGTCGACAAGAAGCACTGCCGAGGACAAGGTAACGCGATAATGGGTTTCGCGCGCAAGCCTGTTAGTGTTTTCGAAAGCTAACTTTACTATCTGGATGTACGATCGCAGCTAAATCTCGCTTCTCTACCATCATGAAACAATCGAGCTGGAACATGCATGAGGACAGGTACTTTGTCAACATCGATGCCAAGTCCTCCATCAACATCAACTTTCACGGCGACTCGCCCTATTACACCAAAATGTCCCAGCCAGGCAAGCGAGGGATTGAACTTCTATTCTGGACCGACCCTTCTTGCTCGGAACTCTTATCGTTAAATCTCCGTATCGATGTGTATGGAAGCCTTGGTAGAGTTCTGATCCGATATCGAATGGTGGTCCTTGTTTTCACCTACATGGTCGTGATCATCACTATTCAATCGCAGTTCAGGAATTGGATCCAAGGAGATGCCTTCAAATCCTTTGGAGCAACACTTTGTCAGTTGACTGTGACACGGTTCTGGAAGGTCTCGGCTGTTTTGGCAGTCATCGCTTTTGTCCAGTCACTTCAAGCAAAGGCTTTTGTTGAACTCGGTAGCAGTGACCAACAGGAAGACGACTCGTGGTTATTTAAAACTGGTATTATCTGGAGAGACATGCTGCTCGGAGGAAATGCCACCTTCTTCTGGTTCCTAGCGCCGGTGTTCTATCAGATGGCAGTAGGCATAACAGTCCTAATCTGGTTTGTGTTAAATACTTTGGTGGGACTACTCGCTGGTGCTTTGGCCCTAGCCATGAGATCGAACATGGCACAGGACTCAGGTGTTCCGATGCCGCAGAAGTAAGTTGCCAATCTACCTTCTTGACAGTGTTGTTGGATTGAAGCCTAATAACGTATTAACCACACCAACGAACCCCACTGTAGACATATTAAGAGCATTGCTATCTCGACCATCGTGCAGTTTGCTCTCGTTGCGGCAATAGTGCCACATCACTTTGCATTGGTCATGACCATTCTTCGTATCGTGTTTCTCTGTGCAAAGGAGTTGAACATCGCCAAGGAACTCGTAAGTTGCCTAGTTTAGACATCTGGTACTGTGGTCTGCGGCTCAACCGATCAACAACTAACCTGAATCCACTTATTAGTCAACATCGAGTTCAGGCACACAGTCTCAAAGGGCGGCATCGTGGAACCGATTTCACTACATGTCATCGATACTAGTACTGCTCTTTACCCTCGTGCCTTTTGCAGTTCCGGGACTTATGGCTTTTGCCCGGAACATCCTTGTCCAATGGCACGAGCCATTCTCTGCCGACCACTACGTGTACCATGTTGCTCCCTTTGTGATATTCACAGAAACTCTCGCCTATGGTGCTACGATCCCAAGGTGACGGATCTGAAATGCTAATTCGAAGATTCCATGCATAGACGTCCCAGTCAGTCTAACTGTATTTTTTTCTGGATGCAGGCAATTTAGCTCCGGAACTGACAAAATCCTCAGCGGCATTGTGGTATTCTTGATCCTGTTCGGTGTGCAGTACACTTGGCAGATTTACACCATGACCTGGCTCTGGGTAGCTTGGCTGCTGCTGCTCCAATTGTGGGACACTCGTAGATTAGAACAAGAGAGGCCGAAGCATGAATAAATGATTATTCGAGAGCAATTTTCAACCAAAGCGCACGAAGGAAACCATGTGACTCTCTTTTTTTTTTTGGGTGGGCACGCCAACCATGCTCAGCAGGTTTCAACAGGTGGGGCAGCAAAAAGATGCGCACATTCATTTCTGTCTCATCGACTCAGACCCATCCTTCCGAATCCACACATTCACATACGCATCCACCCTCTCTGCCTCCGATTCCCTATTTCTACCCGTGTTCGTAAACACTCTCGCACTCTCCCCCATTCATCTGCCCACTATTTTCTGTCTTTCTACCACCAAGAGGGTTTTGAAAAAAGACCGTCCCCCAAATGACTGACATGGAAAGTCGTACGACCCATGGTGGCGGCCTTGGTCAAGAATGCATCCCTGCCTGTCCACCGTCAACCGAGCTACAGCACAATGGCCACGAACCGACTGCAATGTCAGCGCAGCCAACAGCAGGAACAGCAGCAGCGCCACCTACCACCGCACTTTCGCCCACCAGTTCTTTTGACTTTTCCACCTCTTCTCTCTGTACACCACCTGTCCGTCCGCCTCAAGCGACTTCTCCACCGCCTCTCAACAGACGTCTGTCTACCTCTAGTCTTTTGTCGGAACAGTTGCTCGAACTGGCTGACCCGCCCAACAAGAAGCTCAACTTCACATTCGTCTCACCATCTCAGCTAAAGTCAGCGTCAAAGTCAGAGTCAAAGTCAGAGTCAAAGTCAGAGTCAAAGTCAGAGTCAAAGTCAGAGGCAATATCAAAGTCAGCCGTCTTCTCAGAGCCAGGCCTTCTCCAACCCAGACCAACGAAGGCTCCTCCAACCGATGACGCCCACATCAAATTGCACCAGAGCTCGTCCAGTTTCCTGTTCCAGGGCGACAAGGTCATAGGATACTACCCGCAACACCAACAAAACCAACATCAACACCAACAGTTCCCCAGGACAATTAATCAGTTCTTGCATCAACTACACCCCGTCAATCTCTCGACAAAGTATGGTCACCTCGAGGAGAGCCAGCCAAGGAAACCATTGACGTCAATAGCAGGATCAAGCCGATGTCTCTGGCCTCCAGACTCTGCATTCTGGGCCGTCACTGGCTCTCTCACAGATGAACGTCGGTCCGGCCAACTTCATTCACTGCCAGGAAGCGTCGACGCTTCACTATCAGAAGGTGCACGCAAGGCCTTCAGCAAGAACCACGAGCGATCCGACAGCTTCAAGGATGCGGCAGAGTGTCTCCAGGCTCTCCAACCCAGACGTAAAGCCCGCCGCGTGCTGGATGCTCCCTCATTCAAGGAAAAGAACCACAACATGGTCTCTAGCCATGTCCGAAAACTCATTCAGGAGGCAGTCGAGGACGGTGTGGGCGAATTGGATTTGAGGTATGCTCCTTGTTACCTTTAAAGGGGTTGGCAAATCACTTGTTTGAAACGCTTATCCCACAAACCTCGTCGTACTAACTATTTGGTTTTGTGTCTTTTCTGCGGTTTTTCTATTTGTTTGTAGCCATCTCGACTTGGACGATCTGCCTGCGGAAATCAAGGATCTCAACTATGCCATCGTTTACAACGAGCGAGGGTCGTTCTCGCTTTCCAAGAATAGGCTCAAGCTGTTCTTGAGCTCCAATCTTTTTTCCACCATTCCTATGGATGTATTTTCCCTGCATAATTTGTCTGTCTTGTCTTTAAGTAAGTTCTTTCTGTTCTCTTCTGCATCGCCATAAAACCATCTGCATTTTCGTACTTTCAATTCTGACGACAGGCTCCATCTCTTGAATTATATCTTTGTCTTTGTAGGGAACAACAGTATCGAAATCATACCACCCGAGATTGGTCTCCTTCACAACCTTGTAGAACTCTCGGTTGGAGGCAACCATTTGGTAAACTCATCTGTCCTTTATTTATCGATCGCGAGAGGAAATATCGAGCTCCATTCTGACATGGTCTGCCTTTGTCTCTTTAGAGGTTCTTGCCTTCACAAGTTGTTTTGCTGCCAAAGCTGCACATCCTGACTATTCACCCGAACCCGTTCTTGAAGGCACCCGATCCAGCTTCTGAACCTCAAGCACCACCCACCCACAACTCTGGCAATGATGTCAATGCGTCAGGTGTCAATACTCCAGAAACATCACCGCATACAAGCTATCCCAGCTCTCCTTTCGCTCAGTCCTTGCGCTTGTCATCTCCATCACTACCGACTGAAACCATTGGGCAAGACGATGACGTGGAGATGGCCGCGGCCTCTTCCGGTCAAAGCTCGACACAATGTCTGTCGGCGCAAAGGACCACTATTGGCACCGGACCATCCACAGCGGCAACTCCGGTGTATCGACTTCCTCCACATCAAGTCAAGCGCTCAAAAGTTCCTTCGCTGATGATCCTAGCGGGAAGTACGATCCTCAACTGCATGGCCGAGCAGGAAGAGGCGATTCTGGCGAGTGAAGAGAGAGGTGACGACAGTGTGGGCAGGATAAGAAAAGATAAGAGCTCAATGGATCTTACCAACCTCCATCTCGCGACCACATCTAGCTACGCGCGCTCTTGTTCACCCCAGCACCGAAAGTACTCGCAACTTTCGTCCTCGACAAAGAAACGATATGTGGTCAAGGAGGAGACCATCAAGACGTGCCTGACTCCATATCTGTACGACATTTTCAAGAGAGCTCGCGTCAACAACCAATGTCCAGGATGTCACGACCTGTTTTGGAAGCCATGCAGGATCCTGATCGTCTGGCAAGATATCCTGGGTCAGACCCAGGTTCCTATCGAGTGGAAGGGATGCGGAATCGGTAAATGCTCCGGGATTCCACTCAACATGATGATCTCTTCGCCAGCGGAGCCACAGGGATCGTCATCGCAGGCCATCTCTCAAGGCTCGACGTCTTCCTAGAGCTCAAGACCGGTAGGCCCTAACCAAGAGATAGCCATCTTTCGACTTAGTTCATCCTTGTTCTTTTATTTTGTAACAACAAATAATTTTGTCAAGTTCAAATCATGTTGCCTTCCTAACTCTTTCGCGTTCAAGTTGGGCTAATGGTTGTCGTTTGTGAGCATTGCGGCCAGAAAGACGTTGTCCAGGATGACATGATGCCGGGTGTGAACATGATGCACCAAGAGCAGAACAAAAGATATATTACGAGCCAAACGCAGGAAAGTGGTAGCTTGTGACTGGAGGTATCGATGGGTGTGGCTCCTTGTGAACGCATTAACCGATGGCACGGGGAAGGTGGCAGTTGGTTGTCGGCCATCAATTTATTGTTGCCGGTCATCAGCTTGATCTGTTCCGAGAGAGCTTGGTTTATGGCCACGAACTTGTCTAACTGTTCTTTCGAGTCATGAATAAGCTGCTCTAGCTTGCAGGACTTTGTAGACATAAAAAGCATTTTTAAATAACGCAGGTTATTAATAACAGATATTAACAACGCGGACTGGTCGAGTGCTATCTGAGATTCTTTTACCTGGCTGCAATAATTTTGCATCTCGCACGCTTGGATATTCGCGTTCACCAGCTCCCGCTCGATGTTTTGCAAGGAGACTAACAGTCGCTGTTTTGCTTGATCGCCATTTCGATTCTTTGTCTGCAGAAATTCGATTTCTCCCGTTCTCTCGGCAATTGACTCTTTGATTTCGTCCAGATGCTTCTGCAGCTAATAGGGGGGGCCACGGGCAACCACGGACATGTATGAGCATCAATGATAATTTGCAATTTTTTAATGCTCGGCTCGATTAACTATGCTTACTTTGTTGATTTGTTCTTCTTGGCTCCTTCTTCGTTGGACCAGCTCTTCGAGTTCCTTATGCATCGTTTCTAGTTGGACTTGCAGACGGACAATCGTTTTCAGGCGCATAGAACAGTCTCGGCAGTGAGAATAGGTGCACGTCTCAGGACTCCGCTCCAGTGTCTGAGATTGCCGCATTGTTGTCAGCTCCACCTCCTATAGATAAATAGAGTGGCTGTCAGGACGCTTTACTCGACAGAGTGGTTTAAAGAAGATAGGACATTACCATGTCGTCTGGAACAGGTGCTGCCTGTCGGAACCTGTCATTATCCCTGTTGTCGAAGCTTTTCTTGATGACAGCGTCAACATGATCGTTTTCTAGGAGAGCGCCGGGTTCGAACTCCATCAGTCGTTCATCCATACTAAAGTCAGATAGGCAAGCGAGACTGGCGGAAAAGGCGGGAAACTTTGGGTCGGATAGTTTGAGAGACTAGAAGAAGGAAGGAAGAAAAAAAAAAGCCATGCAGGATATCAAAACCGCTCCGCGACTTCGACGCGTGAAGGTGAAAACCACGTCACAAAAGATTCGCTGCGTTGGGCGGTTTTAAGCAACGTGGCAGGTGCATCATCAATTCTTGTTCATCAAGCCTACTTCCCCTTTACATTCGCACTCTCGCTCGCCCTCTCACCATTCTCCACAGGGACAACGATGGCACAGACACCTCGGGATCCCACACTGCGGGAGCAGCAGATTGGTAAAGCCGACATCAACATTGTGGTTTGACACATGCATACGCTCCTGATGACATCACGGCTCCTGTAGCTCACCTTGCTCCGTCTCCTCTTCATGATAACCAGCTGCTATCGCCACCATGTTGAACCTCAATCAAAAGCCAGAACCATCATCGGCCCAAGCGGACCAGGTCATTCCTATGCCATCAGATGCCGAATGGAAAGTGCTCGTTTTCGACAACTTTGGCCGAGATGTCATCTCATCTGTTCTGCGTGTCAATGACCTTCGTGAGAACGGAGTGACTGTCCACATGTGAGTAGACACAGCTGGGGAAGGACCATCGTCATGCCCATGGAATTGTTTGTTGGCGCACTTACTCATTCAATCGACATCCTTATGACACCCCCGACAGGCTGCTCAAGAACGAGAGACAGCCGATCCCTGATGTTCCTGCTATCTACTTTGTCGAGCCTACCTCTGAAAATATTCGCCGGATCAGCGAGGTAATGCAATATCAACACCCTTTTTCGATATTTACCTGCCTGTACAACATTCCTAATTCCAACGTCTTTGATGGTGCTGACTTTTAGGATCTGTCGAACCACCTCTACGACTCTTACTACATCAACTTTTCTTCCGTAATACCCAGACCGCTCATGGAAGAACTTGCAGCCTCGACCATTCCCAGTGGCACTTCGACCCAGATCCAACAGGTGTATGATCAGTACCTGAACTTCACCTGCTCAGAGCCCAACATGTTCTCGCTCAACGATCGCCACTCGTACGTCGCCCTGAACGATCCCACGGCACCAGAGACTGCCATCGAGGCCTCGATCGACAAAGCAGCAAGCGCATTGTTCTCTGTCCTGGCCACCATGGGTATGGAGCGCTTTGGAGAGGTATACATTGTGGAAGTGTCTTGATGAAGCATTTCGATGCTGACATATCTTTGGTTTTGCTTTCTGTAGGAGTCATTCCCATCATTCGATGCCCAAGACGGGGAGCCGCTGAGATGCTCGCCAAAAAGCTGGATGGCCGTTTGCGGGACCATGTGATGAACAGCAGGAACAATCTGTTTTCGGATTCGAACACAATGAACTACCAGCGTCCAGGTCAGTCACATATTCCCGAGGCCCCTTGGTTTAAGTTGCGAAGGTTGTCATACTAAAAAAAAAACTTGGATTCCACGAATCCTGTTCGGCTTTCGATAGTTCTCGTCATTCTGGACCGCAACATGGACTTGGTCCCCGTCCTCAGTCACTCATGGACATATCAGGCTCTTGTCCACGATGTGATGGATATGAGACTGAACGAGATTGTTGTCCAGGTAACGCCGGCTGCATGGAACTTGGCGATCGTAGTTGGTTTTGATTGCAGAGAACTCTTCATTTAACGGTATGCTCATTCGCAATAGACTGAAGAGAACGGACGCCAAGTGAAGAAAAAGTACGACATCGAGGCAAAGGACTTCTTCTGGAACAAGAATGCCTCAGCACCATTCCCTCAGGTCGCAGAAGAGATTGATAGTGAGCTGACAAAGTATAAGAAGGATGCGGCTGTCGTCTCTCAAATGAGTGGTGTCAACAACCTGGATGATGTCAGCCAACTGTAAGATATTTGCCAGAGTACCCCGTGTTTGTGTATGCCTCTACTTTTAAGCTTACCGATGATACCTTTGGTTCGACTGTATTAGCGACTTCTCGTCAGGCGCAAAGCATCTTAAGACCGCCATCACAGCTCTTCCTGAATTGACTGCCAGGAAAGCCACCCTGGATATGCACATGAATATTGCCACTGGATTACTGCAGGGAATCAAGGATCGCCAGCTGGACACTCTGTTCCAAATGGAGGAGTCAATCACGAAGCAGACCAAAGCCAACATCCTGGAGGCAATCAACGACCCAGAAAAGAAGGTCCCAGAGGACAAGATGCGACTTTTTTTGATCTATTACCTGTCTGTCCAAGAAGATATCCCTAACGACGTGATGACAGAGTACGAGGATGCTCTGGTCAAGGCCGGATGCGAGATGGACCCTCTTCGCTATGTCAAGGGTATTCGTGCCTTCAGTCGAATGACTAACATGGCTCAACAGCCCCAGCAAAGTTTTGGCCGCACTCCCGATTACTTGTTGAACCGACTCGGAAACATTGGAAACAAGGTAATATGAACCTCTATCTAAGGCGATACTGACACCTGGCTTTGTTTTGAAATTGTCTTGCTGACAAGGATCGTGACTCTCGATGTATCGTGAATAGCTTTCGGACCATATTGGATCGGGTGGATTGGGTGGTGGATTCGAGAACTTGCTGTCTGGAGTGAAGAACTTTTTGCCAAGTAAGAAGGACCTACCCATGACCAGGATCATTGAATCGATTATGGAGCCTGGTGGAGGAGCGAACGAGACGAACGAGGATTTCCTATACTTTGATCCCAAGGTCAGCCGAGCCTCGAACGCCAAGATGCCCCGGACAAGGACTCCCTTCCAAGAAGCGATTGTGTTTGTTGTAGGCGGAGGCAACTATGTTGAATACCAGAACTTGAACGAGTATGCGCAGCGCCAGACCATCAAGAAGAAGATCACATATGGATCAACCGAGGTGCTGAACCCCAAGGAGTTCTTGCAGCAGCTGGCGACCCTGGGCAAGAACCAATAGTCTTCTCGACATTTAGTAGGGCAGTGCAGAATAAAAACTTGTGACCCCCTTCCATTTCCATGGTGCGACCAAGTCCAGTGACAGTAAAATCGCTGATTTTGGAACTTTAAATCCTGTGGTTTCCCACTTTTCATATTTTTTCGAATCAACCCTTTTTCATTTAAACACACATTTTAACACACAATGGCCGGTGGAAAATTCAAGAAGCCCCAGCGTGGAGGTGGACGTACCTTCAGTCGCCGCATCGAAGCCGTTCACACCAACGGAGCTAGCGCTGTAAATGACCACTCCACACACATTTGTCCAGTTACTCATCCTAGAAATCCGAAGGGGTTTCTGCTGTTTGTTGTTTGTTGCCTAGCAAACATGTCAACTCATCAACTTCTCCCATCATCTTGTTTCTTCTTTTCTTCTCTGTCCTGCTCGAACTTGCCTTCATTTTTGTCGCCTTCAATTCTATCGATATCATGGGCCTTAACCATCGAACATGTGTACTTCTATCACGGACCATCATGAACCACAGTACCGTGACAGAGAGGAGTCTGAGGAGGACTCTTCCGCCGAGGAGTCATCAGAGGCCTCTGGTTCCGAGTCCGAGTCTGAGGAGGAGGTCGTCGTTGTAAGTTGAAGAGCCTTGACCAGAAGGAAGATACATACTCATGTTTTTTGTATGTATGCGCACACTTGTGATCCAACTGACGGTTCATTTACTCTGTATCGAAAACGTAGGCCAAGAAGTCCACTGGTGCCGTTCCCTCTTCCGATATCTCCAACCCCAACCGTGCTTCCGGCAACAGAGTCATGAAGGCCTCTGACCTCACTACCCCCGTCGAGATGTCTCGCAAGGAGAGGTAGCCTTTTTTTTTTGGACTCTCCCATACGATGCGCATATTTGGCACGACAAGCTCGGACCCCCTTTGCCCTATTAACTCTTTTTTGTTGTTATGTTTGTATGGTAATGTAGAGAGGCTGCTGAGAAGGAGGCTGCCCAGGCCAGATACTGGAAGTTGCACCAGGAGGGCAAGACTGACCAGGCCAAGGCCGACATGGCCCGCCTGGCCGTCATCCGCAAGAAGCGTGAGGAGGCCGCCGCTCAGCGTTTGGCCGAGGCACAAGGTAAAATTTTAGGCACAAGGACGAAGAAGGAAAAAAAAAAAACAAAGAAATACTGCGGTTTTTCTTTCTTCTCTTCTATGGGTGGTACTATCGAACAGAAACTAACTACCTTTGCATGCTCTTTTTGAATACTCCTGGAATAGCTCGCGATGAGGCTGCTGCTGCCAAGGCTGAACAACGTCGCCGCTAAACAGAACCCCACTCGATCCCCCTCTTAGATATGAATAAACCGCACATGGGCTACACCCTCAAGTGACTGCTTTTGATACATTGTTTACTTCCCAAGAGCTCTTTTTCTTTTTTTGTGACCCTCCAACGCATTCCTTCCTCAAAGTCATTCATACTCGACTCGCCATGGGCAAAGTATGAAACAATTGAATGCACTCTGAAGCATACGTGACCATACGTCTTCATGCCATGACACTCACAGTTCTTGATATGGACAAACAACCTCGACCCTGTATAGGCAAAAAGCGAACACAAGAAGCTAGGATGGGAAATTCTCAAGCTTCAGGCCAAGGTTGGTGAGGCCACTTCCAAGACGGCCAGGAAGATTGTTGAGGCCGAGAAGAAGAAAGCAGCCGCCTCCACAGAAGAGACCTCTGCAGATGGAATCGATGAAGTGGCTGCCGCTCAGTTGCTGAAGCTCAAGGCGGTCAAGATCAGCCAAAAGATTGTATGTGCCTGATCTACGTCTATGAATGTGTTGGTCGCAACAGCAAAAAAAGACTAACATTATGATTGTTGACCATATCTATAGTATCACGCTAAGAAAGAGATCAAGAAAGCCTATGTCAAGGCGAAATCCAGCGAGATTCAACGACTGAACAAGCGTCTGAAGGAAGCCAAGAAGTCTATCGAGTACGTCCTTCAACATCTTTTACACAACGCTATGATCAGGATCACTAATTGACGGCACTAACTTTTACACCATGGGACTCTAGGAGCAACAAAGAAGAAATCAAGAAGGATGAGGCAACAAAGCCCAACAACAAGAAGGTGTTGACGCACGAGGACATTCAAAAGTTTGAACACGAGCTCGACCTTGTCAAGGTAGGCGACCCTTGTTTCTTTTTAAGGCTTAGGAAGTTGGGACACTGGACCCAGTACGAATAATTTCACGCCTAACGCTCGTTATCCTGACAAAATAGAAACTGGACATGGATCGCTTGTCAGAGCACACCTTCATCGCTAAGTTGTCAAAACACCCAATCCTTGGCTCACATTCCTTGATGGCTCCCTACGTTGTTAACAAGGACCAGGACAAGTCAGCTTCAGAGGCAACGTCATCATCACCCACCTCCAAATCATCACAGGAGTCTCTTAATCAAATCATTGAGGCACGCCTCACCAATACCAAACCAGTCAAAGAGCACCTGTCCAAACTCTGGGATTCACTTGAACATATTGTCACAGGCCGCAAGTTCGATCACAAGGAGCTGGACAAGAAGCGTAAAGCAAGCGAGACCTCTGAAGAACAACCCCAGGTATGGCATATGCTCGCTATATGAACTTTCGTGGTTGGAAATCAAGAGCAAGCGAAAGGATATTTTACTCAACTCTGTATGGTACTATTGCTGTCATATAGACCAAAAAGACAAAGACATCCCCGGCCAAGAAGAGCACGCAAGAGAGCGATCACGAGGATGAATCAGATGAGGATCAGGAGGATGCCATGTCAGATGTGAGCTATGGTGAGCACGACGATGGATACGACTCTGATGGTTTGCCTATGCCCATGAATGGCCGATCTGCGTCGGCAGCGTCCTCCATGTTTGTTGGCTCGCTGAACGAAGGATCCAAGAAGGACAAGAAGAACAGGAAGGATAAGAACGACTATGTCGACGACAAGTTTGACGAGATTTATGGAAAGGCCAAGAAGAACCGCCCAGGCCAACGTGCTCGACGCGAGTAAGTTATTCGTATCAACCGCTCAATGTCATCGATCACCAATTCTGGAGAACTGACTGTATACATTGTGCAATTGTGCTTGGTCAATAGGAAAGCGGAACGCAAATACGGAAAGGAGGCCAACCACGTCAAGAAGGCTGAGGAGGAGGCCCGTATTCGCGAGGAGAAGAAGGCAGCCAGAAAGGCCAAGAAGGAGAAGTTCAATGCCAGGGACGCCTCAACAGCCAACGCACAGCGCTTGCCTAACCGGAGGACGATTGGTGCTGGCGATGGTTCGGCCAGCATCCACAAGCCTGCACCTCCCAAGGCCAAACCAGCTGGACCCGAGCCCACTGACCCATCTCTGCACCCCTCCTGGCTGGCCAAGAAGAGCGAGAAGGCCGCGGTGGCAGCTGCACTGTCTGGTGCCAAGAGTTCCAAGATTGTGTTTGAGGACAGCGATTAAAAAAATAAAAAAGTCAAATTTGCCATCCAAACAAAAAGTTACGTTGAAAATTGCAAGTCACGGGAGGGGAGAGGAGGGGAGCCAACCTCTCTGCACTCGCATTCCTTTGAAGGCTCAATTTTTGCAGCCCTCTTCTTTTTTCCTCACACAACACCACTTTGGAGTCCAACCCAAACACACGCACACCTCACCTTCATTGGATTCCCCCTCCATGGAAGACCTCACGGTAAGCGAGAACGAAAGAGAGACAGGAGCAGGGCCACGGACAGAGCAAGGGACCCTCTCAGACAGAAAGAAATGCATCGACATTGTTCACTTTGCACCCGACCAGAAGTGATTTACATTGCCACCACTTTTGGGAAGCAATGAATGGGTCAATGGAAGCACACACACACACTCCACACTCTCTCTTTTCAAAGGCACAAATCACAAAGACCACACACAAACGCGCCTTTTTATATTTTTCCCTTTTTTCTGCTTCTTACACTTCCTCCTCCATTTACACCGAAAATAACCTACCGACATCATCACACATTGTGCGTGCAAGATAACGCATTCGACTCGAATAACCTCCTGTATTAATCACCTGCAATAATCGTGCACGCCGGTTTGTGTTATTTTTACTCTAGACAATTACTGGGCGCATCATTCCTGGACTTCTTGTCAACCAGCTGAAGGCACTCATCAAAAGTCTGAACGAAACTATCCGACCTGCTCCCCATCTCAAACTCGGAGGCAACAAAGCAGAGCTGATCTACCGGCTGACCGATTTTATCGTCAAGTACCATCAGATTGGAGATCAAGTCGTCATTCGACAGATTCGTCAGTGTGTTCGAGCTCTCAACCAGGGGTAAGCTCAATTTTCTCGCAAGCATAAAAAAAAGCAGGCAGGATACCTTCTGGACCAGGCAAAAGCGAACAGATAAAATGCTTACAGAACAGGAGAGAGAGGACGATGGTGGCGAAGCTGTGTGGACAGATCATAGCGCGACACTTGGGGATATGTTATTGAACGAGTTAAAGGCGTGACTTGACAACACCAGGCGACTGACATTGTGATCCTGTATGTGCTTTTTCTTCAACATTATAGAGAAGTAGCTACAATTATTACACCAGTGCATCCAGGTGGGAACGGAAGCAGCTACAGGATACCGGGGTCCATGCTGACATCAAAACCAAATCCAGGACAGCCCTCATCAAGCCATGGCACGTCGTCCAACAACAAGAACTCGTATTACCCGCAATCACAACCCCCTCACCAATATCCTCCGCAACAGCAACCACAACATTCTTCACTAGCAGGAGGTAGCTCGCAGATGATCAAGCAAGTGTTCAAATCGAGTCCGTTTTACAGAGACATCCAAACTCTCTGTCCGCCAAAACTCTGTGTTGGTGCGTCCCTGCTTGTAAATAATGTGTTGTTTTATCCAGGTTCAGGACAGGAGGAGTATGGGTCGCTAACTCAACATATGTACACATCCACATACCGATATTAGAGGCCAAGGATCGCACGTTGTCTACTCCACTTCACTTCACTATGCAACCTATGGTGGCGACGCAGATGAAAAGGTAAGGATTTTTCTTACTCGAGCAGGATATTCCGATATGCTTTGATCCTCGAGCTTACTTTTAACCTCTTGTTGCTCTTCTTCTCTAGGGATCCGGATTTTCAGCTCATGGTGTTCTGTGGGTGGGCCGACAGTTCACCGCAACACCCTGTTCTGATGGAGTTTCCTAGCGTGTGCGAGATCAAAGTCAACGGTCGAGTACTGGAGGCGGTATGTCGAGAGTCAGGTGAACATGAGAACAACTTTTGGATGTGACATAGGCAACCGTGACTGAAACAACGTCGCTCCCTTTCTCTCACTCTCTGCTTTCGGGAAATAGAATCTTCGAGGAATGAAAAATAAGCCAGGAACAGTGTCACCGGCGAATATCACTCGGTTGTGCCGCTTGGAGAATGCAGATTACAACAAAGTCGAGTTTATTTATGCAAACTCCACCAAGGTATGTTGCTTGGCCTGCACGCACATGGAGGTGGGATCTGAGCGGTCATACTTACAAGCACTTGTTTTTACATATTTTTTTTTTTTTTTTTTTTTAGCGATATTATGCATCAACACACGTTGTGAAGAAGATCTCGGTGCAGTCTATTGTTGCAGAAATCGAACACGGCAAATTCTTGAGCAAGGAAAAGATGTTGCAAATGAGTATGTACAGGCGGGAACCTCATTTCATGTTTGATTGTGCGATTAGCAGCGCTCTAACATGGATTATTATATATTATGTATCATGTGATAGTTGAAGACAGGAACAAGGACGATGACATCATGGCGACGTCCAGTACCTTGTCCTTGAAATGCCCAGTAAGACATATCGATGCGATAAACGATGTTGTCATTAGCAAGTATCTGTTGACTGACTCTTTGAATTTTTGACTATTTATCCTTTAGCTTGGATTTCAGCGCATCAACATTCCTTGCCGATCGTCCTACTGCCATCACTTGCAATGTTTCGACGGAATCACATTTTTCGAGCTGAACGAGCAGACCCCAACGTGGACCTGTCCTGTCTGCAGTCGAGTGATGCATTCGTGGGAAGAGATCGTTGTGGACGGGTATGCTTGTGTTTACTTTTTCATCTCTTGGGCGTTCAAGTCTACGATGTAGCACTGATTTTCTTTTAATACTCCATTTTTAGATATTTCAAGGATATTCTCAACTCGACACCAAAGAGCCTTGAAAGCGTCACTGTGCAAGCGGATGGAGCCTGGGAGATCCCTGCATCAATAGCGGATCAAACCGAGGTGGACAACTCGCCAAAAAAGAAAGCAGTGGATCCTGCCAGCGTATTTCTCCTCGACGACGACTCTGAGGATGAAGATGAGACACCTCAGGCACCGCCGACTCCTGTTCGACCCACCAAACCTGCTGTGGAGGTAATTGATCTGATTTCCGACAGTGAGGACGAAGACGACTCGGAACCAGCACTTCCAGATACGAACGGTGACTCTGTAATGCAAGAGGCAGCAAACTCGCTTCAAAACATGGCACATTCAAGCGCTCCTCATTCTGTCAAGACTGAAATCGTGGACAAGGCCACTCCTACAGGAACAGAAGGTAGACCCCCACCAGAGATTTATAGCGTCGCCACCTCAACACATGCATCGCCTACTGCGTCATCCGAGGACTCGCCAGTGATTTCAACAAGGATGGTTACGGAAGGTCAGCCAGGGCCCCCTCCACCAAGGCATGATCCTGTCGGCTGGGATTCCGGCAATGCGGACATGTTTATGAACGCGCTTTTAAACCCAAGGCGGAAGCGGCAGTTCGAAGGTGAGTGTGAACGAACGAGCATTTATGTTACGAGAAGAAAGGAGTAACCGTTTACTAAAGTGATACATTGATTATTACAGATACTGGGGATACTGAGACGCTTGCCACAAACGATGCACGACAGCGGATAGCAAGGCTAAATATCAGATCCTCTGCCAGTTCGGACCGATCATCGGCTGTTCCCTCTCCGGACATCATTCGGCGCTCAACCTCATCGCCGACACCTGTTCCCATCCAGGATTATTACTTTCAGCAGAGTGAAGGTGAGGACAGGCGCCGCCCATCGCGCGAGCTGTTTTTGAATGCTGGTCATTATGTTGAGAATGGGTTCCCTGGAGGAGGAACCACGAACCCCTACAGACGCGACTCTCCGCAGCATCGGCAGAATTCTTTGGGGTCTTCACGGAGTGTGACGAAATCGCCGCCGCATCATATCTACAACACCACCATGGCGCCTCACCAAACGGATTACTACAATGTGATTTCGCGTCCGCCTTCGGCAGGACCCCTTACGATGCAAGGTCGATCAGGGAGCTCTGTGATTGCCTCCAGGAACGTTTCAGGCGCTTCATCAGGGCCTCATTACTCTGGATCAACAGGATGGGTTTCACCAGATGGACACTCCAACGACCGTCCGTACAAGTGGCCATCGGAATCGTCACACGGTGGACATAGTTCCCATATGAATCATCGCCCCAGCCCAAGAAGAGTCAGTCACGATGAAAACCGCTCTTCGACTTTGTCTCCAGGGCCACCGAGAGCCTCACAACTCGCTCATCACCACCACCACCACTACCACCCCACTTATCCCACGCTCCCTCCTCCACACCAACAACATCAACGGAACCATTCTAATGACGAATTTTCATTATCGCGTCAAGGCTCAACAGCTGCACCCCAATATCCTAGCCATAGCACTAATAGCACCGAGGGTCCGCACAGCCGACCACACCACCACCAGTCTTCTTCGTCTTCGAATGTATATAGCAATGGCGAAACTCCTTCTCCAGGCGAACCTTACCCAGGTCGTCCCCATCCCAACAATGACGCCAACTACTTTCAGGGCATGCGTGGCGCCCGAGCACGGTGAAGTCTTTAATGCCTTGGTCGAGACGCATGATATATTTCTACGTGCCTTCAACACCAAAGAAGAGCATCACAACCTAGTAGCATGCATAATCGACCAAGCAAAAAATAAAATAAGAACACGACGATCAACCTCGGAAGGATTCTTTGTCATTTCTACGCAGCTATTGCGTAGCTGATAGAGTGCTTTCTTTGCTTCATAGCTTTCTTTTTTTCTTTGAAAGGCGGACCAAGTTTTAAAAGGTTGCCTTTTTCTCTCTTGTATTTTTTTCTTCTCGGACACATTATTCTATTTTCTGTATCCCATTACCGTTCTCATCCCCCTCCACCTTAACTGTACACAAATACTTTACTACTATTTCAACTATCACTACAACAAAGAAAAAAAATGCACTTCAAACACATATCCTTCTTAGTCTCCCTAATCGTGCTACTTCAAGACTTGGCAGAGACCATTGCCCTGCAAGCCAACAGCAACAACGTGAACATGGCCCTGGTCCTGCAGGGTGGTCCGGACGGCACCAAAGAGGGCACAGAGAACGCGCTCGCCCTCCAGGGGGCCAAGGACGCCTGTGTGGGGAACCTTCCGGTCAACCAAGGGTTCCAGTACAAGACCTGCACGCTGCAGGTGTTGACGCCGGCCTCCGAGGCCCTGGGCGCCTACTCGGGGCTGATCCCCGCCAAGGCCAACGAAAACGACTTTATGATGGCGCTGGGATATTTCCCTTCCAAGGCCATCCAAACCGCAGCCAACGCCAACGGCAACAAGCTGTTTGCAATCGCGGACTTTGAGTTCACGCCGCCCGTGGGCAACATTGCGAGTGTGATGTACTCGGAGGACCAGATCGGGTACCTGGCTGGGCTGTTGGCCGGTGAGGTGGCCAAGTCCCGCGGGGGCAAAGTGGCAGGCAAGTCTTTTCGCTTTTCAACAGTTGCTTCATTTGGTGAGTGCTATATTTGCACACACACGATCTAAATCTCCGTTTGATTTTTCCTCTCTCTCTCTCTCTCTCTCTGCCTGATCCCCATGGCTGTCATTAGTGATCGGAGGCGTCGACCAGCCCAGCGTTCGCCGCCAAGTGAACGGCTTTGGCAGCGGCGTCAAGATCGCGTGCTCGACCTGCCAGGCCTACGGCGTCTACGCCGGCACCTTCGAGGCCGACTCCAAGCTCTCCTCAACTGTCTCCAAGCTCCTTGTCGACAGAAAAGTCAGCGTCGTCTTCAACGCCGCCAGCATCTTTGGCACCATGACCCTCAAAAACCTGACCACCCAGCAGGGTGTCTACGCCATCGGGTCCGGCAGTGACGAGTGGGTCACCAACTGGGCCTACGGGTCCGTTCCTGGCAGTGAGCACGTGCTGTCCTCGGTTGTGACCGACTATACGGTCCTAGTCCGCAACGTGTTCCAGTCCGTGCTGCGCGCGAACTTCACAGGCGGGGCGACGGTGTTCTATGGGGTTAACGCGGACCCCGCCCAGAGCGCCATCAAACTGGCGCCGTCTCACGAGGCCTCGGGGGTGTACACGGCTGAGATCCAGAATAAGATGCAAGGGTATGTTGCGGACATGGCCAAGGGCAAGCTCAAGACTGGAGTGGACCACAAGAGCGGTGATAGCCGCAACAGCGGGGCGTCGTCGAGCAGTGTCGAGTTGCTGTCGCTAAGTGGTGGGTCATCGCCTGGCGGATCGGGAGATCATAACAGCACGACAACGCCCAAGCAGGACAGCCCATCTGGTGGATCGGTCTTGTACGGTGGAGTTGGGTGGATGCTCGGGTTTGTGGTGGTCCAGGCCATGTTTGCTGCAGGACTTTGAGAAGATCTTGTTCGAGGGGCGATAGATCATAGTTGGATGTCCCTCCCTCCCTTGTAATCAAAGCATACGAACCAGATATCTTGATCAAGACGGAAGAAAGAAGAAAATAAATTGCGCAGGGACCAAATCTGATATGTCTACCTAGAAAACGATAGGGGAGAGGAAAGTAGTTCACCCTGCTTTTTACATATATATGTATATATATATCTATATTTTTAATGTATGCCTGCATTATCCATTGCATGACGACGTCCACCCTATCCCCTTGACTATTTGACGATGTGCATTTCAACAAGAATAGCGTCCAACCTTTCAACCCCTTTCCTTCCTTTGTATTTTGGGTCATTCTGCAACTCACGCTCCCTACAAGTCAGTTGGTCATACTTATACTGTAGATGAATAAGTGGAGGTGAGAGGCAGAATGCCTGTGCAATGTGCATGCGTGCCAATCGAATGACGAAATCAAAAGCACACCCTTAAATTGTGAAGGGCGATCCGTTCCATTTGTGGTAGAAGACGGCAAGTTGCAAGACAAAGTGGTTGTGCAGTGGCCCATGGCCAATGAGGGACGGAAACGAGAAGGGAAGAGAGGAGGGGAGGGAAGAAGCAGGGAGAAGAGGGGGGGGGGGGGGGGGGGGG